>CM075978.1:180651161-180755966 GCA_038087875.1 Malacoraja senta
GCTGCCTAGCGACCATAAAACAAAGGGCGGGATTGGTCAATTTGCGTCCGACCTCAATGTCAAACGTGCATTGATTGGGCATTTACTACTCAGAAAATGAGCTTTTTCTCATACTTCTTAAAAATGTGCAGGTTTTGGTCTTAACGAGTTTCAGGTATGATTTATGTAATATTTTTACACAATATATTAAAAATTTAGGTAGTTCCGTGACTTGGGTCACGAACCTGAACGAAAAAGCTCCTCAGCCCACAGCCTACTCGGTTAACTGGATAATTACCCAAATCTCCCTCCAACACCTTCCTCATCCGTCTTCTTCCGGCAACAGGCTCCATAATGGATATCGAAAAGGTTTTAATGCGGCTGCGTGCAGCCATGGAAACCAAGCATACACAATTGGAGAGACACAAAATGCCGGAGTAACTCAGTGGGACAGGCAGCATCTCTGGCGAAAGGGAATAAGTGACGTTTCACTCATTTCTTCTCTCCATGACCCGTACTGTTGCTACGCTACGCCAAATGGAGTACACGCGATGAACTGCAGGTAAGCACTGACCATTGTTTCCAGCGTAGCGGGCCCGTTAAAACCCGCCGAAATTGTCAATTTTTGCGCTGTAAATAATTATGGAAATCGGGATAAGCGTGAGACATTTAGCCTACTTCAGAATTCCAAAAGTGAGGAGAAATGACGGTAGATAGAAGCGAGAGCTGAAGGGACAACAACAGCCAAAGTGCTTGGCGAACATTGGCCGTTTGCTCACTGCATTTCATCAACTAAGGAATTATTTGTGTTTTTTCTTGATTCCTTTGGCATCTAAAAAGTTTCAGAAGTGATAAATCTGGTTGTAAAATTATAAAATCGCCCATGGTTCTCAAGTGTAGCTCATTTTTTGCGCTACAAAAAGAAAACGCCTCAGAAGCAAAATTTACAACCAGATTTATCACTTCTGAGACTTTTTAGATACCAAAGGAATCAAGAAAAAAAACAAATAATGCCTTACTGTTGATGAAATGCAGTGAGCAAACGCGATAATTCCCAATATTTTCAATTCCGATATCTGCACGGCCAATGTTCGCCAAGCACTTTCGCTGTTGTTGTCCCTTCAGCTCTCGCTTCTCTTTACCTTCATTTCGTTTCACTTTTGGAATTCTGAAGTTGGGTACGTGTCTCTCACGCTTACCCCGACTTCCACAATTTTTTACAGCGCAATAATTCAACATTTTGGCGGTTTTTAACAGGTAGGAAAGTACGCGTTTCTAGCATTAATAACATATACCGGAAGTTACGGATGTCCTCCAGATGGATTGAGCGGCTCCGTGCGTCAAGCCCCATGACCCAGTCATCGGGTCAAAGGGCGTGATGCACGGAGCAGCTCAATCCATGTGGAGGACATGGCAGCTTCCGGCACACACTGTTAACACACGGGACACGTACCTTCTTACCTGTTAAAAACCGCCGAAATTTTCATTTTTTGCGCTATAAATATTTGTGGGTGCTGTCATTGAAAGCGGGAAGGTTTGCTCTGAACCGGAGCACCAAGGTGTAAGCGGCCGAAGGAGCACATTCCTCGGGACAGTCCCCACTCTCCCCCTGGGTCAGCGCTGTCCGGCCACGACCGCCCTCCGCCCCCCCCCCTCCCCCGTGGGTCGCACTGTCACGGGCTGTGGGTCGGCAGCGCCCACACACAGGGCCGGATGTAGCGGGTCCAGGGCGGAGCGGGTCCGGGGCCGGCGGGAAGCGGGTCCAGGGACGGGGGGCGAGTGGCCGGGGCGAAGAAGGGCCGGGGGAGGAGCGGGTCCAGGGCCGGGGGGGGCGAAGAAGGGCCGGGGGAGGAGCGGGTCCAGGGCCGAAGAAGGGCCGGGGGGGGGGGGGCGAAGAAGGGCCGGGGGAGGAGCGGGTCCAGGGCCGGGGGGGCGAAGAAGGGCCGGGGGAGGAGCGGGTCCAGGGCCGAAGAAGGGCCGGGGGAGGAGCGGGTCCAGGGGCGGGGCGAAGAAGGGCCGGGGGGGGGGGGGGAGCGGGTCCAGGGCCGGGCGGCTCCAGGCAACGTCAGCTGCAGCAGAGTTGGGGACCGTCTGTTCCCTCCGCCCACCCAGCGGCACCCGACCTCTTCCTTCCTCCCTCCCGGCCGCGGGGTTAGACGGCCCGGGGTTCACGGGTGTGCAACCAGTCCGGATGCTGGGTCAGAGGAAGGGCCGGCTGTGCTGACATAGTAAATGCTTACCTGCAGTTCACCGTGTGCCCTCCAGTTGCCGTTGCGTGGCAACAGTACGGGTCACGGGTTGTGACCTCAACTCCGTGCAACCTCCCTATATCAAGCAAATATAATTCTGTCTATTCCTCTTCCCACTCCCTTAGTGCAAGCCCGCACTTCGTCACTTTTCTTTCCTTTCCCACCCGTGTTACCCCTCTTCACATTCTTCCTTCCACCCCAAGCCTGCAGGTGACATTTTAACCATCTCCATTTACTACTTTGCATTATTGTCATTTGCACCGTCCCTCCAATTGTTTAAAGCAGTAGCAGTAATTTATGCAATTTCAAATTCTCACATACAAATCGCTTCCATTAGTAGTCTGAAGAAGGGCCTCGACCCGAAACGTCACCCATTTCTTCAATCCAGAGATGCTGCCAGTCTCGCTGAGTTACTCAAGCATTTTGTGTCTATCCATTAGTAGTAGCCTGACAACCAATGTCCCGGGAATATAAGCCTGCGTTTTGCCAATTTTCACAACTTATTTTCTAAATGACAGTAGGTCGACTTCAGAGTGAACTCACTAAATTGTATATTATTTAAAACATACCTCAAGTTCTAACAGGAATAAACTTGTTCCACACCTAGCAGATACATGTTAGCTAAGCTTTTGGGGCCAGGATCTATTTTAGCGGATGTGCAATGTCTAACAGCGGAAAGATACTCAAATATGGAGACAAAAGAGACTTGTAGACGACGGAGGAACTCGCTGACCCGGAACCCAGCACTTGACATTTAACTATAATGGGCATTTAAAATATTTCAGTTCAGTGTGTCCAACTTTATACAAAATAAAAAAAGTGATAATTCCCAAGGTAACCAAATGTAGACAGCACAGTTAATGGAGAACTTTAACGGTGCACTTGAACAGTGATAAAACGGTTACCAGCCAAAAGTGAAAGTATGTAATTAGATAACTCTTTGCAAGGCTGGGGATTACTTGCTAAATACCATTGACGCTATTTCTGCAACTGTCTTCCACATATTTTTTCCTGGAGAAATTGCCTTGATTTTTTTAAACATTCCCTTGCCGATTAAGGAACACTTACAAAACGTGATTCTGCTTGACAACCGTATGCCCAGTTTCATTGGCTGATGTAGTATTGTCAATAAATTGTGTACAGAATATACCAGGTCAAGACCCTTCGTTGCGCAGCTAATTTCTCACAGGCTGGGGATACCACATTCAACCTTTGTCCTGGGCCACCTCCATTACCAGAATGCAGTCACACGCAAACTGGAGGAACACCTCTTATTCTGTGTAACTTGGAACCCAACGGCATGAACATTGAATTCCCCAGTTTCAGATAACTATCCTACGAACACACCTCCCCCCACCTTTCCCCTGTGCCCCAGCTGGATCTGCACCCATTTTTCCCTTTCCCTCCCCAATCTCCTTCACCTTTCGCACATCTATTCTTACTCTTCACATTTTTGTCATTTCATCTCTGGCCCTTGTCCAACCAAAACACCCCTTCACATGTATCACATCATTTGACAGACTTTGTCCCCAACCCACCCCAATCAGTCTAAAGGGCGCCGACCCAAAATGCCACCTATCTATGTTCTCCAGAGATGCTTGCTGCCTGACTTGCCGAATTACTCCATTTTTGTAAACCAACATCTGCAGTTCCTTGTATGTAAATTTTATTTAACTTGCTGCTATGCTTGTGCTTCAGATGCCAGCGGCGTGGCTGGCCCACTAAATCCACTATAAATGCAGCTTTGTATTCTGAACCATGTGACCTCGCCAAACCTAAGCAGCAAACGATGCCTATTAAATGCTCTATTCCCATTTTACATAAACATTATGGGACTCAGACCAAGAATTGCAGAACATGCATTATTACCAAAGAGGATTAAATCCTACAGTACAGCATCATGTGAAATTTGCTTTTCCATAACCAAATGTTAGCATGAATGAGGACAGTTCAGATCATGGAGCAAGAATTTACATTGAGGTAGCAACTAACACTCCAGCCAGTCAGAATAGGGAATTTATTTTTCAGACAGGACATTTAGGCCACAAGTAGGCTTTCCCATGCACACCCCTTAACTGTTTAATAAGAACATAATCCTTAAGGAGGTGTGGAATATTAATAGACACAAAGTGATGGAATAACTTAGCGGGTCAGGCAGCATCTCTGTAGAACACGAATAGGTGGTTTTGGCTCAGGACCCTTCTTCAGACTGAAGGGTTCCGACCCGAAATGTCACATATCCATGTTCTCCAGAGATGCTGCCTGACCCACTGTTACTGCAGCACTGTCTTTTTTGTAAAACAGCATTTTCAGTTCCTTGTTTCTATATTCTTTATTATTAACAGATTTGGTAGGGATAATAGGCCATATATCTCTAGTTTCACAGAAAATTAGATGGGTTACAAGTTGATATAATTGGTAAATTATAAAACAAAATAGTGCACAAAGATGAAGAGCAGGAATATATTTTGCATGCTACATGAAATTATATAGTCATCGTAAACCAAAGAACTGCAGAGTTCTGGGAATAAAATATTTCATTTTCAAAAATTATAAATAGGTGGAAGAGCCCCATTCAGCTTCTCAAGCCTATTCCACCATTAACTTACTCTTCACATGTGCTACCCAAGTATTTTCAGTACTTTATAATTTTGAAGAACTGCAAACAACTTTCTTTTACCCGGCTGCTCTGTTGCAGTTTGTAGAGAATCATTTATAATGTATGATGCATAACACATGGTTTATTACTGCAGTCATTATATCAGTGAAGTATTGAAACTTCAAAATGTTTAAACTCCTTTCAGTTTCACTCAGATCCTTAATTCTTTATGCCATTCCCAAACTTGAGTTCAAATGCAAAAAGCATATCAGTTAAGTCATCTTTGACAAAGGAACTGTAGAATATTTACATTTGCTCATCAATTTTTTATTCTGAATTAAAAAAGGTTACAGTATTTGTAATATCCAAACACACGTGTGTATAAATGCCAATACCTCCCATGTATTAATGATTTTGTTAACTTGGATTTCGGGATGGAAGGTGCCATATACTGGAACATCACATCATCGCACCAACCCCACACAAATAACTCGGTCAACTGGTACACAGTTAAAATGAAGCACACTTTTGCTCTACTCCATGCACTACATTGTAGCAAATGGGCTCAGAAAAAAAAAACAATTGCTCAGACAATTTGGAAAAAAAACCAAAATACTTCTGAGGGCACCGCCTTTAGAGTGACAGCACGAGATTTGCAAGCAGTCAAGTTCCGTTACTGTTGAGTGATTTTCTGCAGCCTCTGTTAAAAGCAGCAAATCTATTCCAACTGGGATTGCTGTTAAATAATCTGTTAAACAAAATTTGGAAAAGTCACACACCATGCAGTTTAAGAAAATTAATTTAACGTGCAAGGGAAGGATTTTGCTCAACAGAAACCTTCCCATTCTCCTTTGTAAATAGTAAAATGTTGTCTGCCAGGTTTAAATATGCAGTGTTGTAACTTGATTGATTGGATTGTACACAAGTGTACACAGTGCTTTGCATTAGGTCATAGAAAGCTTTAATAGACAAATTTATCATGCTACTATAATTAACTGTACATTTTGCAAACATTCTCATGCTCTCTTTTGAACTTCACATACATTTTCTCTGTACACCAAACCTGTTTTTGCACCCGTAGATTTTAAAGTTACATTATTCCCCAAAACATGTCCATATACTACAAAGTTTTTTTGAGACCACCTCCTGTGTCCACCCCAAACAAGTCTGCAGCTTATCTGCTACACTGTCATTACCACCCACCAGCCCATTCAACAGCTGCTTGCATTATTTTTGTATGGCTCTTAACAGATTGTCTCAACAAAATATTTTGCAACAAAATTCTAAACTATCCAGCTTTTATGAATTTTGTGCCTGCACAGCCCTTATTTTCTCTTGGATCCCATACATTTAAAAATGTGCACTTTGGTGAATGTGACGTTTTTGAAACCAACAGGGAACCACAATAAATACACTAGTCAGTCTTATTCCAGGACATAGACTGCAGCAGAAACACCCTCATAGCCAATGATTCCATTGTCAACCCATACTATGACCCTGTATATTTGCCACATACTGCTGCTTTACGACTGCAATCTGCAGAGGAGTTATGATGATACTCAATGTACTTTTAGATAACATTCTCTGTTATTACCATTGAAATCTGCCCTGATTATCTGCACATTACTCTGGCCCAAGTTAAGAGAAAAGTGTGACCAAGAGTGATGATGTGAGCAAAAGGACAACTTCAGGCATCAGATAACAACCAAATGGCACTTCAGGGCCTTTACTGACCAGTTTACTGCCCAAAGACACCGACAAACTTTGAATTTTGCTAGAGAACTGACATTGAGAGGGATCTCTCAAAAATACTTTTCTTTTTCTTTCAAATCGAAAAATCACCCAGTGTCCAATTGTTGAACTATTGTGAGCAGCTTAGAATTTTGTGGAACTTGTTCTACCTTTCCTTAGAAATATTATCTGCATTTGGCAAATTTTTATTTTATAGAAAGACAGGAAAAAGGACAACACAAGAAAATTTGTAATGGAACACATTCTAGGCATTTTATTACAATACAAAAAATAATATATAAATATACAAAAACATTGTAATTTCAGAACCAAAAATCTAGTAAGTTGTAATTCTCTGAAACATAAATGGAAATCTAAAATAAATGGATGTAGTACAGTGTTGCCACTGGGTTTAGGGTAAGCCATGGTCACCTGTGTCGTTGCAGTCACAAGTTCACATTTCCAGACTGTGATAGCTCCTCTTTTGCCCAATGTCTCCCCTGTAAATCCCGTAACTCCGTCATCTTGCAGAATGAACTACGCAGACAGCAGTAGGATTCACCGTACAGCTGCAGAAACACCAGGCACGTGCGAGTTGTTACTCCGAGCACCATCCGAATGCTCCTTCAGTACGGGATCTGAGGTAGAGTGTAAAATACCAAGTGAAATAACTAGTAGCTTTCAATGCAAGTTGCAAACTGACCATTGAATCCCCAAACTCAGCAACAGACTCAAAGATACTAGTTCCTGAGAGTGCAATGGTTATATGCATCGAATGCCAGCAATTAAAATTTGGCATTATGTCATAAGGATATCACAATAGTATACCTTTGTTACCTCCAAACCTGACAATTCTATACTACATAAATTTACCATCATTCAAAACTCTGCTGCCGTATATCCTGGTTTGAGGTACATCATGTCTGTTCACTCATCATTCCATGCTCGAACAAATTGGCACCAGTTTATACAATGCCTCTTAAACTCTTCAAGTTTTCTACCAATTTCTGATCTCCTCCAGCCCAAAGCACTCAGTCAGTGGTAGTCAAATTCTGATCTTCTCCATGTCAATTCATTTATTCCATTTGTGATTGAGCAATCATCTGCTATGGCACTCAAGATCCAGAAATGTTTTTGCACCTTTCTCCACCTGCCCAGCACCTACCCCAGTTTCTACTCTGTGACTGTCTTTTAGGTTTCCTTGATAATGCTCATGAAGAGCCAAGGGAAGTTTTTTTTGTCTGTTAGCTTATGGAAATAATGGTGAGAGATTCAGAGCAAACTTTAGATATACCAAAAGAGGGTCAAATTGAGTCCACATTAGGAATATTGTGCATAGATCTAATCTTCCCATGAAAGGGAGATTTGCAAAAGAAGCACAGAAAATTTCGCTAGATAGATTCCTGGGATGAGGACTCATCCAATGAAAATTGATTAGTTAGACTGGGTTCCAACTGACTTGAATTTTGAAGAATGAGATGGTATCCTATTGGATCATACAAAATTAAGTGGCTTGACTGGATAGATCCACAAATGATATTTCCCCTGGTCGAGTTGTCTAGAACCAGGATTCAGTCATAAATGGCCAGCCATTGACAACTGGGATAAGAAGACATTGATCTTGTGAATTCTTTGGCCAAGATGGCTGTGAAGTCCCAGCCATTAAGTATATTCAATGACCAAATCCATAGATTTTGAAATAAAGGAAATCAAGGGATGCAAGTTCAGTGTGGGGATGTGGCACCGAGGTAAAATATCTGAATGAATGTGGCAACAGATATAATGAGCCTGCCAGATCGCTACAATAAGCACAAGTATTCCTATTTTACACTTCACAGGTAGGAACAAGTAGTAAACTTAAATCAACTGGCTACTTTGATGTGAGAAATGGGATGGAGAAGCATTCATCATTCCTCATTCCCTAATTTTACAGCACCAGCCAGCAAAATAGTCAAAATGGCAATATACCCTCAGAACTCCCCACCCCACTTGAATTACAATCTATAAAAATGTACTTCCAGCAATCACTCTGTGGCATACTAAGTAACAGAAATTTTCAATAATGTTACTACGGCTATAACAATTCTCAACTCAGATCATTTCCATAAAGCTGGGTCGTCCACATACTTACAAAAGTATGGATGTTCCATTGCTTCCTTAGCTGTAAGTCTCTGCTGATGATCGTAACGAAGTAGTTTATCCAACAAATCCAAAGCCTCCGGACTGACCAGGTGCCTATTCTCACTGTGAATAAACTGCTCCCAGCGCTTCCGAGAATGTCTGAGGAACAGTAAATGATTCATTAGAAAAGTGAATTAAATCTTTAGAATACAATTTATGTATGAATACAACCTAAAACTGGATATAGTTCATCAAATGTCACATAATAAACAATTTAACATTTAATTCATAAAATTTGTATAAAAAGTAATTCACTTCAAAATAAAACCATATTTACTAATCCATTCCACATGGGAAAAGTATTACATTTCCACTGATAATCATTTATAGTGAACAAATCTATGCAACATCGATCCATCCACTTACTCCACAGTATAAAAATTAAAGCGAAGAACAACAACGTAGCAAAGATGAGCGGGAAGCAAGAGGATTGGGTAATGTTTAAAGAACAGAAGATAACTAAAAAGACAATACGGGGAGAAAAGATGAGGTATGAAGGTAAGCTAGCCAAGAATATAAAGCAGGATAGTAAAAGCTTCTTTAGGTATGTGAAGAGGAAAGAAATCAGTTAAGACCAAAGTTGAATTTATTATGGGGAACAAGGAAATGGCAGATGAGTTGGAACAGGTATTTTGGATCTGTCTTCACTGAGGACGACACAAACAATCTTCCTGATATAGTAATGGCCAGAGGATCTGGGGTGACGGAGGAACTGAAGGAAATCCACATTAGGCAGGAAATGGTGTTGGATAGACTGATGGGACTGAAGGCTGATAAATCCACAGGGCCTGATGGTCTACATCCCAGGGTACTTAAGGAAGTGGCTCTAGAAATCGTGGATGCATTGGTGATAATTTTCCAATGTTCTATAGACTCAGGATCAGTTCCTGTGGATTGGAGGGTAGCTAATGTTATCCCACTTTTTAAGAAAGGCGGGAGAGAGAAAACAGGGAATTATAGACCAGTTAGCCTGACATCGGTGGTGGGGAAGATGCTGGAGTCAATTATAAAAGATGAGATAGCCGAACATTTGGATAGCAATAACAGGATCGGTCCGAGTCAGCATGGATTTACGAAGGGAAAATCATGCTTGACTAATCTTCTGGAATTTTTTGAAGATGTAACTAGGAAAATGGACAAGGGAGAGCCAGTGGATATAGTGTACCTGGACTTTCAGAAAGCATTTGATAAGGTCCCGCATAGGAGATTAGTGGGCAAAATTAGGGCACATGGTATTGGGGGTAGAGTGCTGACATGGATAGAAAATTGGTTGGCAGACAGCAAACAAAGAGTAGGGCAGATGCATGGCAGATGAGGTTTAATGCGGATAAATGTGAGGTTATCCACTTTGGTAGCAAAAACAGGAAGGCAGATTACTATCTAAATGGCGTCAAGTTGGGAAAAGGGGAAGTACAACGGGATCTGGGGGTCCTTGTACATCATTCTATGAAAGTAAGCATGCAGGTACAGCAGCGAGTGAAGAAAGCGAATGGCATGTTGGCCTTTATAACAAGAGGAATCAAATATAGGAGCAAAGAGGTCCTTCTGCAGCTGTACAGAGCCTGGAGTATTGTGTGCCGTTTTGGTCCCCTAATTTGAGGAAGGACATTCTTGCTATTGCGGGAGTGCAGCGTAGGTTTACAAGGTTAATTCCTGGGATGGCGGGACTGTCATATGCTGAGAGAATGGAGCAGCTGGGCTTGTACACTCTGGAGTTTAGAAGGATGAGAAGGAATCTCATTGAAACATATAAGATTGTTAAGGGCTTGGACACACTAGAGGCAGGAAACATGTTCCTGATGTTGGGGGAGTCCAGAACCAGGGGCCACAGTTTAAGAATAAGGAGTAAGCCATTTAGAATGGAGACGAGGAAACACCTTTTGCTCAGAGAGAGTGGTGAGTCTGTGGAATTCTCTGCCTCAGAGGGCGGTGGAGGCAGGTTCTCTGGATGCTTTCAAGAGAGAGCTAGATAGGGCTCTTTAAAAATAGTGGAGTCAGGGGATATGGGGAGAAGACAGGAGCGGGGTACTGATTGGGGATGATCAGCCATGATCACATTGAATGGCGGTGCTGGCTCGAAGGGCCGAATGGCCTACTCCTGCACCTATTGTCTATAATCCTCCCCTTTCCCAACCACCAATATTAAACTTCTCAGGTAAATTACAAGTTTCTTCCCATCCACAAATACAATATTATGTGCACTTAAAAATCAACTCGGAAGGAACAATCTCAGATTAGGTAAATTTGTTTCACTCAATCCAGTTATTCAACTCACTGGCCAAGAGTATCATTAAACCGAGGATCCAGTTCGATGTGGTATTTCTTGAGGTAGTCAAACAATTCATCAGTTCCTAAAACCTTGGCGATGCGAACAAGCTAGAAGAAAGAAAAGTCGAATGTATCTTAATGGGCACTCATTCACAACAGGATAATGTGATCCATTCATTGATTTTTCTTTAAACAAAGTCACAAGGTCAAGCCTACGTTCACTTTTACTACTCTTGAGCATTAATTAATTTTGAAAATCATTAATATTGATTTTTAAGACCTGGATTATACGACAAACACAACTCCCATCATTGAGTCAGTACTTGATTCGGAAATCAGACTCAATGCTTTCATTTGGAGAACAACAAACTTCTTGTTCACTCATGTCTTGAGCAATAAGCGAGTTTGGTATTCCAAAAAACGCAAAGAAACGCAAAGGTCACTCCCGATAAACATTCCCGGCAACTGTGCTGCTGCATGTGTAAAGATCTGCGTTTCATCCGTAGTCAGGATCGAACCCGGGTCTCCGGCGCTGCAAGCGCTGTTGAATTGCTGCTGGACCGTCACCTCCCGAGTGTCCCATCCCTGTTCGGGGGCGGCCGCTTATACGGGGTGACCCTGGACTGACGGTACATCGGCCCGGAGCAGTGCAGTTGGCGCTTCTTCTCCGCGCTGGCTGTAAGCCGTGGCTGCCACTGCTCTGGGCCGATGTCCCATCAGTCCAGGTATGTCGGTTAACCCGGCGGGACACGCAAAGTTGAACTGGAGTTAGCACTTCTTCTCCGGGCTGGGTGTAAGCCTGGGCCGCCATTGCACTGGGCCGGTGTCCCGTCAGTCCAGGGTCACCCCGGATATCTCCGACCGCCCCTGGACAGGGATGGAACACCCTGGAGGGGACAGTCCAGCAGCAATTCAACAGCGCTTGCAGCGCCGGAGACTCTGGTTCGATCCTGACTACGGATGAAATGCAGGTCTGTATACACGCAGCAGCACAGTTGCCGAGAATGTTTATCGCGAGTGACCTATGATCTGGGCTTGCAGTCGGAATGACAAACTCGCTTATACCTCCCTCCATCCATTAGGTAACCAGTTATTCAATGCAGAGATATTCTGAAGATCAGTATGATGTTAGATCAAAAAGTGAGCCAGTTAATTCTAGATTATCTTATTAGTTTCCAAGAAGTTTCCAACGAGACTACCTGCAATGCTGGATTTGATATGATAGTAACCATAGCAGTTCAATATTGTGCACATTAACTGTTGACTTAGAATGGAGGAATCTCTGAAATCACAAGATCTAATTCATAATATTGAAAGCACGATTAAATATTGAAGCATTTGCAAAACCATGGGCAAGATGACATTTGAAGCGACTATGGAGAATGTTCAAGGCAGGTGTCATGTCAGTTTACATAGACATTGGGTTCTATAGGAATGGGTCTCTGCTGACATTGGCTTTGAACAGGTCAGATCAAATAGCCAGGGGTGTCCTGACAGTATAGGAACACATCTGCAGTCAATAATGCTCCAGCCTTTTCTATCCCCTCACATTTTATGTTGAGATTTGACATGTGATTTTTCTTTTGCAAATTAAATACTGATATACAATATAAATAACGTTAATAGTTTTATCTTAAATGCACCATTGAGAAGAAATGCACATGCACCAATGAAAAATCATAATGCAAAAATGTAGCATATGTGCTTTTACACAATTATTGTGGCATGACCCTTGAAATTCTAATATTCCATTTTAATGTTGTCTATTCTGCAAATCAATGCGTCTCCCCATTTAGATTATGAGAGTGGAAGAAATCTCCCAATCCCTAATGCAACAACCAGAAATTAATGTGGTCTTTTCAGCATCAATTCTTTGCTTTGTTGATTTTTTATTATTCGTAGCAAAGTGGATCTTTAGCTGCATCACTATTTAGCAGATTTCAATCAGATACAAAGCATGTTCATTCGCACCCTTGATAGAAAATTGCTTCACTTACAGTGCCCTCCATAATGTTTGGGACAAAGACCCATCATTTATTTATTTGCCTCTATACTCCACAATTTGAGATTTGTAATAGAAAATAAAAAATCACATGTGGTTAAAGTGCACATTGTCAGATTTTAATAAAGGTTATTTTTATACATTTTGGTTTCACCATGTAGAAATTACAGCTGTGTTAATACATAGTCGTCGTACCCCGTCGCCCCCCCCATTTCAGGGCACCATAATGTTTGGGACACATGGGTTTACAGGTATTTGTAATTGCTCAGTTGTGTTTAATTGCCTCCTCAATGCAGGTATAAGAGAGCTCTCAGCACCAAGTCTTTCCTCCAGTCTTTCCATCATTTTTGGAACCTTTTATTGCTGTTTATCAACATGAAGACCAAAGTTATGCCAATGAAAGTCAAATAAGCCATTAGGAGACTGAGAAACAAGAATAAAACTGTTAGACATCAGCCAAACCGTAGGCTTACCAAAAGTAACTGTTTGGAACATCATTAAGAAGAAAGAGAGCACTGGTGAGCTTACTAATTGCAAAGGGACTGGCAGGACAAGGAAGACCTCCGCAGCTGATGACAGAAGAATGCTCTCTATAATAAAGAAAAATCCCCAAACACCTGTCCGACAGATCAGAAACACTCTTCAGGTGTGGATTTGTCAATAACCACTGTCTGCAGAAGACTTCATGAACAGAAATACGGAGTCTACACTGCAAGATGCAAACCACTGGCTAGCCGCAAAAATAGGATGGCCAGGTTACAGTTTGCCAAAAGTACTTAAAAGAGCAACCACAGTTCTGGAAAAAGGTCTTGTGGACAGATGAGACGATGATTAACTTATATCAGAGTGATGGCAAGAGCAAAGCATGGAGGAGAGAAGGAACTGCCCAAGATGCAAAGCATACCACCTTATCTGTGAAACACGGTGATGGGGGTGTTATGGCCTGCGCATGTATGGCTGCTGGTACTGGCTCACATATCTTCATTGATGATACAATTGCTGATGGTAGTAGCATATAGTGCATTCAGAAAGTATTCAGACTCCTTCACTTTTTCCACATTTTGTTATGTTACAGCCTTATTCTAAAATGGGTTAAATTCATTTTTTTATCATCAATCTACACACAATATCACATAATAAAAAAGCTTAAACAGGCGTTTAGAAATTTTTGCAAAGTAATTAAAAATAAATAACTGAAATATCACATTTACATAAGTATTCAGACCCTTTACTCAGTATTTTGTTGAGGCACCTTTGGCAGCGATTTCAGCCTCAAGTCCTCTTGGGTATGACGCTACAAACTTGGCACACCTGCATTTGGATAATTTCTCCCATTCTTCTTTGCAGATCCTCTCAAGCTCTGTCAGGTTGGATGGGAAACGTCGATGCACAACTATTTTCAGGTCCCTCCAGAGATGTTCAATCGGGTTCAAGTCCAGCTCTGGCTGGGCCACTCAAGGACATTCACAGACTTGTCACAAAGCCACTCCTGCATTGTCTTGGCTGTGTGCTAAGGGTCGTTGTCCTGTTGGAAGGTGAACCTCCACCCCAGTCTGAGGTCCTGAACGCTCTGGAACAGATTTTCATCAAGGATCTCTCTGTACTTTACTCCGTTCATCTTTCCCTCGTTCCTGACTCATCTCCCATTTCCTGCTGCTATAAAAACATCCCCACACCTCTGGTGGACTCCAATCAAGTTGTAGAAACATCTCAAGGATAATCAATGGAAACAGGATGCACCGAAGCTCAATTTTGAGTGTCATAGCAAAGGATCTGAATACTTATGTAAATGTGATATTTCAGTTATTTCTTTTTAATTATTTTGCAAACATTTCTAAATATCTGTTTTCACTTTTTTATTATGGGGTATTGTGTGCAGATTGATGATCTAAAAATGAATTTAATCAATTCTTAGAATAAGGCTGTAACGTAACAAAATGTGGAAAAGTGAAGGGGTCTGAATATTTTCTGAATGCACTGTAATCAATTCTGAAGTGTATAGACACATCCTATCTGCTCATAGAAACATAGAAAGTAGGTGCGAGAGCAGACCACCAGGTCCATCGAGCCCGCACCGCCATTCGCTCATGGCTGAACACCAAACAAACACCCCTACCCACAAACAGTAGACACAAGACACAGAACACAAGACACTACCCTCCCCTTTATACCGCTATCACCCCTCTCCACCCCAAGAACCGCGTGATCTCCTGGGGGAGGCAAAAAAACGGATAAAAACCCAGGTCCAATTCGGGAAAAAAATCCGGGAAATTCCTCTCCGACCCCAATCCAGGCGATCGACACTTGTCCAGGAGATCACTCAGGTCTTACTATACTAACCCTACCTAGGTCCATATCCCTGCCCTCTCCCCGTAGCCCCTTATCCCCTTGGCAGCTAAAAAATCATCTATTTTAGACTTAAATATATTTAATGTTTCTGCTTCCACTGCTCCCTGGGGCAGTGAATTCCATAAATTAACCACCCTCTGGGTGAAGAAGTTCTTCCTCATCTCAGTTTTAAAAGAGCCCCCCCTTATTCTGCAACTATGTCCCCTAGTTCTAGTTTCCCCGATCATTGGGAACATCCTTGGTGCATCCACCCGATCAAGGCCCCTCACGATCTTATATGTTTCAATGAGATCGCCTTTCATTCTTCTAAACTCCAAAGAGTAGAGTTCCAGCCTACTTAACCTTTCCTCATATGTCAATCCCCTCATTGCAGGAATTAATCTTGTAAACCTTCGCTGCATTTCCTCCAGGGCCAGTACATCCTTTCTTAAGTATGGACCCCAGAACTGTACACAGTATTCCAAATGTGGTCTCACTAATACTGTGTACAGCTGTAGCAAGACCTCCGTGTTTTTATACTCAATCCCCCTAGCAATAAAGGCCAAAACTCCATTGGCCTTCCTGATAGCTTGCTGCACCTGCATACTAACTTTTAGTGATTCATGTACTACTACCCCTAGATCCCTTTGCGTTGCATTACAGCGCAGCTCCTCCTCATTTAGAAAATAACTTGCCCTATCATTTTTTTTCCCAAAGTGAATGACTTCACATTTATTAGTATTAAATTTCATCTGCCAAGTTGTTGCCCACTCACCTAGCTTATCTATATCCTTTTGCAGACTCTTCCTATCCTCCTCATCCCCTACTTTTCTTCCCATTTTTGTATCGTCCGCAAATTTTGATATATTACACTTGGTTCCCTCCTCCAAATCATTTATATAAATTGTGAACAACTGGGGTCCCAGCACCGACCCTTGCGGAACCCCGCTAGTTACCGGTTGCCATCCCGAATATGAACCATTTATCCCCACTCTCTGCTTCCTATTTGTTAACCAATCCTCTACCCATGCTAATATATTACCCCCAATCCCATAATTTTTTATTTTTAGCAATAGTCTCTTATGTGGCACCTTGTCAAAAGCCTTTTGGAAGTCCAAGTATACCACATCCACCGGTTCCCCTTTATCCACCTGGGTTGTTACTTCCTCAAAGAATTCGAGCAGATTCGTTAAACAGGACTTCCCCTTCACAAAACCATGCTGGTTCTGTCCGATGAAGTCATGTCCATCCAAGTGCCCCGTTAGTGTTTCTTTAATAATTGTCTCTAACATTTTACCCACCACCGATGTTAGACTAACCGGTCTATAGTTACCCGCCTTCTGTTTACTTCCTTTTTTAAATATAGGTGTTACATTGGCCATTTTCCAATCCACTGGGACCGTTCCTGCCTCCAGGGAGTTTTGGAAAATTATCACCAATGCATCCACAATCCCCACCGCTATCTCCCTCAAGACCCTTGGATGTAATCCATCAGGCCCAGGGGATTTATCCTCCTTCAGTCTCATTAATTTCCCTAATACCACCTCCTTGGTGATCTTAATAGTATTTAGCTCCTCCATTCCTACCGCCCCCTGTTTATCCAGCGTTGGAATATTTTTTGTGTCTTCTATGGTGAAGACTGATACAAAATACTCGTTTAATGCCTTTGCCATTTCCATGTTCCCCACCAACAACTCTCCAGTCTCACCCTCCAATGGACCAACGTTCACCTCGTTCAAACAAATTTTCTCATTGGCCGGCGGTTCATTCTACAGCAAGACAATGATCCAAAACATACTGCGAAAGCAACAAAGGAGTTTTTCAAAGCTACAAAATGGTCAATTCTTGAGTGGCCAAGTCAATCACCTGATCTGAACCCAATTGAGCATGACTTTTATATGCTGAAGAGAAAACTGAAGGGGACTAGCCCCCAAAACAAGCATAAGCTAAAGATGGCTGCAATACAGGCCTGGCAGAGCATCACCAGAGAAGACACCAAGCAACTGATGATGTCTATGAATCGTAGACTTCAAGCAGTCATTGCATGCAAAGGATATGTAATAAAATACTAAACATTATTACTTTCATTTACATGATATTGCTGTGTCCCAAACATTATGGTGCCCTGAAATGGGGGGACCATGTATAAACACTGCTGTCATTTTTACGTGGTGAAACCAAAATGTGTAAAAATGGTCTTTATTAAAATCTGCACCATGTGCACTTTAACCACATGTGATTTTTTTTCTATTATAAATCTCAAATTGTGGAGTACAGAGGCAAATAAATAAATGATGGGTCTTTGTCCCAAACATTATGGAGAGCACTGTATAGCACATTTAAAGAAAACTCTTGCTTTGCAATTTTGTGTTTTACTTATCCAGGCACAACAACATAGGATAACCAAACCCAAAACTCACTGAGCACCACTCAATTCAGGCTATAATTTAGCATATTTCCTGTGGAAATTAGAACACATTTCTTTAGAACTATCATGAAGGACCCAAGTTTAAGGTGGGATTCATTACTGAATTCTTCAATGCAACTTTCAATAATGTGGTTCAGTTTCCCAACAATGCTATACTTCACATTGAGAAATGTTTTAAATGCCAGTTACTCAAGATGAACAAGCAATTGCCCAGAAAGTACAGAAGCCATCATTAGTTCAGGAAAGTTCCATTAAATCATGGGCATTTGTCATGCCTACTGAAATTGTCAACACAAGTCATACTCAAGACTCTCAAGAGAGAGAAAAGAAAGAAGAAAAAAAAAGAAACAAAATCGCACCGTTAAGACACCGAAAAAAATTTGCGCCGTTTCTCAAGCTGACCTACACCATCACTCTTACAATCTTTGAAGCAGATCACCTGAAATCACAGAACTTACCACGATAAAGTTCATGAAGCAAGACGGACTCATATTCCATTTGGGTAGATTACTCTGTAGCCAACAGTATGAACAATGAATTCCCCAATTTGGGGTAACTTCCTACAACCACCCCCTCCCTCTTTCTCTCCCCCATCTCCCTCACATGCCCCACTCAGACTTGCATCTATTGCTCCCCTCCCCCTCCACCTACATTCCTTCATCTGGCATCATAATTCACAACTCTTCAATCCTTTTGTCTCACACCTTTGTTTTCATCTCTGGCCTTTGTCCAACCATCTGCCTATCAGAAACCCCATTGTCTGTGTTCACCTATTAAATGCCCGGCTGTATTTGCCCCCCCCTCCTCTCTCCTAGCCTTCTCTTCCTTTGGATCATTAAAACCTTTCACCACTACCTCAGCCAATGCTAATAATATGTCAAGTTTCCACTGTTTGAGACGTTCCATTTGTTGTCTTCATTCCCCCTCCTTCTCAGAAAGTTAAAATATTTGTTTTAATTTTTCCTAGTTCTAATGAAATTAACAATTTCTCTCACTACAGAACTACCCATCTAGAGAAGCATTTCCAGCATTTTCTGTTTTCAACAAAACCCTACCTGGTCATAATTATCATGTCCATGGAAGAAAGGCTCCTTGCGGAATATCATGCTGGCCAACATGCATCCCAGACTCCACATGTCCAGACTGTAATCGTACATCTGGAAAAAGAAAATGCAGATTAGGGTACTGGGCAGACAAAATGTATTCAAAACAGCAGCATTTGGCATGACATGGGTATTGTATGTGGTTCAGTAGAGATTTTTTTAATCCGTGTCCAATCAAGGGCAAAGTTCATCTGCAAATTTTAACTAAATTATAATTATAAAAGAGTGCATTTACAATGTTTCTAAATTACCTTTTTTCACAAACAGCATATTATAGAAGCACACAACTTTACAACAAAGCTCTTTCTTTTATTCATGCCAATAGGCAATAGACTATAGACAATAGGTGCAGGAGTAGGCCATACAGCCCTTCGAGCCAGCACCGCCATTCAATGTGATCATGGCTGATCATCCCCATTCAGTACCCCGTTCCTGCCTTGTCCCCATATCCCCTGACTCCCCTATCTTTTAGAGCCCTATCTAGCTCTCTTGAAAGTATCCAGAGAACCGGCCTCCACCGCCCTCTGAGGCAGAGAATTCCACAGACACAACTCTCTGTGAGAAAAAAGTGTTTCCTCGTCTCTGTTCTAAATGGCTTACCCCTTATTCTTAAACTGTGGCCCCTGGTTCTGGACCCCCCCAACATAGGGAACATGTTTCCTGCCTCTAGCGTGTCCAACCCCTTAATAATCTTCTATGTTTCAATAAGATTCCCTCTCATCCTTCTAAACTCCAGAGTATACAAACCCAGCCGCTCCATTCTATCAGCATATGAAAGTCCTGCCATTCCGGGAATTAACCTTGTAAACGTATGCTGCACTCCCTCAATGTCCTTCCTCAAATTAGAGGACCAAAACTGCACACAATACTCCAGGTGTGGTCTCACTAGGGCCCTATGCAACTGCAGAAGGACCTCTTTGCTCCTATACTCGACTCCTCTTGTTATTAAGGCCAACATGACATTCGGTTTCTTCACTGCCTGCTGTACCTGCATGCTTACTTTCATTGACTGATGAAAAAGGACCCCCAGATTCCGTTGTACTTACTTTTTTCCCCAACTTGACACCATTTAGATTGTATTCTACCTTCCTGTTTTTGCTACCAAAGTGGATAACCTCACATTTATCCACATTAAAAACTGCATCTGCCCATTCACCCAACCTGTCCAAGTCACCCTGCATTCTCATAGCATGCTCCACACAGTTCACACTGCCACCCAGCTTTGTGTCATCTGCAAATTTGCTAATGTTACTTTGAATCCTTTCATCTAAATCATTGATGTATATTGCAAATAGCTGCAGTCCCAGCACCAAGCCTTGCGGTACCCCACTAGTCACTGCCTGCTATTCTGAAAGGGACCTGTTAATCCCTACTCTGTTTCCTGCTGCCAACTAATTTTCTATCCATGTCAGCACTACCCCCAATACCATGTGCCCTAATTTTGCCCACTAATCTCCTATGCCATTCCCTAGAATTTAGGTTGAAGAATCAAATTAATTTTATTAATTAGCCACTTGACATGCAGATTAGATGCCCTGTTTTAGGATGGCAAAGTTTAAAATAATGGTGAGGAAATAATTTCACTTTTACCAGAAAAAAACAAGTTTCATTTTAAATGCAATTAGGTTTTCTTTAAATCTGGAGAAAAGCCACTGCCAAGAAAATTATAAGGATAGTCACTGGGACAGCTCTCAAAATACTTCAGGCAAAATATCAGGGGGGATCGAGGGGAAAGGTGATATTTAGAATGAGGAGCCAAAACAAAAAAAGAGGACCATGGTATAAAAAGAGTTGTTTACCTACTCCCCTCCACCACCGATCCTTATCAATTGTAATCTACAAATCACTTTGTTTCTGATTGTACCTGGTAGTCAACTAGCAGCTCGGGACCTTTGAAATATCTGGAGGCCACTCTAACATTGTACTCCTGTTCAGGATGGTAAAACTCAGCCAGTCCCCAGTCAATTAACCGAAGCTGTAAAATAAATGAGACAGTTATGTATCAGGTAATGTGCTGGAAATGCATTAGTATTCTTCATATGAAAAGACAAATATATGGAGAAACAAAGCTATTCACTAGATGGAGCTACGATTCTTTAAGATGACAAACATATATAAAGTACCCTCCATAATGTTTGGGACAAAGACCCATCATTTATTCATTTGCCTCTGTACTCCACAATTTGAGATTTGTAATAGAGAAAAATCACATGTGGTTAAAGTGTTTAGAATTATGTGTTTAGTATTTTGTTGCATATCCTTTGCATGCAATGACTGCTTGAAGTCTGCGATTCATGGATATCACCAGTTGCTGGGTGTCTTCTCTGGTGATGCTCTGCAATGCCTGTATTGCAGCCATCTTTAGCTTATGCTTGTTTTGGGGGCTAGTCCTCTTCAGTTTTCTCTTCAGCATATAAAATGTCTTGCTGTAGAATGAACCACCGGCCAATGAGTTTTGAGACAATTGTTTGAACTTGAGCAGATAGGATGTGTCATACTCTTCAGAATTCATTATGCTACTACCATCAGTTGTATCATCAATGAAGATAAGTGAGCCAGTACCTTCAGCAGCCATACATGCCCAGGCCATAACACCCCCACCACCGTGTTTCACAGATGAGGTGGTATGCTTTGGATCTTGGGCAGTTCTTTCTCTCCTCTATACTTTGCTCTCGCCATCAATCTGATATAAGTTCATCTTCGTCTCATCTGTCCACAAGACCTTTTTCCAGAAGTGTGGCTGCTCTTTTAAGTAATTCTTGGCAAACTGTAACATGGCCATCCTATTTATGTGGCTAACCAGTGGTTTGCATCTTGCAGTGTAGCCTCCATGAAGCCTTTTTGTTCATGAAGTCTTCTGCAGACAAATCCACACCTGACGTCTGAGGAGTGTTTCTGATCTGTCGGACAGGTGTTGTTTTTTTTTCTTTATTATAGAGAGAATTCTTCGGTCATCAGCTGTGGAGGTCTTCCTAGTCCAGCCAGTCCCTTAGCGATTAGTAAGCTCACCAGTGCTCTTTCTTTTTAATAGTCCAAACAGTTGATTTTGGTAAGCCTAAGGTTTGGCTGATGTCTCTAACAGTTTTATTCTTGTTTCTCAGTCTCATAATTGCTTCTTTGACTTTCATTGGCACAACTTCCTCATGTTGATAAACAGCAATAACCATTTCCAAAAGTGATGGAATGACAGGAGGAAAGACTAGGTGCTGAGAGCTCTTGAATACCTTTATTAAGGAGGCAATTAAACACACCTGAGCAATTAAAAATGCATGTGTCCAAAACGTTATGGTGCCCTGAAATGGGGGGACTATGTATAAACACAGCTGTAATTTTTACATGGTGAAACCAAAATGTATTAAAAAAGTACCCTTTAATAAAATCTGACAATGTGCACTTTAACCACATGTGATTTTTTTCTATTACAAATCTCAAATTGTGGAGTACAGAGGCAAATAAATAAATGATGGGTCTTTGTCCCAAACATTGTGGAGGCCACTGTATGTATGCACAACATAAAGGGCACAACAGACTTCGTAACTTCAAAAATGAAGATGACATTTCATATTTCAAATCAATGATTTCCCAATCATTTTCCAAAATGAGCTTCACAGCATGACTGGGACTTTACACAGGAATGGAACAGGTCTAAGTTTCAGAGAAAGTAATTTTGACAAAAATTGAGGGGAAAGATCAACAGCAAGAAAAAATTCTCAAAGCATCTAAAATATAATATTTATAAACAAATATATTAATTCGCCTGTAGCAAAGTTACGAACAAATAATAACAATAATGTACTTCCACACAATCATTTCAGAATTTCAACACTGAAATAATAGTATGTTTTCACATCACTAACACTAGAAGATTCCACTCAGAAATAGCACTGAAAACAGCAGTCACCTCCCAATTTGATGTTACAGAAATGTAATCAAGTACTAACATTATAAAAAGTTGAAGTTTTTTTATTTTTTATTGCAGAATGCTAAAAATGCTTACGTTGCTACTTGAGGTCTGCACATTTTTGTTCCCCTAAGTTGCCCATTTAAAAACTTGTTTTACTTTAAATTATATTTCATCTGAAGCTTTGTATAAATGTTCTGACAACAGCTTAATGCCACTAAATTAAGAGCCACGCTATATACAATTTTAGCAACAAAACGTTCAGTTATTACCTTACAGGATATCATTTAGAAAAAGCATTTACAGGTTTCATTTATTATCCTGCAGCTTACCCACTAGTACCATAAAACCACTAAAGCAGCCAACCTGCAGTCACTCATACCTTTCTCTGGGCATGGTCGATCATCACATTGTGTGGCTTCACATCTCTGTGCATAATACCCATACTGTGACAGTAATCCAACGCCTATGGGGAAAACAAAAGTTATGCAATGAGTATATTTTCATGCCTTTATTCATTGTTTCTCTCCCCCCATTCTTCCACAAGGTAACAAAGGCAGCATGCTCCATGTACTGAGTTGATCACCAGCTGCTCGGAACAGCCACCCTGAGCAACCAATCCTCAGAATGGAGTAGTTGACTTCCAATTATCAAAATCACCTTGATGAAAAATTACCTTGATGAGTGCAGGTGGAAACACAAAACAAAAAAGCATCTTCTGGGATTGCTGTGACTTGTGACACTATCCCTCTTCATTATACAACATACAAATTCCCTTAAAGCTTACTTTAATTAAATCTAACCACACAAAAGGGACCAAATTGTGGTCTGTTGTTGGACATGATTGTTAAATTAGAAAGGAGACAGTCCCTTTAATATCATTAGCAATCATATTGTTCCTAAACATTTTGTCCAGTGGAAAAAAACAGTGCATTTACTTTCCCTGGTGTGAGGAAAGCACCACATTCCTAAATTGGCAGAGGGCAGGGAAGAGGAGCATCTGCTCTCAGCCAGACCACCAGATGAAGCACCTAATGGTTTATCCAGAAGTGAGAGGCCTGCCACCACTTGAATGTCAATCACTAGCTGGACACCCACCAAGTGATGCAAACATTGGTGTGGGAGAAGCCTGGTGGCCACGGCAATCTCTGTACAGAATTATTTCCTGCCAAAGAATCATCAGTGAATGGTGGTGGTGGGGAGGGCACTGACACAGCAAGGATGACCTAAAAAGGGAACAAAAGCAAAGAGAAGCTAAAATTCATAATCAATAAACACCATTCAATTGACTAACTGGAAGAACTTAAGGCTTCCAACTCACCTTGAGAATTTCATACATGTAGAACCGGATGTCATAATCCACCAAGATCTGATACAGTTGCTAGACAAAGAGAGAAAAAAAGGGTGGGAGGGTGGAATGGAATTGGAGGAAAATTCAGCATGAGTGAGTAAAAGGCTGTACACAAGTGCAGACCAAACAGAAATATCATTAAATACAATAACTGCTTTGATTACATGTATACAAATCTGCAAGCTCACCTTGAAATCAGTGTTATCAATGTGCTCAAAAACAAGAGCTGGAGTTCTCGACTGTGGAAAGAACAAGATTACAATTTAAGATAGAACATATGTCAGACACTGCCAGCAATCTTAACTTCATTACCTACCACAAAACAAATCAACAGGAAATGCTGTAGCCAATGAGGTTTGTAATGTCAGTGGCCACCAAGTTAACCACTGTGAAGTAGAAGTTAAAAATACATTTTCGTAAAGTCACATTGAGGCTGTTGCATGTTGTCAAGTCTATGACTGTTCCCTTTAATCGACTGCACGATGGATTCTCTCAGCCCGAGGTGCTCCACAATTCCCAGGATTATGAAAATGATTCATTGTTCCCAAAACAAGCTGCTAGCTAATACCAAAAAAACAGCCCAAGACAATCCATCCTTGTTGCTGCATAAAAGCTGAGCTCCATGTCCAGTACCATCTTTCCTTACTACCCATCAGCCATAGCCAAAACTGACCTGCATAATCTTTTAAGCAGTATGCCTGCATTATATACAAAATATAATGCATCATTTTGTTCCTGAACATTAATAAGTTTAGAAGAAATGGCAGAAATCATAACTTGGACATGGGAAGAAAAAGCCAAAGACACAGCCTCTCAGTTTCCATCATGTTCCGCAAAATTATCAAGTTGGGCTGAAACAGCTCCTGTTGAATATAGTTGGATTGCTAAGATCTTAAGGAACAGATTTGTCACGGGCAAAATATGGATTGGTAGGGCAGGATGGGGCTGCAGTGGTAAGGTACACAAAGGGGCTTATGATTATTTATGGCTCTAGTTTACTATGTGCATATGAGGTTTTTTGGGCATGCCATCTTTAAAAAGCTCAAATCATTTCAGAATACATTACTTACCAACGAATGGGGCAAGTGTATTTTGAAATCTCGAGCTGTCAGGTAGAAGCTACAGTAGAAATTGGTAGTGCAAGGGTTGTGGATTTTGTCAAAAGGAAGACATGACGTGCAGCGAGTAATCATATCATGTTTACAACTTGGAAGCATGACAAACACTATTAGCATTGAATAGTGAGGTCACTGCTTATAAAACAATAAAATTAAAGCTTCAGAGATTGAACAGGTTTAAAACAATCCTGGCATCAATTAAAAGACAAGGCTATTTTATCTTATCTCACAGTGAATTAACATATTATTATATGATCCAATATAGTAGCACTTTTACACACAGCAACAAACAGCGAGAAGATTAGCCAATCTATTTTTGGTAGGGTTAATTGAGTGAGGATTACATAAGTGAATAATCACATGCACCTTTGGTTATTAACGAAGGATTGTTAAATCTGGTGCCAGCACAGCGGTGCAGCAGTAGAGTTTCTGCCTTACAGCGCCAGAGACCTAGGATCAATCCAGGCTCCAGGAGCTGTCTGTATGGAGTTTGTATGATCTACCTGTGACTGTGGGTTTTCTCTGGGTGCTCCAGTTTCCTCCCAAATTCCAAAGATGTGCAGGTTTGTAGGTTAATTGGCTTCTGTAAATTGTCCCTAGTGCTTCAGACTAGTGCTGTACAGGTGATCACTGGTGGGTGTGGACTTGGTGGGCAGAGGGAGGGCCTGTTTCCATATGTAGGAAAGAACTGCAGATAGTGGTTTAAATCGAAGGTAGACACAAAATGCTGGAGTAACTCAGCGGGACAAGCAGCATCTCTGGAGAGGAATCGGTGACGTTTCGGGTCCAGACCCTTCTTCAGAACCTGTCCTATCTTTAAATTAAACTTAAATCCATCAAACTGAACCAGAATACAGATCCTAGTTTGCCAAATATTTTGCCAAACGAAGATAGAACTGATAGGAATAGCACGGCGTCAGAACGTCAGCTCAGATCAATATCGTTAAGTGCTAGTGTGGTAGGTAAACACATTTTGTAACTTTGAGGAGAATGCAGTATCAACTGAGCCACTCTAACTTCAGCAAACATGCACTTCCTTAAAGTTTGATGGCAACGTTTACTTTAAATTTGGAGACATGCCAACACAGTTACTCACCACAGGGTCCTTTACCACATCCAGCAGCTTGATAATGTTGGGACCCCCACGAAGGTTTTCCAGTATCTTGATTTCTCGCTTTATTTTCTTTTTTTTCACAGGCTGTAAAGTTATAACATCTTTTGAAAACCATCAGTTGCATAAAGAGAGAACATGCAGACCGAGATATAACTCGGAGAGTAGTGACAATTATTGACATTTTTTTCAAAGATAGCAAGGTGCAAATAAGTAAGACAAAAGTCTGCACGTTCTTTGCTTGTGTATTTCAAGCCCTATTGTGTATAAACCTAGAGGCAGAAAAGCAACCGGCAGCACACAAACTTGCAACAAAATTGCCAGCAGTTAGGTCGTGTGCGACAGACAGCTCTGGCACAATTTATTCTCTGACCCAGAGTAACCCACAAATCTGCCATGCTGTCCTTCTCAAATAAGGCTCCATATAATCTGTGTCCAATCGAGCATTATCATGGCTTGATTCTGCTGTATCAATTGGCATAGGATAAATAAGGTCAAAGTACTCAAAACAAATGGTGCCTGGAGAATCGAGTTTCATGGGGCACCTACAACCACTACAGGGGTAAATGAGCGTTGTTCCACTGCAATGAGCTTCACTCAAGTTTGGCTGTGACCAGCGTTCCAGCAAATCAAATAAAGAGCTAAAGATCAGGCTCTGGTGAGGAGAAATTTGGAAAGTCAGAAGAGGCAGAGAAGCAAAATTATGATAACCAGAATCTGTCAGAGGCAATGAGACGAACACAAGAGTTAACTTCCAACTAGCATCCGGGCAGGGAATAATAGGAAATTGACAAACGCATGGCTCTTTATTTGAATGCGCACAACATTCCTAATAATATGGACAAATTAACAACACAAATAGAAATAAACACATGCTTAAGACCATGGTAGCAAATTGAATGTAGCTGGGAATTCAAAAATTCCAGGATTGTTAAATTTCAGAAGCAACAGAAGGTAGGTAGCCCAGAATTAAATAATGTGGTAAAGCAAAAAGGGAAGGATATTAGCTCATAAAATTAAGTAGGACACGCAACTTGGGTGTAGCTAAGAAAAAACAAGGGGTGAGGGGAAAACATTGGTAGGAGTCATGCATGGACTTTCCTTCACTCCTCTCTCATCCTGCCCTCACCACCCTAACTAAAAATACTTGTATTGTAAGGCTTTGCATACATCAGAAAATTGGAGGTAACACCTCAACCTAATATGTAATCTGGGCAAACAAAATCAGCATCGTTAAAATATATAAAATATATAAAATGATATTCTTGATCAGCATACCAAAGAACCAACATTGAAACTGACAATTTTATCTGTTGTTGTGTAATAAAAAAAAGTTAATAATCAATCACAATCAATCACATTCACAATAATACTTTATTAGCCAAGTATGTTTTGCAACATACGAGAAATTTCGTTTGTCAAGTCAGTCATACAAATAAAAAGCAACGGAACACGCAAAACACATTTTAACATAAACATCCATCACAATGACTCCTCCACATTCCTTACTGTGATGGAAGGCAAAAAAAAGTTCAATCTCTTCCCTTTGCTCTCCTTCGGTCGGGGGCCTCGAGCCCTCCGTTGACGGGATGACCTTGACTCACGCTGCCGACGGCGGGCCCTCCGCTTGAGGCAAATCAGCTCCTTCATGGGGGGGGGGGGAGATGTCAGCTCCCCTGTGCTGGGGCTGATCGAACCTTTCGCGACGTTGGAGCTCCCGACATCCATGGCCCCTCCCGATATTAGTGAGACCACATTTGGAATACTGTGTACAGTTCTGGGGTCCATACTTAAGAAAGGATGTACTGGCCCTGGAGGCAGTACAGCGAAGGTTTACAAGATTAATTCCTGCAATGAGGGGATTGACATATGAGGAAAGGTTAAGTAGGCTGGAACTCTACTCTTTGGAGTTTAGAAGAATGAGAGGCGATCTCATTGAAACATATAAGATCGTGAGGGGCCTTGATCGGGTGGATGCACCGAGGATGTTCCCAATGATCGGGGAAACTAGAACTAGGGGACATAGTTGCAGAATAAGGGGGGGCTCTTTTAAAACTGAGATGAGGAAGAACTTCTTCACCCAGAGGGTGGTTAATTTATGGAATTCACTGCCCCAGGGAGCAGTGGAAGCAGAAACATTAAATATATTTAAGTCTAAAATAGATGGTTTTTTAGCTGCCAAGGGGATAAGGGGCTACGGGGAGAGGGCAGGGATATGGACCTAGGTAGGGTTAGTATAGTAAGACCCGAGTGATCTCCTGGACAAGTGTCGATCGCCTGGATTGGGGTCGGAGAGGAATTTCCCGGATTTTTTTCCCGAATTGGACCTGGGTTTTTATCCGGTTTTTTGCCTCCCCCAGGAGATCACGCGGTTCTTGGGGTGGAGAGGGGTGATAGCGGTATAAAGGGGAGGGTAGTGTCTTGTGTTCTGTGTCTTGTGTCTACTGTTTGTGGGTAGGGGTGTTTGTTTGGTGTTCAGCCATGAGCGAATGGCGGTGCGGGCTCGATGGACCTGGTGGTCTGCTCTCGCACCTACTTTCTATGATTCTATGATACTGCGAGCTCCTGATGTAAAGTCCGCAGGCCATGGTTGGAGTGATCCCAGGCAAGGTATAGACTCCAATGCAAATCCACGCCCTGTGGTAGGGGCCCAAGGTCAGTCCGAGGAGGCCTCCAGCTCCATCGTTGGTTGGCCGCAGAGCGAATGGAGAATGTGATCCGAAAATTAATCGCATCTCCGGCAAGGTAAGAAACTGAAAAAATAGTTTCCCCCCAACCACTCCCCCTCCCCCTCCCCACATAAAACAAACCGGAGAACATTTACACAAACTTATAACAGACACTAAAAAAAATGTTAAAGGCAGAAAAAACAAACAGACTGTTGGCGGGGCTGCCAATCGTGCGCCGCCCCTGGTGGTATTCTAGTAATTATGGGGCTTTTATGGAGCAACTATCACAATATTATTTTCGTTGAACACTACTTCAATCTGAAACTTTCATCTTAATTCTGAACAATGTAGACTACAAAGGAATGAGGGTGCAAGTTGGCTACTGTAGATTGGAAACCAACACTGCCAGAAATGACAATAAACACGCAATGGCTAATATTTCAACAAATTAAATACATTAGCATACAAATCATAATATCCATCCCCTTTAAGAGGGACAAATGCCAAAAGAAATTAAAGCACTACATTAAAAGGAAATGGCTTGTAAGCTCCAGGAATAGAAGATTTCAGAATTCAAAAGGAGGACCAAGAACCGCAACCTAATATGTAGTCAGGGCAACAAAATCAGCATCGTTAAATTATAAAATATATATAGGAATATATTCTTAATCAGCATACCAAGGAACCAACATTAAAACTGGGTTTTATATCTGCCGTTGTGTAATGAGAAAAGGTTAATAAGCTAAGACAACATTTTAGCAGATGTCAATGCAACTTTCTTACTGAATGAGCTGGAGGAAAATATATTGAGGAATGTCAAGTCAAGTGAGTTTATTGTCATGTGTCCCTGATAGGACAATTAAATTCTTGCTTTGCTTCAGCACACAGAACATAGTAGGCATTTACTACAAAACAGATCAGTGTGTCAGAATAAAAATTCTGACACTACAATGGTGGCGCAAGGAAGCCGCGGCCAAGCCCACCAGCAGGCCCGGCTTGCCTGCGGCAGACTGAGGGCCAAGGATCATCCGGTAGGCCACGCTCGCCCGTCACAAACCAAGAACGCGCTAACAGAGACCGGAGGACCCGTTGATTGGTCCAGCTCGTCCGCCTCTGACTCCAAACTCTTCCCCAAGCCACCCCGATGATGGACGCGGGGCCGCCCGGGCAGTTGCCAATCCCCGACAGGAGTAGGTCCCAGGGTCATCCCCTGCTTGTCTCCGAAGACTGGGAACCGGAAGAGGGAGAGAGACGAGCCAGCAGATGCTGGACAAAAGAGCAGGGTCAGAGGAAGTCCCGGGGAACTAACCTCCCGCACCTTCAACTGTCAGCTGTCTGAGGCGGTGCCGCCTGGGGCACGAAGACCGAAAAGCCAGAGGAGAGGGACGGCCCACTGTACGAGGGGAGAGGCAGTCAGGCTGAGGACGAGCCGCGGAGAGGCCATGCCGCTGAGAACAAAGGACCATTGGTATTTTGAGTACTTTGACGACACTAGATACGTGGCGTCTCTGTGTACTTTGTGCATTGTATGCAAAAATCCAAAGAATTTCACTGTACCTAGGTACATGTGACAATAAAGTATAATTAAAACATTGAAAGGGAGACCTGGTTGTTCTTGAACAAAATTCAATGGAAAGTTGCCACATGGGTAAAGTGAGCGATTCGGAAGTCAAACTGTATGCTAGTCCTTGTTACAATTTAAAAAAAAACAGAACATTTGCTCTAGCTTTGAGAGTTAAAAGCGTGATAGAAAGCTTTAGTGAGATAAAATCTGGAATAATGTGTGCAGGTCTGTTCGCTTAAGAATATACTTGCAAGAGGGACCACAGCAACGCTTCATCAGATTGATTCCTGGGAGATGTGTCATACGAGGAGAGATTAAGCTGACTGAGCCTAAACTTAAGGATAGACAATCTCATTGAGATGAAGAAACATGCTTACAGGGCCTGAAGATCATATGCAGAGTTAGCATTTTCCTTGACTGGGGTGTCTAGAACTAAGAAACATTCTCAAAATAAAGGGTTGGCCATCCAGGGGGGAATGAGATGAAACTTCTTCATACCAACTGTAATCGGATAGGCAGCATGTACATGATTATATGGATTAACCAAGTCCACACAGCTGCACCACATCTTTGTGAACCAGGATTGTAGTTATTTCAACTGCCGTGCTGATCCCTGGAGGCCCCATGCAATTAAAATATCACAGTAACACAAAGAGTAGTTAATAACTTTGGTTTATATAAGAGTGCCGAGTTTAAACAGCTATTTATAATGAATTGTCTGTGGATTCCTGGTGAAAGAAGGTCACCAATATCTCCAAGTACATTTTCTAAAGATGCTATAGTGACAGCATTAATAAACAATTAGCTGAAGACAAAAAGCCAGTTCCTAATATGTATAAAGTACATGGTAATTACAATGAGGAAGCTGAAATTATATAACCTGGCTGGTCTTCATAGGGATGCTAAATCTAACTGATGCAAGTAAACCTGCTACTTCCAGTTGCATTATTCATTTCATTTGTCAACCATTTGATGTCTCACACATGAACCAATTTCCACAGCATTTAAACAGCAGTCATAATCCTGTTCAATAGCAAAATTATGTAAATAGAATAGTTTTTGTACAAAAGTGATCAGAATTAATCGACTTATACCCATGTTTATTTTGGACATCCTTGAAACTAACTCAAAACATTCAAGACTTCTTGATAATTCAAGGAAAATGGTCCATTGTTACATCGCCAATAAGCATCAGGTGCTAACAGATTTTAGCCAGAGACATTATTCAGCTGCACCTCAGTGCATACAGCTGAATGTGAGAGATCACATGAAAGTAAATGGGAGAGTAATACTAATGCGATTGTTCTAAGAGACAACAGATGTGTTGGGCCAAGTGGCCTCCCCCTATGTTGGAAGAAAATGAGAAATGAGAAATAAATCCCCTCTAATGTGGATCAAGGAACTGCAGATGCTAGTTAATACACAAAAGGACACAATGCTGGAGTAACTCAGCAGGTCAGGTAGCATCTCTGGTGATGTTTCGAATCGGCACTCTTCTCCAGACTCATGTCAAGAGTCAAGAGTATTTTATTATCATACGTCCCAAAAGGGAACAATTAAATTGTTACTTGCATCACCACAACAGATATGTAAACACAGTACTGCAAAATAACACACACAATATATATATATATATATATATATATATATATATATGTGTATATGTGTGTATATATGTGTGTATATATGTGTGTATATATGTATGTGTATATGTATGTGTATATGTATGTGTATATGTATGTGTATATGTATGTGTATATGTGTATATAATAATAATAATAATAATCATTTTATTTACTGGCGCCTTTCTAAAACCCAAGGACACCTTACAATGCATAGAATCACAACAAAACAAAAAAAAACAAAAAAAAACACATAATCGGAATATATTAAATTTAAAAAAATTGTGTATATATATATATATATGTATACATATACATACACATATATATATATACATATATATATATATACACACATATACATATATATATACACATATATAAATACATATACATACATATACACATATATACATATACACATATATACACATATATACACACATATATACATATACTAGGCATTTTACAATAATTACCTTCACTGTAATTCTGCCACTGGCCGTGTGCGCGATTTTGGCACCTTTAAGGGGGGGTTCGGGCTTAAAACGCGGGTTTCTCCTACCTTGTCCTGAATTATATTTCGTTGGAGTACAAGCGTTTGCTGAAAAATCGTTCCTAGGGGCGTTTTGTGAATTTTCTATTTTTATTAAATCGACAATGTCAGCGCTGGAGTCACTTTAAAATCAGCTCCTGAAGCCGTCAACGTCGATAACGGGGACGGATTTCACGTAAGGGACAGGTAAACGAAAGTGGTTTATTTAAATGTATAAAAGTGCTTCTTAAGAAGCCATTAATTCACATTTTTTCTTGCGAAACGGTGATTCTATTCCCCGAACGAACGTATTTTTCATGCCAATACGGGGTTTAAAACACCGCAAATCAACGTTCCAAATGATCGCGTTCCAGAAATCCTCATTCACAAGATGATTTAAATGCCCATTAATTTACAGGAATTAAACACTAAATTCCTTCCATTTGGCCTGTAAATTCATGACAATGAGATTTAAAAATTATGTTATATTGTGAATTCTTGTGTGAATGTTATTTGGACACTTAGGCTATTTAAAAATGTTAATCTATTAAGAAATTGATAGATGTTTAGATCTAGTAATTGAATTTTGTAATTAGCTACAATTAGGTAACTAACTAATTATATGCTTTAATTTCATGCCTTCTAAGTAAGATTGTTTCATATTTGTTTCAGAATGCTTCAATCTATAATAACTGAAAATTTCTTTCAGTTCTCTTAATTTTTAAGAAAGTTATGGGCTTTTAACTGTCCTCGATCACAGCTTTTGTGTTAAGTCAATGGAAAAGCAATAGGGAACAAGATGCTAATTTCCGAGTATGAAAATTGCCATAACTTTTTTAATACTGAAGATATGAAAGTGAATTAGGTGTCAAATTAAACTTCTTTTTATGCTTTATCTGATGGGATAAATTGCAGACTTTATTTTTTAAATCTCAAAATGTTGTAACATTGCTACATATTTTTTTACATGTGTGTGTGTGTGTGTGTGTGTGTGTGTTTTTTTTTTCTACTTCCGTCACAACGCCATGCGGTAGCGCTTAAATCTTTACATATTCTGACTCACATTTTTCCCCTCCACGCATTAATCAGGTTCACTTAAGATTTCGTGCTACATTTCAAGTTATTCATCATTACTGGGGTTTTTTTTTAAGCCAAAACGGCCACAGATTCTTCAAGCAGCTTAGAATGACGTCACAATGCCTCCGCAAGGGGGTCGCCGCCCTCTCCACCTCCCCAACGGTTTTAACTTCATAAACCAGTGATTCTTCGCCCAGGGGGGAGCCGCCACGCTGGAATGTTCTGGAACCCCCCCCCCCGTTACCTGGCCCAGTCGCACTGAAGATGCGGCCTCACTCAGGTCGGCCCGCGGCCTCGCTTGGGTCGGCGCCTGCCTGCCGCCTCGCTCGGGTCCACGCCCACCCGTCGTCTCGCTCGGGTCCTCAGGTCCACGCCCGCCCACGGCCTCTGCCTTCCTCCTCACCGTCCCTCCCTCCGCGCAGCGCTCCCTCCTCACCGCCCCTCCCTCACACATACTTCCCTTCGCGGACCAAATATGCTTTGAAAGTAATACGGCCAACTCTCAACACCGTGGTAAAGGAATTCAATCCCACTTACACACCCAGCTGTTGATATAGTTATTCAAGGTCATTCTCCAACTTCACATTCCTGACAACAGCTCAGAAACCATAGAGACTTCAATGCACATAGTTCTGAAATTTGCTCTGAGCAAGAGGACCAAAATTGCAAAGCCATAAAGTTATCCCTTCCACCTCACACCCTTCCCCACCCCCTCCCACACAACCCCCCCGCCCACACCCCCCTCCCGCACTCCCCCCTCCCCCTCACACACCGCCCCTCCCACAAACCCCAGCCCACACACCCCACCCGCACACACCCCTCCCGCATCTCCCCTCGCCCTCACACACCGCCCCTCCCACACACCCTTGCCCCCCATAACCCCCCACGATGCGTTGGGGGAATGAGTGAGTGCTGGAATATTGCGTTGGGGGAGCAGACCTAACGGGTCTGCACTTGGCCTTGTATATAATAAAACAAACAATAATAGTGCAAAGGCAAAAACAATGTCCTCTAAGTCGATGTAGTTCGGAGCTTATTTGGACGCTGTAGTGTTTAATAGCCTGATAGTTGTAGGGTAGAAGCTGCTCCTAAACCACGTATGCTTTCTTCCTGATAGGAGTGAATCCAGAGTGTGACCAGGGTGGTGTGGGTCTCTGATGATGCTTCCTGTTTCAGCCAGCGACTCTTTTAAATCGCTTTGATGGTGGGGAGCTTAGTACCCATGATGGACTAGACAGTGTTTACCACATTTTGCGATCATCTTCGTTCCTGGGTGTTCAAGTTGCTGAACCAGGCCGTGATGCAAGTAGTCAATAAATGCTCCCTACTGTACACCTGTAAAGGTTCAAGAGAGTATTCGTTGGCATACCAAATCACCTCAATCTCCTCAGGAAGTAGAGGCAAAGATGGGGGGGGGTTTCATGATTGTATCAATATGCTGGGTGTCTAGGTCAGATCTTCAGAGATATGCGCATCCAGGAATGTGAAGATCTTGACTCTCTCCACCACCATCTGTCAATGAATACAGGTTTGTGAATCGTCGTCTTTCCTCTTCCAAAGTCCACAATCAGTTCTTGGTCTTACTGACATTGACAGCTAGGTTGTTGTTTTGACAGCATTTAGCCAGTAGATCGATTTCCCTCCTGTACTCTGAATCATCATCTATAATTCGTCCAACAGTTTTATCAGTGAACTTGAAGATAGACTTCGAACTGTGTCCAGCTACACAGTCGTTGAGTATATAAAGTGAAGAGAGCAGGAGGCTGTGCACTGTCTTGAAGTGCTTTGATGGTTATCAAGGTGGAAGTGTTGCTCCCAATTCGTACACATTGTGGTCTGTTGAAGAGGAAGTTGAGGATCCAGTTGCAGAGGGATGCGCAGAGATCCAGTTCCCCAAGCCTGGTAACCAGCATGGAGGGGATGATGGTGTTGAACACTGAGCTATAATCGATGAACAACAGCGTGACGTATGCGTTTTTATTGTCCAAGTGGTCCAGTGCAGAGTGGAGTGCCAGTGAGATTGCATCTTCCGTTGACCTGTTGCGGCAGTGGGCATAATGCAGTGGGTCCAGGTTCTTGCTGAGGTAGGTGTCGATATGTTGCATAACCAACCTCTCAAAGCATTTCATCACCACGGACATTAGTGCCATCAGTCAGTAGTCATTGAAGCATGTCACTTTACTATTCTTGGGCACCAGTATTATTGACATCCTTTTAAAGCAAGTGAGAACCTCAGAACTTAGCAATGAGAGATTGACGATGTCCACAAAAATTCCAGCCAGTTTGTCTGCATGGGTTTTAAGAACACGACCAAGTATACCATCTGGTCCAGACGTTTTTCAAGGATTCAACCTCCTGAAGGATCTTCTGACGTCAGCCTGAGTGTGTAATACCATTGGGGGCTATGGGGGCTTAGGAAGACACATCAGCATTCTCCCATTCAAAGCATGCGTAGAAAGCATTCAAAATGGACCCCGACCCGTAATGTCACCTATCCATATTTTTAAAAGTTTACAATTTATCTTCTCACCTATAAGAGAACGTCTAGAGACTACAGGTGTTGAAATCGGAAGCAAAAAGAAACAAGCTGCTGGAGGAACTCAGCAGGTCAGGCAGCACATGGGGGGGGGGGGGGGCTCCAGCAGCTTTTTTAATTAAACTTCTAACCTATAACCTCAACCACTGTTTAAGGTGAAATATTTGTCAGAGAGTTCCTTACAATTTTCTCCGTGCTTTGAAGTTCACATTGCAACATTTTTCAATTTTTCAATGAAAATACATAATTCTTAAATTTCCAGTAGGTGGTCACTTGATCTAGAATAAAGCTTCCCACAAAAATCTAGCCACTGCAGAGAAGATTCCAATGTCTCCTACAGTGCCAGCAATCAGGCATCATTCCAACAAGTCTGATGATAAAATTCTAGGTAACCACAGATGGAAAAATTCCCAAACTACCACCCCAGGCATGAATTGCACATTTTAATTACTATTTTATATATTTCACGTAGTCCAAAAGTAAAAGATGGGAACACACTTTATTAAATAGTAGTTTGATTATTGATTCAATTTATTGTCATTACACTTTTCAGTGCAACGAAATGGTTTAGCCTGCAGTCATAACATAGAATAAATAACAAAAACACACTCAACAGTTTAACATCCACCACAGTGAGTCCACCAGACACCTCCTCACTGTGATGGAAGGCAAAAAGTCCCAAAGTCAATGTCTCTTCCCTCCTTGCTCTCCCTCTGCGCTGAGGCGATCCAGGCCTCCGATGTTGTGACCCCGCCGGGTGATGGTAAGTAAGTCCCGCGGCTGAATCCGAACGGGCCGGTTCAAACTCCGCGGCTCAGGGCGGTCGAAGCTGCCGCCCTCCAGTCCAGCGGACGCAGCTGTTGTTGCGGGAGCTCCGGAAAAACAGGTCACCAACCTGTCACCTGCGAGCTCCCGACGATGTCGTCCACTGGCCCTCGCCGAGCCTCCGAGGCTCCGAAGTCGGGTCGGAAGTCAGGTCGCAACGCCACCACAGCCCCGAAGTCGGCCAGCCCGCGCTGGCAAGTCCCGGCTGGCTCTGCCTCCCGAGCCCCGAGGTCAGTCCCAGTTGGAGGCCGCCAGCTCCGCGATAGGCCTCAGCGCAGACAGAAACGGAGACTGGGGATACGGCAAGAAAGGTCGCATCCCCCCCCCCCCCCCCCGAAGGAAGAGCCAAAAAACATGCTTCTCCCACCCCCCCACACATACACAACTAAAATAAACCAAAACAAACCGCAACAACGGGACAAAAGAAAACAAAAAAAGAAAAGATAAACGGACTGCAGGCGAGCCGCAGCTGCAAGGCAGCGCTGCCACTTCCGGAAAGGTTGAAACAGCAAGTAAACAATATTCCACATACCTTCATTTATTTAACTTAAGACTTCATAATCCACATATAAAACTCTCTCTTTAGGGAGCAGAAAACATATACTGCATGAAACAAAGGCCATTTGTCAGATTAATTCACAAATACTTGAGATATTTGTCAATTCAATGATTTGGTAGGGAAGACCGTAAAACAGCACAGCCAGTTGGTATGCACTTGCACATTTGAGGATGGGAGAGTTGCAAGAGAAGGGACCCTTCATCAGAACAGTAACCTAATTGTTGTTTTAAATCTCTCTCCATTAGCACTAGCATAGTTTCTTCCATTATTTTTATTAAAATAAACTTTTTTTTGTGGTGCATTGGTACTTTGTTCAATGTGTTACAAATGGGGTTGTAATACCTGAAACATGGAGTTTCCATTACTTTCATGAACAGATGGGCCAGACAGTATTGATAAAGTACAAATGTCTGCTATCTTATGCAAAGGCACTGTACTTTAAAAAGTACCGTACTTTAAAATAGAGTCGGGTTAGATTTACAGACAATAGTTATTTAGAACTATTGCACAGAACTCCAATTTTGCCTCATTTTACACACTTTCCTATTACATAGAAACATAAAAAATCATGGCTGATCATCCAAAATTAGTACCCCATTCCGGCTTTTCCCCCATATCCTTTGATTCCCTTAGCCATAAGAGCTAAATCTAACTGTCTCTTGAAAACATCCAGTGAATCATATAACCATATAACCATTACAGCACGGAAACAGGCCATCTCGGCCCTTCAAGTCCGTGCCGAACGTTTTTTTATTATTATTATTATTATTATTATTTTTTTTTTAAATAAATACTTCCCCCTAGTCCCATCTACCTGCACTCAGACCATAACCCTCCATTCCTTTCCCGTCCATATACCCATTCAATCTATTTTTAAAGGATAAAATCGAACCAGCCTCCACCACTTCCACTGGAAGCTCATTCCACACAGCTACCACTCTCGGAGTAAAGAAGTTCCCCCTAATGTTACCCTTAAACTTCTGTCCCTTAATTCTCAAGTCATGTCCCCTTGTTTGAATCTTCCCTACTCTCAATGGAAAAAGCTTATCCACGTCAACTCTGTCTAACCCGCTCATAATTTTAAAGACCTCTATCAAGTCCCCTCTTAACCTTCTGCGCTCCAAAGAATAAAGACCTAACTTGTTCAACCTTTCTCTGTAACTTAGTTGCTGAAACCCAGGCAACATTCTAGTAAATCTCCTCTGTACTCTCTCTATTTTGTTGACATCCTTCCTATAATTAGGCGACCAAAATTGTACTCCATACTCCAGAATTGGCCTCACCAATGCCTTGTACAATTTTAACATTACATCCCAACTTCTATATTCAATGCTCTGATTTATAAAGGCCAGCACACCAAAAGCTTTCTTTACCACCCTATCTACATGAGATTCCACCTTCAGGGAACTATGCACAGTTATTCCTAGATCCCTCTGTTCAACTGCATTCCTCAATTCTCTACCATTTACCATGTACGTCCTATTTTGATTTGTCCTGCCGAGATGTAGTACCTCACATTTATCAGCATTAAACTCCATCTGCCATCTTTCAGCCCACTCTTCCAAATGGCCTAAATCTCTCTGTAGACTTTGAAAATCTACTTCATTATCCACCACACCACCTATCTTAGTATCATCTGCATACTTACTAATCCAATTTTCCACACCATCATCCAGATCATTGATGTACATGACAAACAACAGTGGACCCAACACAGACCGCTGAGACATCCCACTAGTCACCGGCCTCCAACCTGACAAACAGCCATCCACCATTACTCTCTGGCATCTCCCATTCAGCCACTGTTGAATCCATCTTGCTACTCCATCATTAATACCCAACAATTGAATCTTCTTAACCAACCTTCCATGAGGAACCTTGTCAAAGGTCTTACTGAAGTCCATATAGACAACAACCACTGCTTTACCCTCATCAATTTCCCTAGTAACCTCTTTTGAAAAATTCTAGAAGATTAGTCAAACATGACCTTCCAGGCACAAATCCATGTTGACTGTTCCTAATCAGACCCTGCTTATCCAGATGCTTATATATATATTATCTTTAAGTATCCTTTCCATTAATTTGCCCACCACTGACGTCAAACTAACAGGTCTATAATTGCTAGGTTTATTCTTAGAACCCTTTTTAAACAACGGAACAACATGCGCAGTACGCTAATCTTCCGGCACTATTCCCGTTTCTAATGACATTTGAAATATTTCTGTCATAGCCCCTGCTATTTCTACACTAACTTCCCTCAATGTCCTCGGGAATATCCTGTCAGGACCTGGAGACTTATCCGTTTTCATATTTTTCAAAAGTGTCCGCACCTCCTCTTCTTTGAATCTCATAGTTTCCATTGCTACTCTGCTTGTTTCCCTTACCTCACATAATTCCATATCCTTCTCCTTGGTGAATACCGAAGAAAATAAATTGTTCAGTATCTCCCCCATCTCTTTTGGCTCTGCAGATAGCTGTCCACTCTGACTCTCTAATGGACCAATTTTATTCCTTGTTATCCTTTTGCTATTAATATAGCTGTAGAAACTCTTTGGGTTTACTTTCATCTTACTTGCCAAAGCAACCTCATATCTTCTTTTAGCTTTTCTAATTTCTTTCTTAATATTCTTTTTACATTCTTTATACTCCTCAAGCACCTCATTTACTCCATGCTGCCTATAATTATTGTAGATCTCTCTCTTTTTCCGAACCAAGTGTCCAATTTCCCTTGAAAACCATGGCTCTTTCCAATTTTTACTATTTCCTTTCAACCGAACAGGGACATAAAGATTCTGTACTCTTAAAATTTCACCTTTAAATGTCCTCCATTTCTCTTCTACATCCTTCCCATAAAACAACATGTCCCAATTCACTCCTTTTAAATCCTTTCGCATCTCCTCAAAGTTAGCCTTTCTCCAATCAAAAATCTCAACCCTAGGTCCAGTTCTGACCCTCTCCATAATTATATTGAAACTAATGGTATTGTGATCACTGGACCCAAAGTGCTCCCCAACGCTTACCTCCGCCACCTGCCCTGTCTCATTTCCTAACAGGAAGTCCAGCACTGCCCCTTCTCTAGTAGGCACCTCTATGTATTGCTGCAAAAAACTATCCTGCACACATTTTACAAACTCCAAACCATCCAGCCCTTTTACAGAATGTGTTTCCCAGCCTATGTGTGGAAAATTGAAATCTCCCACAATCACTACCTTGTGGTTACTACTACTATCTGCTGTCTCCTTACATATTTGCTCTTCCAATTCTCGCTCCCCATTTGGCGGTCTATAATACACCACTATAAGTGTTGCTACACCTTTCCCATTTCTCAGCTCCACCCAAATAGCCTCCCTAGACGAGCCCTCTAATCTATCCTGCCACAGCACTGCTGTAATATCTTCCTTGACAAGCAATGCAACACCCCCACCTCTTGCCCCTCCAATTCTATCACCCCTGAAGCAACGAAATCCTGGAATATTTAGTTTCCAATCACAGCCCTCCTGCAACCATGTTTCACTGATCGCCACAACATTATACTTCCAGGTGTCAATCCAGACTCTAAGCTCATCCACCTTTCTTACAATGCTCCTGGCATTAAAATATACACATTTAAGAAACCCACCACCACTTATTCTCTGTTTATTATCTTTTTCTTCTTTCTCCCCTACATTTTGGGTCTGAGTGCTTCCCTTCTCTGCCTCCTGCCTCCCATATTTTCTCTATTTGAGTCCCTCCCCCCAACCGTTCTAGTTTAAAATCTCCCCAGTAGCCTTTGCAAATCTCCCCGCCAGGATATTGGTTCCCCTCGGGTTCAAGTGCAACCCGTCCTTTCTGTACAGGTCACACCTTCCCCAAAAGAGGACCCAATGATCCAGAAATTTGAATCCCTGCCCGCTGCACCAGTTCCTCAGCCACGCATTTATCCTCCACCTCATTTCATTCCTGCTCTCACTGTCACGTGGCACAGGTAGTAATCCTGAGATTGTTACCTTTGCGGACCTTCTCCTTAACTCTCCTCCGAACTCCCTAAATTCTCCTTTCAGGACCTCTTTTTCTTTTTCTGCCTATGTCATTGGTACCTATATGTACCACAACCTCAGGCTCCTCTCCCTCCAATTTCAGGATATCTTGGACACGTTCAGACACATCCCTGACCCTGGCACCAGGGAGGCACACTGTGGCAGATAACTCCAGATAATGTGGCAGATAACTCCAGAGATTCACAACTTTCTGGGTGAAATCATTTTTCCTCAGTCCTAAATCGCCTATCCCTTATTCTTAAACTGTGACCCCTGGTTCTGGACTTCCCCAACATTGGGAACATTTTTACTGCATGTACCCTGTCCAATCCGCTAAGAATTTTATATGTTTTCTACGTATTCCCTCGCATCCTTCTAAATTCCAGTGAATACAAGCCCAGTCGACCCGTTCTTCCATCATACGTCACACACACCATCACGGGAATTAACCTGGTGAACCTATACTGCACTCTCTCAATAGCAATAATGTCCTTCCTCAAATTAGGAGACCAAAATTGCACACAATACCTCAGGTGCAGTCTCACCTGGGCCCTGTACAACTGCAGAAGGACCTCCTTGCTCCTAAACTCAAATCCTCTCGCAATGGCCAACATGCCATAGGCTTTCTTCACTGTCTGCTGTACCTGTCATTCTGAAAAGGACCTGTTAATTCCTACTCTTTGCTTCTGTCTGCCAACCAGTTCTCTATCCATGTCAATACCCTACCCCTAATACCATGTGCTCCAATTTTGCACACTAATCTCTTGTGTGGGACCTTGTCAAAGGCTTTTTGAAAGTCCAGATACACCACATCCACTGGCTCTCCTTTATCCATTCTACTTGTTACATCCTCAAAAAATTCCAAAAGTCAAGCATAATTTCCCCTTCATAAATCCATGCTAACTTTAACAGATCCCGTCACTGCTTTCCAAATGCACTGCTATAACATCTTTAATAATCGACTCCAGCATCTTCCCCACTACCGATGTAAGGCTAAATAGCAATAGCAACTTTATTTATATAGCACATTTCATACACGAAGCAGACTCAAAGTGCTTCACATAAAAACATGTCATACAATAAAATGAAATAATAAGAAATAAAATAGGATTAAAAGAAAATAAAAGCAAAGTTATAAACGCATAATAGAAAAGAGCAAAAGTTAAAAGTGCAATGTATTTATGATTTAGCTGAAAGCTAAAGTAAACATAAAAGTTTTTAGTCTTGTTTTAAAAGTGGTGAAAGTAGGGGCAAGTCTTAAATCTTCAGGAAGTTTATTCCAGCTATTTGTTGCATAGTAACTAAATCCTGCTTTCCCATGTTTTGTATTTACTCTGGGAATCACTAACAGATTGGTCTCAGAAGATCTTAGAAGGCTTATATAGTGGAAGCATGTCAGTGATATACTTTGGCCCTAAACCATGTAGTGATTTATAGGTGAGCAGCAGGATTTTGAAATCAACTCTCTGACATGCAGGGAGCCAATGTAAGGGCCTGTCACACTTGGGCGACCTAAGCTGCGAGTTTAGAAGAGCTTGCCCTGGACTCAAACTCGCAGCATGGTCAACACAAGGTCCTAGGAGGTCGTATGAGGTGGCTTGAACTCTCCATCATGCTCGAGGGGGGTTCCCGCCTACTTGCAGCCTCAGCTAGGCCGTGGAAAAATTTTCAGGAGATTGAAAAAAATTTCCGCGAGTAAAATTTGGTCGGCATTGGTCTTTTTCACTCTTACTGCAGTGGAGTGGGGTCGCTATTTACTTACAAGCACTCAAGGGCAGCCGTAGGCAATCTCCTTCGCTGACCGGCCATTTTGATTGGCTCATTGGAGTTTCACGACCTAGGAAGACCTACCGATAGGTAAAATGCCTGCTGAACTTTATTAAACTTCTTAAAAGTGTCTCCACTCCTCCTCCCCCCCCCCTTCTCCTCCTCTCCCCCCCCTCTCCCTTCTGTCTCCCTTCTCTTCCCCCCCCCCCCCCCACCACAGCGACCATAGTTCCCAGAATGCAGGGAACTCCTTGCGACCAAGGACCAAGAAGGAGACTCACCAGAGACCACCAGCGAACATGTGGCGAGCGCAGAGTCTCCTGCACTCACCTAAAAAGTTGCCTAAGTGGGACAGGCCCTTAAGACAACACAACAATTTTATCTCTCACAGAAAGAGAAACACAAAATGCTAAGTGAACAAAAAATAGATAGATCGCCATTTGAACTGATCTGAACTGGTAACATGAAGAAAACAGCATTACCTTTTCCTTCTGATCTCTCCTTTAACTAATCGCTAGATCTTTAAACGGTTTTGTGCACGGCTAATTTAAAGGACTTCCCACTGAGATCTCAATTAACCTGCTATAGTGCATGTCGTGTTGTCCAATGCCACTCCACATTTGTTCTGCATCCTAGAATCAGTTGAAAAACATTCTTCTGATGGAGTCAACTGTTCACTGTGGGATGGCTCCACAGGTGACCGATGCACCCTACTATCTAACATCGCTCAATCATGTGAACCTTCAGTGAATGCCAACAGGCTAAACACTCGGGCAAAGGAGGATCAAACCACACCTCAATTCTATATTTGTTCACACTGCAGCCAAACTATTCAAACCCTTTGTCTCTTCACCTCAGACCCACAAGACCAGTCATGATGTTTCTTATTGCCCTACATGCTGAGATCTATCATTATATATTGATTAAAAACCATTAGTTTTGCTGTTGGCCCCATTTGCTTTCCAAGCAATAAATAGTAGTCAGAAATAGAAGTTTCATTTTTATGGATAGGGTTTCATTATTAAGAAAAATGCACCGCATTCTACTGGACTGGTGTCATTGTCAACCATTCCCAGGTCCTAAACTGAATAAAATCTCCCTTCACCACATTAAATAATAGACATCTGCCAAGACTTTGCTCGGATTCAAATATCAGCTACCTTATGGTTTAGATGAGCATTGCAACATATCCAAGTCTGCTGGTTTGTGATGGAGTGGACTACAAGGATAGAGGGATATGTAACAAAGTTGGAAGTACAATGGAAAATTAAATAACTTTGGAAAATCAAGGCTATTCATTTTGGTAGGAAGCACAGGAAAACTATGTTGGTAACCAGGGTGAACTTAATATGCCAACCCTCAAACCATAACTAACATTGATGTACAGCAAGCAATTAGAAAGACAAATAGTATCAGAGACAGGAGTTGCTATCATCAAGATATCTAAGATGCTGAGAAGGTGAATGCAAAAGCCCGTTTCCTCAGAACATGGCATCTATAATTGGAGTCAATTGTCATTGGAAAAGGGTCTGCATTTCCAATCTGAAATGGAGCAATTTCTTTATCCGGAGCAATACATCTTTGGAATTTTATTGCCTCATTGGATTGTATCTGCTTGGTCATTAAGCTTATTCGACACAAAGATGAAGGCATTTTGGACTCCAAGCAAATCAAGGAATAAGAAATAGCAGACAAATGGCAGAAACAGTATATTATTAGTCACAATCTTATTGAACAGAATTAACACAATGGGTTGTATACCAATTCCTGCTCCCATTTCTTTTGTGACCGACATAAAAACAATTTGATCCACAGCAAACCGAACTAAACTGCCCCTGCTTGTTTACTCTAAATACACTTAATGCAAGAATGAACATTTATCCTATCTGTCCACCTCAGTTTCAAGTTATTAAAATTCAGCAATACCCAGCCTCCAAACCGAGATTTATAAATGTGAAATTATTAGATTGTGATAACTCTGAAAATTTAAAGAACAAGAATGGAACCAACATATACTAATGCAAAAATGCCCTGCAAGATATATACGGCCAATAAATACTGGAATGCAAGGTCAGAAAAGAGAAACTGAACACAAAAAGAAGATACTCACCTTCAGTATTTTGACAACCGTTTTCTCATTGTTCGTTATGTTAATAGCCTCAAATACTTCACTATACTTCCCACGGCCAAGTTTTCGCACCAACTGGTAATCATCCTGGTTACTGTAGCAAAGCAAAAGGATAGACAGGTTTTATTCCTTGATTGCCTGCAACATGCTGAGCATTTGTCAATCTCTATTCATGGTTGATTAGTCAAAGATAACAAGGGATAGTATTCAGCAACTAATGTCTTTGGCCTACAATTCAACATTCCTATGCACCACCTCCTCACCCTGCCCACCAACATATCTTTACCCCAGGCATGCAGAAACATCTCATACATCATTGGTACAGTTCCTATTCCCAAGAAATAGGATTTACTTTATTATCCTAGCTTCACAGACACGGCACACACCTCAGTCCTCTATCTTACAAATGCTGTTGCTGTATGGTTACTTGTCCTCCAATGAGGTAGCAAGTTAAAGCTACCATTCGTCACAACATAAAGGTGGCATTGGAAAGAACACTTTAGAGTTTAGAAAAAGACAGTGCAACGTGCACATTCTAATAGATATTTCCCTCTACACAAGTGAGGCAACAATTTCAGCCAAATGTACCCATCTTCCTACATTCCTTCCCCCTGCCATTTTTCCTTTACTGATACAGCAAAACTCTGAATGTTGACAATGCAAAAGATGTTTAAGAGCTCTCTCCTGAAATAGTTCAGAATTTATTTTATTTTAAAACATTTTAAACACACCGTGGCCTATGATTTGCTGAAGCTGTTTTACCAGCTCTGCAGATCCTTCCTACACATTTCATCTACTGAAGCTGTTTGTAGCTCCTTCTCTGGCAAGAAGCTACCAATTGCACTGCAGTTGAACACTCAGAAGATGCACTGAACTTAAGTAATTGAACGAAAATGTGAAGTATTTTCTGCAGTGGGTCAGTGGGCCACAGCTCCAATGCCAGTATGTGAATGGACGGCAGGGACCTTCACGTTTATTGAGTCCCCACTTCCACCAGAACATCACTCAGTGTAAGCTGGTCAAAATTCCTGTTGCCGTTTTGGGACTTTGCTGATTCAGGAAGGGTGGCAAGTTTCTCTTCTATTCAAACAATATAACTCCTGCCTCATGTACCCACCAGTCTTTGAAGACAAAACATAGTGGAATGGATTATTTGGGGCCAAAAATAAACTTCAAAGCTTCCCCTACAAGTGAGCTCAAGGATGAGATAATGGTGACAATGATGCAGTTGGTAGAGCCAACCTCAATCATCGATCCTGACTCCTATACTGTTTGTGTGGAATTTGCACATTCTCTGTGACCACATGGGTTTCCTCCAGGTGCTCCAGTTTCCTTCCAAATCCCAAAGACGTGCGGAATTATAGATTAATTAACCTCTCTAAAATTACCCCAATATGTCGCGAGTGGATTTGAAAGTGGGATTACATCGACCTATTATGAATGTTGGTGGTCAGTATGGACTCAGTGGGCCAATGGGCCCGTTACCATACTGTATCTGAAAATTAAACTAATACAATAATTTACCTTAGATAGACACAAAATGCTTGAGTAACTCAGTGGGATAGGCAGGGACAATTTACCTTCTTGGGGAGGAGAAAATAGGAGGAAGAAATCCAGGAATTACTTCTTATGTCGCTTCATACAACATTTCTCTCAGAAAGAAATAAGACAAAAAAAAATCTGCCATGTTTGGACATGATACCGAGGGTGTGAAGTAATCTGAGGCTTTAAATGAGCAGGAAAGAGATTATCTCCATTTTAACATTTTGTAGTGTAACATATAGACAGCTAACAAATCCCAGCTTGTATGAATTCGACATATAAACTTTGCATCAGTTCTTAAGATTTCCTTAACATTTTTCAAAACAACTAACATCTTGGTGCATTATGCACAACAGAATCATTTTGAATGCAGATAGTGGATTAGCAGAAGGCACGATCCATGTCCAATCCCCCCCAAAAAACATTGATCTCAATTAAAAACATTGAACTAAATCCAGAACGTAGAATTTACTGTGGGGTTTACTCAATACAGCAACTACTCTCTCAAGTGAAACCCCATGTCACTGGCCTTTGGAATGAGCTCAGGAAAGCAGACAACTACCATAGTCTCCTTCCTTGTAGGCAACTCCTCATGATTCTATGCATCCCGAGCCAGCTGACCATGCGAGGGATCCAGACTCTGCTACAGCATAAAAGGTCGTGCAACCATTCCATCTTTTTCAATGGGCTTCTGCTTGCACCTAAACTCAAAAGTTCTGTGCCATTCCAAAGGCTTCCAGCATGCTGAGCAGCCACTGGTCAGCTAATCACACAAGTAGGTGAAGAGGTTGTATTTTTACAAGGAGGCTCTGACAACATTCCAAAATATTTTCTCTCCTTATGGTAATCTTTCGGTGTGATACTGCTCCGAGGAGCTGTTTAAGGAATTTGGCATCTGGCACGTAACCTGCCCATGTGTCGGCCAAGTATAATCCAAGCTTTGATGTTGAGGCATAACAGCCTGATGAAAAACACTTTTGCTTAATCTGAATTTGGACGATTTTATAAAATCCAGAAAGCATTCCCATGAGGTCTTTGTTGCGTTTGGCACACGAGGCCTACAAGGGCTGTTGACCATGTACCAGGTTTAAGGTCTTCATCTTCAAATGTCTTTTCTCCACCACAGGTTATGCAGAGGAGTGTCACTACATTTTCTGAGAGCATAACTGCAGAGATTGAAAAGGTCCATGTATCCAAGGGTTGCCATGGAATTTTGCCAACGATGTTATGCATCGGAAGCAGGTGGGTAGGGAAACTATATTGTGTGTTTCAGCGAACATGTCAATAATGACTTTGGGCTCTACTTCAAACTTCCAAGTATTATCCATGTAGTGGAGTTCATTGACCAAGGTTAGAGCATGCTTAGTTCTGAAGTGGAGATACAGTTCTAGATTGATAAAGTAGTTGAATAGGCCTGATGTCAGCAATTAAATAACACGGCTTTCATTGCACTCACTATCACAGGAAGTTTAAAACATGAAGAACTTCAGGTCACAAATTCACAGCTTTTCTATGGGTTTTAGATGCCATAATCGCCATCATCTTCAATGGGAGATTCATTTCAAGAGTCCTCCTCAATCACTTCCATCAAATAGCCAACCGCTACTACAGAGCTGCCAAGTTTTGTCGGAGCATTTCAGTATTCTAGTACCTGAAAATCAGTATTTTGCTGAGGAAATCAGTATTTTTACACTGTACCATTTTGCTGAAATTGTTTTTATTTTTTATATGCAGTCATACCCCATGTAAGAGTACAAGAATGCATAACTTTGCTACAAATTGACATGTCTTCTATGCACCTTACTTGACAGTGCATTCATTGCCATCTCTTTGTATACTGCTGTTTGAACGGCTGCTTCCTGCATTTAGCACCAGATGATGATGTAGAAGCCATTTTGGAAGCCTCCCTCTCCCTCCCTCGCTCCCTCTCTCCCTCCTTCTTCTCCCACTCCCTCCCTCTTTCCCTCCCACCCTCTCTCCCCCCCTTTTTTTCTCCCTCCCTCTTATTCCTTCCCTCCTTCTCCCTCACTCCTCTCCATCCTCTCCCTCTCTCCATCCCTCCCCACTATCACTATCCACCTCTCCCTCTCCCTCCCTTGAGCCCACCCACCATTCTGTAAAATCAAGGCCAATCCCAATGTAACTGCAATCACACTGGTAACCTTTCACCACTAGGCTTATCCAGAATTCTACCTCTGCCTGAATAATAATCAAAGGCTCAACTTCCACTGAGAAAGAGAATTCCAAAGACTCATTGTTATACGAGAATTTTCCTGAACAGTCTGGAGAGAAGGAATGGGTGACGTTTCTGGTCGAGACCTTTCATAGAAGCATAGAAACATAGAAAATAGGTGCAGGAGTAGGCCATTCGGCCCTTCGAGCCTGCACCGCCATTCAATATTGATCATGGCTGATCATCCAACTCAGTATCCCGTACCTGCCTTCTCTCCATACCCCCTGATCCATTTAGCCACAAGGGCCACATCGTACTCCCTCTTAAATATAGCCAATGAACTGGCCTCAACTACCTTCTGTGGCAGAGAGTTCCAGAGATTCACCACTCTTTGTGTGAAAAAAGTTTTTCTCATCTCAGTCCTAAAGGATTTTCCCTCTATCCTTAAGCTGTGACCCCTTGTCCTGGACTTCCCCAACATCGGGAACAATCTTCCTGCATCTAACCTGTCCAACCCCTTAAGAATTTTGTAAGTTTCTATAAGATCCCCCCTCAATCTCCTAAATTCTAGCGAGTACAAGCCGAGTCTATCCAGTCTTTCTTCATATGAAAGTCCTGACATCCCAGGAATCAGTCTGGTGAACCTTCTCTGCACTCCCTCTATGGAAATAATGTCCTTCCTCAGATTTGGAGACCAAAACTGTACGCAATACTCCAGGTGTGGTCTCACCAAGACCCTGTACAACTGCAGTTGAACCTTCCTGCTACTATACTCAAATCCTTTTGCTGTGAATGCTAACATACCATTCGCTTTCTTCACTGCCTGCTGCACCTGCATGCCTACTTTCAATGACTGGTGTACCATGACACCAAGGTCTCGTTGCATCTCCCCTTTTCCTAATCGGCCACCATTTAGATAATAGTCTGCTTTCCTGTTTTTGCCACCAAAGTGGATAACCTCACATTTATCCACATTATACTGCATCTGCCATGTATTTGCCCACTCAACCAGCCTATCCAAGTCACCTTGCAGCCTCCTAGCATCCTCCTCACAGCTAACACTTCCCCCCAGCTTAGGGTCATCCGCAAACTTGGAGATGTTGCATTCAATTCCCTCGTCCAAATTATTAATATATATTGTAAATAGCTGGGGTCCCAGCACTGAGCCTTGCGGTACCCCACAAGTCACTGCCTGCCATTCTGAAAAGGACTCGTTTACTCCTACTCTTTGCTTCCTGTTTGCCAGGCAGTTCTCTATCCACATCAATACTGAACCCCCAATACCGTGTGCTTTAAGTTTGTATACTAATCTCTTATGTGGGACCTTGTCGAAAGCCTTCTGAAAGTCCAGATATAACACATCCACTGGTTCTCCCCTATCCACTCTACTAGTTACATCCTCGAAAAATTATATAAGATTCGTCAGACATGATTTACCTTTCGTAAATCCATGCTGACTTTGTCCAATGATTTCACCACTTTTCAAATGTGCTGCTATCCCATCTTTAATAACTGACTCTAGCAGTTTCCCCACTACCGATGTTAGACTAACTGGTCTGTAATTCCCCGTTTTCTCTCTCCCTCCCTTTTTAAAAAGTGGGGTTACATTAGCTACCCTCCAATCCTGAGGAACTACACGAGAATCTAAAGAGTTTTGAAAAATTATCACTAATGCATCCACTATTTCTGGAGCTACTTCCTTAAGTACTCTGGGATGCAGCCTATCTGGCCCTGGGGATTTATCGGCCTTTAATCCATTCAATTTACCTAACACCACTTCCCGGCTCACCTGGGTTTCAGTTCCTCCATCTCCTTTGACCCGCGGTCCCCTGCTATTTCCGGCAGATTACTTATGTCTTCCCCAGTGAAGACGGAACCAAAGTACTTATTCAATTGGTCCGCCATGTCCTTGTTCCCCATGATCAATTCACCTGTTTCTGACTGCAAGGGACCTACATTTGTTTTAACTAATCTCATTCTCTTCACATATCTATAAAAACATTTGCAGTCAGACTGAACTGAACTCCGTATTTAAAATCCGTATTTAACAACACAAAATCGTACATCAGTATTCTAATCGCATTTCCTTACAAAATACGGAAAATCCGACCTACTTAGAAAATAGAAAAGAAAATAGGTGCAGGAGGCCATTCGGCCCTTCGAGCCACTTGGCAGCTCTGCTATTATAATATGGATTCCCTCCATCAAAAAAACAATGAACACGATCTTCAACATGCATCAAGAAAAATTGAGGGAGCACCAATAATTATTCATTACTTATTTTTACTTTAGGAATTCCTGTGACTATCAGCTGAACAAGAGGGTGGAGAATCCTTCTCAAATTTGTCTCCATTCTACATCTGTTACACTTTTTATATAACTATATATCTTTTTTGTTGTTTATTGTGGTGTTTTACAGAGTACATACCTGCAGTGGTGCTGCAAGTTAAGAATTTCATTGTTTAGGATATGATCATAAAACACTTGATGCCATGCAAGCCATGCTTCTATCCAAAAGATTCAACAAATAACTAATCCCAACGCACATTAAAATCAAGGCTGTGCCACTGCACAAATTATTTTCTCAATTTTTCTCACCAAAATATTTTATCTCACCTTCCATTTGCTTCCAACTCAAGTACAGCTAACCTACAAAACAAAAGGGAAACTGTTCTACCTTCACCATTTCCACTCTAATACTAAGGTTTCAGTACAAACCAGCCTTTGCAAAAACAAGTCACCTATACAGAACAAAGGTAGACAAAAATGCTGGAGAAACTCAGCAGGTGAGGCAGCATCTATGGAGAGAAGGAAATAGGCAACGTTTCGGGTCGAAACCCTGAAATCTGCAGTTCCTTCTTAAACACCTATACAGAACAATGTACTTTGACTTCAAAAGGAATCTGCACTCTTTCAATGCAATTCATGAAAACAATGGCTCTTGAAGAAAATTTTGCAATAAAGTCTATAAGACTTTGTTCAGATTCACAAAAATGTGAAGGTTTTGATCTTTTTGCCTCCAGACAATTCTGACAAAAGTCAGTCTTTCATGGCTCATGAAAAACCATCTCTACTTAAAGTTTGTATTCATACAGCCCATGTACATTTGAAGTGCCATTTTTTAGTGACAGTAGAGCAAATAATTTACACATGGCATGAAAACAATTAACAGGTAATCTGTTTTAAGATATTGGTGAATGCATATCTAGAAGAGCTTTGCCAGCTATTTTTGAAATCATGCTATGTACCTTTACGCCCATCTGCAAGGGAAGATGAAGCCTTGTTTTTACCTCTCAATTTTGGGCATCTTTCCCAGGGAAGATTAGATTTGTTTCACTGGGAATGCAGTGATAATTCACTAAGATATAATGTGTGCATGGGCGTGCGTGTGTTTGTCTCAAAAGAAGGCACAAACCATTTCAGAATGAAGCAAGCAAATATGTATTAGACAGTGACTAATTTTTGGAGTTCAGATTGCTGTATAAGCGCATAAGACCAAAATGATCGACTGCTGTATATTGGAGAAATCAAGGGATTAGTGTAGGGCATGAAAATGGTGCAGAGGTAGATCAGCCATGATTTTGTTGAATATTAGCACAGTTTCAAGGTTTCTGACCAGGCTAATCTCACTTCCATTTTTATATTCATCAGAACAATGGCACCTGTGAGTAGCAGCCACGTGCCCAAGGACTTAAACCACGAACCTGTAAAAAGAATGCTTTATTAAGAACAAATTACATCTAGGAGGGACGAGAATGGGTTTTGATGCAGGGTAAAAGCACAAGCCAATGTCAAATCTGCATTCAATGTTGTGGGACATTCTAAAACATTTCACAAGCGTAAAGTAACATGGAATTAAATAGCGGAATATTGCATCTTACTTTTTAAAGCACTAATGTTTCAGGAAACTGCACCACTCAATTATCTTTACCATGACACTAGAAAGTTCACCTTTAAATAGAAACAGGAGGGAGCACTCCATGCAGAAACTTAATGCTGAACCATCACTTTTTCTAGGGCAGTGGTACACGTTTCTAATGAGATCTCAGGCAGCAGATGGAACACCATAATTACCATTATGCTTTGGATCACAGATAGGAAAAATATTAAGCTAGACTATTTGTGACCGTTAGTTATTAACCACTGCCCAAAGATCCCAGCGGATTGGAGACAGATTATTCTTGTGGACAAAAAGGTGCCGATACACAGCTTTAATAAACATATGCGTCTCGTGGTTGGAAAAAATATATAATGACATTTAACTTATTAAAGGTATTGGCACATAACATCAAAAAACCCACTGCTTTCTTCTGTCAAAATGATGATAAACACCGACCGTGAACAAAATGAATAGTCCTTGGAACTGGTGCTCAGAACTGCTGGCTCCAATCATGATAATTCAATTTATTAGACTAGGCCTTTAAGAGGGAGCAGAAAATTGAGAACAACAAATCTGATTGAAAACAGAACACTGATATTGGTAGCAGAGTATTATTGTTTTGATTCCATTGGAGGGAGTGGGGTGATGGAACAAAAGAGGTGACTGTCCGCATTGTTTACCAAACATTTTTATTAAAACTCCTTAGGACAGGAGAGGGAAAAAAAAGTATACTGCAGATCATGAATATTCCAGTCACAGAGTTAACGCTGGTAAGTATTTCTGCACCACTGAATTTATAAACTCTAATCTTCAGGTGCTTGAAGTACACAGCAACAAAGTCAAGGCAGGAATGTGCTACTCCCTACACCATTCCGAGTTATGCTTACGAAGGATTTTAAGAACTGGCGCTGCTAGGAAGTGCACTTTCCATTGAATTTGGGACTACAGACTGTCTTACAAACTAACATGCAAGTTTCAAACCCACATTAAAAAAATAGAAACATAGAAAATAGGTGCAGGATGAGGCCATTCGGCTCTTCGAGCTAGCACCGCCATTCATTGTGATCATGGCTGATCGTCCCCAATCAATTAACCGTGCCTGCCTTCTCCCCATATCTCTTGATTCTACTAGCCCCTAGAGCTATATCTAACTCTCTCTTAAATCCATCCAGTGACTAAGCCTCCACTGTCCTCTATGGCAGGGAATTCCACAAATTCACAACTCTCTTGGTGAAAAAGATTTTTCTCACCTCAGTCTTAAATGGCTTCCCCTTTATTCTAAGACTGTGGCCCCTGGTTCTGGACTTGCCCAACATTGGGAAAAAATTTCCTGCATCTAACTTGTCCAGTCCTTTTATGGTTTCGGCCCGAAACGTTGCCTATTTCCTTTGCTCCATAGATGCTGCTGCACCCGCTGAGTTTCTCCAGCATTTTTGTGTACCTTTTATAATTTTATATGTTTCTATAAGATCCCCCCTCATCCTTCTAAACTCCAGTGAATACAAGCCTAGTCTTTTCAATCTTTTCTCATATGACAGTCCCACCATCCCAGGGATCAATCTCGTGAACCTACGCTGCACTGCCTCAATCACAAGGATGTCCTTCCTCAAACTAGGAGACCAAAACTGTACACAATACTCCAGATGTGGTCCCACCAGATCCCTATACAACTGCAGAAGAACCTCTTTACTCCTATACTGAATTCCTCTTGTTATGAAGGCCAACATTCCATTAGCTTTCTTCACGCCAACTTTCAGTGACTGGTGTACAAGGACGCCCAGGTCTCGCTGCACCTCCCCCTTACCTAACCTAACCGCACTGTGAAAATAGTCTGCCCCCTTGTTTTTGCGGCCAAAGAGGATAACCTCACATTTATCTATATTATACTGCATCTGCCACGCATCTGCCCACTCACTCAACCTGTCCAGGTCACCCTGCAACCTCCTAACATCCTCTTCACAATTCACACTGCCATCCAGCTTTGTGTGATATATGTCAATTTGAGATAATTTTCAATCACTTACTGGTATGTGCCCGTGTGATTAAAGTACCCATCCCTGGCAGCCTCAAAGCTCAAATTGATTTAGTACACAATGCCTTTAAAATCATTAACCATTTCATCCCTATCTCAAAAGCTCAAAGCAACTGGATATGTGGTTCAATACGATCAAAATAAATTATCTCTGTTACTTAACTATTTCCCACACATTGCGTAAAGATAAACAGCAACTTTAACTACCACATTTAGCCCAAGATACTTCAAAGGAACAGACAAACATGGGCAGTGCCAATTTATAGTGGCAGGGAGATTTTAAGACAGGTGACTGAAAGCTTTGACAAAGGCAAGTTTTAAGTAGGTTTTTAAAAGAGAAGCAAAGGTTTTTAGGAAAGTAAGAAGAATGAAAGGAGTTCTCCAAGGAATTATGCTATTGATCAGATTAGAAAGGGAAAGATCTGAAGATGAGGCTGATTTAAAAATCATGTTGCTGGTTAATCAGGAATCATTCCAGGTTAATGAGCACAGGGTGACAGAGAGTAAGATAGTACAGGTTAAAATATCCAACTTTTGGATGTGCTTAAGTTTATGGGTAATTACTGGGATCTTCAAAATAAGCTAATTCTCAAGTAGATTGACAACAGATATGGAGGATGATCAAGCAGAAGCAAGGAAGCTACCTTAACGCAGGAGAAAGGTGGGAAAATTGGACAGAAATCAACTCAATTTAATTGACCTGTGGAATGGAAAATGAAAATGCACACAGGAGGCATTATTGTGTTAGCATTTAATGTTTTTTTTTTATCAATTCCAATATTCCCTATGTATGAAAGCACTATTATAAAAGGTTTTTAAATATGCCACGCAGTCTGGCTTAGGGACTCTGCAATTGGCTCAGCATCAGCATGAAACGTATCATTCACTATTCCTGTCACATGACTACCAAGCGTCCACATCCAAGGCTTTTCAGTTTAATCAGGACAATAAAACCAGATCTAAAAACAGTCTACCTCCAATCTCTAATTCCCTTTGTTTGTAATTATTGCAAGCCACTGTGACAATAAATGTCACTGGAGCATGAGATTGCGTCACACCCTCCCTTGCTCTAGCTGTTCAGCAGTTGTGCTTTTAGAAAGCAGGAACTCTATGGGGGAATTACTCTGCATACATTTTACAAATTCCCTCAAGGGAGTTTTCTGTTATTCTGAATGCAGTCTTGAGGTTTATTTTCAAACTATAGAACCATGATACTTTATCATGAAACTCTTGCATATCAAGTTTAAGAACACAAGAAACAGGAGCAGGAATAGCTTGGAGACGTTACTAAGAGCAATTGGTGACAAATGCTGAGCTTGCTCTGTCATCAAGGTTGTGACGATGCAGTTTCTTGCAAAGTCCCCGTAAACCTTGAATTGCTTAACCACAAAAAATACATTTTGAATGAACAACAGTATTGCGAAGCAAGCTTCCTTTCAATTAATAATAAATTATTCTCCCAAAACATTAATCTTCCTCTCTGCTATGAACAGCTGGGGATTTCCAACATTTTATTTCAGACTTCACAGCACTGGCATCTTTGCAGTTTTCTGCTTTTACTGCCTTTAAACAGTTCTTGATAAAAAATATTATTTTTAATTTCATTAATCAAACCTAATTCTACAAAACTGAATCCATGTAATTGAATTGAATGATAAGAGCATTTTGGTTCAATTTAGCATTGGAGGTGAACATCACCTGATACCTTGGTATCTGTAAATAGCATCTCACTCAGAAATTATGGGTTCAGCCCCTTCCAAGTGACAACAATGCAGTGTGGATATGGTGAAGAACCATGAAAAAAAACTCCAAAATGCTGGAAATCTAAAATAAAACAGAAAAGGCAGGGAATACTTAACATGTCAGGCTGTAGCTGTGGGAAGAGAAAGGGTTAACGTTCCTGTTGAAAACTACTTATCAGAACCTGCAACATTAACATAGTTTCCCTTCCCACATGTGGAGCCTGACCTGCTAACTATTCCCTACATTTTCTGTTTTACGTTGAATAAAATCTTAAACCAAGATCATTCCAGTAGATATAATGGATTCAAGATCCTCTGTTTGGAGTAATAGATGTCCTAGCTGACATTTCTCACCATTAACTGCTAAAAAGATAGGTCATTTGTCTTTTGGTTCCTTATAGTACGTTCCAAAGTTTGACGTTTGCCTTTAAAATTTTGACATCCTGCCAAAAATGAACCACAAAAACTGTGACAAAATGCAGCAGCAAATTAATATAAACATCAATCATTCACTAGTTCTTAACATTTCCTCAATTTGAATTTTACTTTTTTGTTGTCCTTTATTTTATTCTCCTGGGAAATTATGAAATACCTTTAGTTATTGGCATGAGTATTTATTGATCAAGAATCCTCTCTGGAATTTCAAAGTTCTACAATCATTCCCGTTAGCTTCATTCCTCTAACAAGTGTACGAAAAGTAGAGTAGGATGTCTTTTGGCCCAGCCAGTTCTACCTAGAACTATAGTTCCACCAGAGCTTCTTAATCTAGAGTTTATGCCTCCACCTTGGCTACAATCTAAATTGTACAAGTTTATACCATGTCCCCTCATCCTATGGTTATGTTTTAACTTGCATTTGAGATTCAAGTTTCCATTACACTAAGCATCCTGACAACTCAAACATATTTTTAGACAGCTTAAATGTACACATTTCCCCACTATTTTCCTTACAATTGTCTAATCGTACGAGGGATGGATAGTATAGTCCCTCTTCACCCCAATTTCAAAGCTGGAATTCAAGTCTTTGAGATTCTGTGGCTGGTACTGAATAATACCCCAGTTTATCTTCAGATTAACTTAATAACATCACCACTCCATCAGTATGACCTTCAATTGATAGTGTACCTTATTCAGGATACCACAAAATCCTGCCCAATTTGTACTTGATTCCCTGCAAGATTTGACACGCTGAGTTGAACCTACTATTATTACCAAATCACCTGGCTTCTCCCCGAGAAGATCTCATTTAATAGGCGCACATCCACCCCAGTGTAAAATATCATGCATGTTGAGCAAATTTGTATTTTATCACTTGAGTAGCTACGAAACAGGTACACACACATAAGCCCTGCACTAATTAGTAACTGGCTACCAAAAGGTCAAAAGTAGAGGAGAAACTAATTCAATGCTCCTCCTGCTAGCAGCAGGAAGAAAATCAAAATGCACAGTGATCACAAATGCTCCATGCCAAATAACCAAAAAAAAGTCAAAGATAATTATTTGGCCTGAGGGAGGTGAAGAAGCAGAGGAATTTAGGAATAGAATTCCACAACATGGTGTCCAGATGGCTAAAAGCATGTCAACAATGAGGAGAGAGGAGATGAACTGGAGACCAAACTACATGCAAAGGGAAGGAACGATGCGAGCTGGAAATAATTTAATAAAGTGAGGACATCAAAACAAATTAATGGCAAGAATAAAAAACATTCTGGGCATTAGGAGAAAGAGGAAATGTCATACATCAGCACTGACAGATGAACAGGACTTGGAATACTATAGCACCAAATATTTGCCCACATGCCATGCAAAGGTTTTACTGAAAGATCTATGGATCCTTACACTGTTCTTTAAAGGTACATCTCAAAATCAGACACAAGAACCTTTAAGAAACATGCACCTGAGTGATAGGTTTCCCACTCCCAAATGCAGACGATTTGATTGGGGGGGTGTTACCATTGCTTGAACAGCTACTGCATCCAAAGTGCTTGAATACATAAAGACAATAAGTATGCCCAAGATATCAAGCCAATCTATATTTCACAGCAACAAATAATGCAGGAAGTACCAATCTTAATTTTCCTTTTGTAGAAAAGAACCTTAAGTTGATGAGATAATTTGAAAGAAAAATTAATTCCTCGCCTTATTCAACTCAGGTACGTCTTAAATACTCACACAGTCAGGCTAGTCAATTTTGTTGGAATTCCTGCTTTAGTCAAACCCTACTTTTTTTTAATGCAGCAACAAGACTTGGCAAGTATTTGTAAATCAATTGACAAGATCAGTTTTTTTCTCATTAGAAAGTTCTAAACCTTGAGCAAATGTTCTTTTTTTTTTAATGTAGCCTCATTCACGAATATGAAAAACAGATATTTGTTTTCTCCTTTTTGGCCATTTGAGTGGCCATCGTGCATGCAAAATGGTGACATTACCCTACCAATTACTTAATCAAGTGTTTAAGTTGCAGTGTAATCAACAAGCATGCCATGACATCCCCCAAAAAAGGAGTTGTCGTACACACCTAAGGTGAGGAATTTAGGCAGAGAGAGGCAAGTGTTCGAGGATAAACGCCAATGTTGAGTTTTCTGTTCTTTGTCCAGCTCAGAATACTTTGTACATTGATCAACAGTCTTACAGGACTATGTGAAACAACATAGGAAGAAACCCCATCCTAGTGTTAAACCTATTTCCCCAAGCCTCAATAAACTACCAAGTAACTATCTGGAATATTGGCTTCATCAATATTTTGATAAACAAGATACTTAAATATCAAACAGTATCCTATATACTAAATGGCAAGATCATAACCCATAGAACATTCTGCTTTTAAAAATACGAAGTTCATAAAAAGGGTGTGGTTCAAATTACTTGAACAACTACACCATTAATGACTGCAAAAATAAGTGCAAACACCAACCAACCTTTAAATGGATTTATGATGTGGGACAATTCATAATAAAGGATTGAAATCATATGATATGATGCAGAGATTTCAGAAATTAGTCAAATTCATTACTCAAGAGGTTCCAACAAACATTGATAACCCAACAACGGCTCATTCCTTTGGGAACATACTTTAGATAAATCCACTCTGCACAAATTTTTATTACATGCATTTCTACACATTCCTATACACATTTCCACACCTCTGCTTTCCACGTTCTTGTTTATATATAGACCAGTATTAATCCATCCTATAGATGACTATTCGTCCTATAAATAGATGTCAACGTATTCAAATCATATTAACATAATTACTACGTGTATGTCTCTTACCCCCATTCAGGAACGTGCAACTCGTAGTCCCAGTATTCGCGGGGTTTCAGGCTGTTTACCTCGGCATACACGCGGGCCCTGCTCCCGGTAGCCGGACCCGGCATGGCAGAGCCAGGGCTCAGCTCAGGGATAAAGGGGCGAAATCCCCAGCGGGGTACCGCGGGGGTGAGAGACAGGACGCACTGCCACCGCACACACCGACTATCAGGAGCCAGGCCCGGCCACAACCCGCGCACCACCTCCTGGGATAACTTCAGCAAAGGGGTCCGGGGAGCCAGCGAAAGGTTCGCCGGGGCGGGGTAGGTAGGAAAAGACCCAGGCAACAAGAGCGGGCCCCGGCTAGGGAAGGTAAGCAATGCCCAAGCAGCTGTGCAGGCTAAGCGGGGCGGAAGGCCGACGATAACGATGCCAAGATAGGGCCGCCAGGGAGAGGCCCGCTGCGACGGAAACTGTTCGACCGGGTGCAGCAGCAAGAAACCGGTCGCAAGCCCGGTGTGTCAGCGAGAAGAGACCGAGGGCCGGGCGCCGGCGGCAGCGGCTCCTAGCGGCGCCCAGGTGTGTCCAGGAGGCTCTCCAGCCACAGTGCTGCCTAGCGGCACCTGACTAAAATGCCGACGACAGCGGTCCTCTAATGGCGTCACACTCAACCCGCCATATACGCCGCTGCACACTCCAGTGAGCAGCGCTACCTAGGGGTACCAGACAGCAGCAGTGGCGGCTAGCGCTCAGGCTGAAGGATGAGTGTGTGGACATTGTGCATTTTGTGTTGGGGACATTGGATAATGCAACATGGCTCCAAGGAGAAGGAAGGGGCAGCCCAAGGGCAAGGCCCAACCCCCATCCCTACCCACCAGGCAGGTGGAGACTGAGGAGGCCCAGGAGGAGACCTGGGTCTCTTCAGGGACAAAGGCATCAACCACACAGACCTCTTCTTCGGCTTCTTCCCCATTCTTCTTGTCCTTCTGTCTTTAAACATGAGAGCTGCTGCAAGCAGCAGGGCTTCTTGTAATAAGAGCAATGCCCTCTGATGTTGCTCCATGGCAGTCATGATGCAGAATGATTGGAAACTGCACCCTAAAACCCCTTTTATAGGAAAATTGTGTGATTCCATTTAAAGGCTAAAATGATGTCACTTGTCTTCAGTTGTCGCCGACAAGGTCTTAGCTAGTCGTAGCTTGTTGCGGGTGGATGTAGGTTGACTTCGGTTGACAAACGTTGTCGTCTGTGTTGTAAGTGTCATTGTAGGTGTCGTTGTAGGTGTGGTCGTAGGTGGATGTCCTAAGTCACGAAGATTGGGGTTGCCGGTAGCTTGCCGTAGCTTGACATCGACTAGGTGGTAGGTTGTTGTAGCTTGTCGTAGACATTGTCATAGCGGGGGGTCCAGTCGCTGTTTTTTCGACGACCAGCTACGATTCCGACAGTCGCCTAAAAAATCGCCTAGGTGGGACAGGCCCATATGGGGTCTACATTCGTCTTCACTAATCTTTTTCTTTTTACATATCCAAGGAAGCTTTAAGAGTCAGTTTTTATATGCCCCGCGAGGTTTCTTTCATGCTCTTTTCCCCCCTCTTAATTAACCCCTTTGTCCTCTTCTGTTGTTCCAAACTTTGCTCAGTCCTCTGGTCTGCCGCCCTCTTCTGGCCAATACATATGCCTCTTCCTTGGATTTAACACTATCCTTGACTTTCCTCGTCAGCCACATTTGAGTCACCTTCACAGTTTTATTTTTCGCAAGACAGGGATGAACAATTTCTGGAGTTCATCCATGCGGTCTTTAAATCTTCGCCATTGCATCTCCACTATCAACCCTTTAAGTATAATTTGCTAGTCTATGCTACCCAATTCCCGTCTCATACCTTTAAAGTCTCCTTTCTTTACGTTCAGGACCCTAGTCTCTGAATTAACCATGTCTCCATCCTAATGCAGAATTCCACCATATTATGGCCACTGTTGCCCAAGGGACTTTGCACAACAAGATCGCTAACTAATCCTTCCTCATTGCACAATGCCCAGTTTAGGATGGCCTGCCCTCTAGTCGGTTCCTCTACATATTGGTTTAAAAACCCATCCCGCAAACATTCCAGGAAATTCTCCTCCTCAGCACTGTTACCAGTTTGGTTGGCCCTATCTATATGGAGATTGAAGTCACCCATGATAACTGCTGTACCTTTGCTACACGCATTCCTAAATCCCTGCTTGATACTATCCCCAAACTCCCTACTGCTGTATGGTGGTCTATATACAACTCCCAACAAGCATTTTATGCCCTTGACTATTTCGCAGTTCTACCCATACCGATACTACAGCATCAAAGCTAATGTCTCTCCTTGCTATTGCATTAATCTCCTCTTTAACCTGCAATGCCACATCACCTCCTCTTCCTTTCTGTCTATCCTTCCTGAATATCGAATACCCGTGCATATTTCGTTCCCAGCCTTGGTCACCCTTGGTCACTTGCGATCTACTTTATACTGTCAGGTTTAACATTGACATAGAACACTTTAGAGTAATATTCTCTGATCTATATTTTTCAATGACCAGAATTAAAATCCGTGTATCCACTTGGTGCAAATCATGTAAATCTGATGGGCTGGAACTGGAGAAATGCTGTAGGGCCTGTCCCACTTAGGCGATTTTTTTAGGCAACTGCTGGCAACTGTCATAATCGTAGCAGGTCGCCGAAAAAACGGCGACTGGACACCTCCTACGACAATGTCCATGACAGGCGACAACCGAAGTCAACCTACGTCCACCCATGACAAGCTACGACCATGTCGGCGACAACTGAAGACAATTCACGTCATTTTGGCCTCCAAAACAATGGAATCGCCCAGTTTTCTTATAAAAGGGGTTGTAGGATAGGGTTTCCAATCATTCTGCATCTTGACTACTATGATGCAACATCAGAGGACATTGCTCTCACAAGAAGAAGAAGCCCTACTGCTTGCAGCAGCCCTCATGCTTAAAGATCAGCAAGACAGAAGAACAATAAGAATGGGGAAGAAGAAGCCCAAGAAGAGGTCTGTGTGGTTGAAGCCTTTGTCCCTGAAGAAGAATGGGGAAAAAGATCCCAAGAAGAGGTCAGATACAGGTGAATTTATAATGGGAAACAAGGAAATGGCAGAACCGTTAAACGAGTACTTTGTTTGTGTCTTCCTTAGTGAAGACAGAACCAATCTCCCGGAAATACTAGGGAACCGAGGATCTAGTGGGAGGGAGGAACTGAAGGGTATCCAAATTAGTCAGAAGGTGGTGTTAGGTAAACTGTTGGGACTGAAGGCAGATAAATCTCCAGGGCCTGATGGTCTGCATCCCAGAGTACTCGAGGTGGCCCTAGAAATCGTGGATGCATTGGTGATCATTTTCCAATGTTCTCTCGATTCTGGATCAGTTCCTGTGGACTGGAGGATAGCCAATGTAACTCCACTTTTGAAAAAAAGAGGGAGAGAGAAAAGGGTGAATTATAGACCAGTTAGTCTAGGTGGGGAAGATGCTGCAGTCGATTATTAAAGATGCTATAGCAGTGCATTTGGAAAGCAGTGACGGGATCAGTCAAAGTCAGCATGGATGTATGAAGGGGAAATCTTGCTTGACTAATCTGGAATTTTTTGAGCATGTAACAAGTAGAATGGATAAGGGAGAGCCATTGGATGTGGTGAATCTGGACTTTCAAAAAGCCTTGGACATGGTCCCACACAAGAGATTAGTGTGCAAAATTAGCGCATGTGGTTTGGGGGTAGGGTATTGACATGGATAGAGAATTGGTTGGCAGACGAAGCAAAGAGTAGGAATTAACAGGTCCTTTTCAGAATTGCAGGCAGTGACTAGTGGGGTGCCATAAGGCTCGGTGCTAGGACCCCATTTGTTTACAATATATATTCATGATTTTGACTAGGGAATTAAATGTGACATCTCTAAGTTTGTGGATGACATAAAGCTAGGCGGCAGTGTGAGCTGCAAGGACAATTCTATAAGGCTGCAGGATGACGGATAGGTTGGGTGAGTGGGCAGAAGCATAGCAGATGCAGTATAATGTGGATAAATGTGAGGTTATCCACTTTGGTGGCAAGAACAGGAAGGCAGATTATTATCTGAATGGTGTCAGATTAGGAGATGGGAAGTGCAACGATACGTCACTGAAAGCAAGCATGCTGGCACAGTAGGCAATGAAGAAAGCTAATGGCATGTTGGCCTTCATTGCGAGAGGATTTGAGTTTAGGAGCAAGGAAGTCCTACTGCAGTTGTTAAGGGCCCTGGTGAGACTGCACCTGGAGTATCGTGTGCAGCTTTGCTCTCCTAATTTGACAACGCACATTATTGCTATTGAGGGAGTGCAGCGTAGGTTGACCAGGTTAATTCCCGTTATGGCGGGACTGAAATATAATGAAAGAATGGGTCGACTGGGCTTGTATTTGCTGGAATTTAGGATGAGAGGATATCTTATAGAAACATATAAAATTCTTAGAGGATTGGACAGGGTAGATGCAGGAAAAATGTTCCCGATGTTGGGGGAGTCCAGAACCCCAGTTTAAGAATAAGGGGTAGGTGATTTAGGACTGAGATGAGGAAAAACGTTTTCACCCAGGGAGTTGTGAATCTGTGGAATTATCTGCCACAGAAGGCAATGGAGGCGAATTCACTGGATGTTTTCAAGAGAAATTTAGATTTAGCTCTTAGAGCTAAGGGAATTAAGGGATATGGGGAGAAAAGCCAGAACGGGATACTGATTTTGGATGATTAGCCATGATATTGAATGGCGGTGCTGGCTTGAAGGGCCGAATGACCTCCTCCTGCACCTATTTTCTATGTTTCCATAACACAATTCTAAAAAGGTAATCTAGTACTCTGATAACATAACCTAGATGAACTGAATGGCTCTGTGATTGCAAATTCCACATGTTCACCACCCTGCCAGTGAAAATATTTCTACTTATCTCAGTGCTCACTCACTTGCCATGTAGTCACATGATTTAGGGAAGTACCCCCCTTCCATTCAATCTCTCTAACAGTCACAAATGTGTAGGTTTCAAATAGAATCCCTCTCATTCCTATAAACTATTATACAAGCCTAATCTCTCATCATGTAACAGTGCATTCCCTCCGTAATAAGAATATCCTCCTTCAGGTAAGGAGAACAAATTGCACACAATGCTCAAAGTATAATCTCACCAAGGTCCTGGATAATTGTAAAGACGTCCTTGATCCTATACTCAAATATTCCCTCATAACTGCTTGATGCATCTTTAGGTTTGTTTACACTGACTGGTGTACAAGGTCATCCAAGTCTCCTTGTACATCAACAGTTAAATAATACACTGGTTTTCTATTTTCCTGCTGAAATAGATAACTTGACATTTATCTATGTTATACTGCATCTACTATGTTTTTGCCCAATTGCTCCGTCCAAGCCATCACAAAGCCTTTTTGCATCCTCCACACAGTTCAAAATCCCACCCAGGTTAATGTTTTTGAAATATTACATTATGTTTTCATGGAGTCATACAATGTGGAAACAGGCCCTTTGGCCCAAGTTGCCCAGACCAACAAGCATGTCCCTAATCCCACCTACCTGCATTTGGCCCACATCCCTCTAAACCTGACCTATCCATGTACCTGTCCAAATGTTTCTTAAACCTTCCGATAGTACCTGCCTCAACTACTTCCTGCAGCAGCTCGTTCCATATACCCACCACTTACCACTGAGTACCAAGCACTCAATCCCAATGTACCTCACAATCGTCATCCCCAAGACCTATTAATTCCTACCACCTGTTTCTTGTTTTACTATCAGTTTTCTATCATACCAATACATTACCCTAATCCCATTCACTTTAATTTCACAAACTAATCTTTTATGTAGGATTTTATCAAAGGCTTTCTGAAAGTATAAGTACGCTATTTCCACTTGTTCACCCTTATCGACCCATTACTTCCTCAAAATATAATCCGGTAGGTATACCAAACACAATTTCTCTTCCTGATATCCATGTTGACCTTCTCTAATTCTGTTGATATTATTCTTTATAGTAGCCTCCAGCATTCACTGCACTACTGATGAAAGGCCAACTAGACTGTTGCTTTCTGTTTTTTTCTCCATTAAAAAAATAATTAATAATGGCATTACATTTACTACTCCAAATTGTGAGAATGATTCTATAATCTAGGAATTCTGGGAAATGAAAACCAATGCATCCACAGTTTACCAAGTTACCTTTTATTTAAAAAATAAACTTTATTTGTAATTTAAAAATATATACAAAACAAAAACAACACAAAACTCTAAACACATTCTGTATGCTCTCCTTATACATTCAATATTGCTAGCTTTATACCCAATAGTGCTAGCACCCCCTCTTTTTCCTAACACTAAACACTACTGCCAATCAAGTGGCTCCGTGGGCTGATATCCATTCCCTTGTTTGAGGGGTGTAATCTTCGGACAGGCCCTCAAAGTCCAAAATTGTGGTCCTTCCATACAGAGCCTCTGCATTGGTTGTACCAAGCTTCAATGTGTTCCTCAGCATGCACTCCTGCAGGGTGGAATGAGCTAATTGGCAGCATTCCCTTCTGGGCATCTCACTGTGCTGAAAGACCAACAACCTTCAGCAGACCAAAGGTCGTCTTTCACCGAATTAATGGTCTTCTACCAGCACCTATGTCTGCCACTGCATATGTCATTGGGAACAGCCCGTAAATCAGAGAGTCCTTTACTCTCTGCTACACAAATGCTTGGGCTGAACTACGACAGGGATCCTTGCATCTTTTGCCAAAACCACATCCACAAGAATCCCCAAAGAAGGGTGCCATTGCCTTCATCTACAAGCAGAACGGGGAGAAGGATAAAATTATACAGCAAAAGATTGGAGACCCACTCTAAAATGTGCACTGTATGATTCTCTCCAAGGCCATCACCAACTAGGTTAGGTCTGCTCTTGGGCAGGTGATCCACTCAGACCCAACATATCATGTGCCTGCTGTGGCGTCGAGGATGACACTGGGTTCGGCAATGACCATACCGACACTCGCAGTAGGGTGAACTCACATGATATATTTATTTACAGTGAAAATAAATTCCAGGACCATATGGGGGGCACTGTCCCGTGTCGTCAGGGTCCCTTGTCGTCAGTATGCAGCTGTCCCTTGTCGTCAGTTTGCGGTGATCTCGGACGTCCCAGCAGCTCAGTCCTGGTCTTGAAGGAGGAGGCTTAGCAATCTCAGGCTTCTCCCTGCAGTTCATCCTTGCCTCGAGAGGGGGTAAGCTGACAGTCCCAGGCTTATCCTGGCAACTCAGCTTTGTGGTGTGAAGAGGTGGTGCTGGCGGTCTCTGGATTATCCTGGTGGCTCACTCTTTGTCTCAGTGTGTGGGCCCAGTCCCTCCATGTCCATGAGCAAGAAGAAGCACTGGTGTCTCAGGCTTAGAGTCATAGTCGGAGTGATAAAGTCAGAGTGGTACAACATGGAAACAGCCCTTCGGACCAACTTGCCCACACCGGCCAATATGTCCCAGCCACATTAGTCCCAACTGACTGCGTTTGGTCTATATCCCTCCAAACTTGTCATATCCATGTACCCGTCTAACTCTTTCTTAAACATTGAGATAGTCTCTGCCTCAACTACCTCCTCTGGCAGCTTGCTCCATAAACCCACCACTCTTTTTGTGTGAAAATGTTATGCCTCAGATTCTTATTAAAGCTTTTCACCTTAAACCTATGTCCTCTGTTCCTCGATTCACCTACTCTGGGCAAGAGACTCTGTGCATCAACCCGATCTATTCTCTCATGAATTTCTCTCATGAATTTATAAGATCACCCCTCATCCTCCTGCGCTCCCAGCCTACTCAACCTCTCCCTATAGCTCAGACCCTCTGGTCCTGGCAACATCCTCATAAAACTTCTCTGTACCCTTTACAGTTGTACAACATCTTTCCTATAACAAGGTGCCCAGAACTGAACACTATGAAATGTGGCCTCACTAACGGCTTATACAACTGCAACATGACCTCCCAACTTCTATACTCAATACCCTGACTGATGAAGGCCAATGTGCCAAAAGCCTTTTTGATAACCGTATCTACCTGCAACTCCACCTTCAAGGAACCATGCACCTGCACCCCTAGATCCTCTGGTCTACAACACTCCCCAGAGCTCTACCATTCACTGCCGCTTACCCCGGCTACACAGTTTTAGCGGCAGTAGAACCACTGGCTGTCTAGGGCTTCTTCCTGGCAGACCAGTCTTGACCATCTGGTGCCACTGGTCATCTCAGGTTTGTCTCAGTCACTCAATCTTCCTTGAACCTGCGACAGGGGAACACAGCTAGCAGGGAGACGCCCCACATTCTCTCCTTTCCTGTCCCTTCTCTTCCTCCCCTCTCCCCCTCCCTACTCGTCCTTTCTCCTCTTTCTCTCTTTCTCTCTTTCTCTCTTTCCCTCTTTCTCTCTCTTTCTCTCTCTTTCTCTCTCTTTCTCTCTCTTTCTCTCTCTTTCTCTCTCTTTCTCTCTCTTTCTCTCTCTTTCTCTCTCTTTCTCTCTCTTTCTCTCTCTTTCTCTCTCTTTCTCTCTCTTTCTCTCTCTTTCTCTCTCTTTCTCTCTTTTCTCTCTTTTTCTCTCTCTTTCTCTCTCTTTCTCTCTCTTTCTCTCTCTTTCTCTCTTTCTCTCTCTTCTTCTCTTCTCTTTCTCTCTCTTTCTCTCTCTTTCTCTCTCTTTCTCTCTCTTTCTCTCTCTTTCTCTCTCTCTCTCTCTCTCTCTCTCTCTCTCTCTCTCTCTCTCTCTCTCTCTCTCTCTCTCTCTCCCTCTCTCTCTCTCTCCCCTCTCTCCCTCTCTCTCTCCCCCTCTCTCTCTCTCACCCTCACCCTCACCCTCTCTCTCTCTCTCTCCATCCCTCCCCCTCCCTCCCTCTCTCTCTCTCCCTCTCCCTCTCTCCCCCTCCTGAGTGTGTTTGATCCATTACAGCACTGAGCATACAAAAACATGTTTCATTAGTGGTAATACACTGGTAATATTCAATTTTATCTTGTGTATAATTAAATTAATATAAATTTAACTAATTTGTTACATTTTATGTACTAAAATACACCGGTATTCTCAATTTCATCAAATATTCTTATACATAATGTTCTTTATATTAATGCACATAATTTAGGGATTACAGCCCTGAAATGTTCCCACCATGCTTACAATTAAACACAATGTAACTACTTATTCAACTACATAAATTAATAAATCTGGTATTGTTTGTCTGATCAATCTCATTTTCTGACTCACCCTAAACGACGCCAAAGCTGATCATCAAGCACATATAAGAGTCTCGCATTTAGGCTATATCCACTGCTCTTCAGGTATTCTACTTCAAAGCGTAATGAGAAAAGAAAGAAAACTGGTAATTCTGTGCTAGTTTTTGTAACATTTACCATCAGTTTGGAATTCACAAACAAAATAATCAGACAGAGAATTAATTAACCCCCAATGACTTTAGCTTTTAATTAACTTTATGATGTCCCCATTGACACCAATTAAGCATCGTGTTCTGAAGAAACAGGCCAGCCTATACACAGACTAAACATAGCAGTAGAATATGGCATTATATTTTGTGATATAATGCATTTGTCCTTACAAAATTATTATTCTGTCAACTTAATATTGCCATCGCCAGAGGGAATCCTCTGGTACTGAAATATAAACAGAAAATACAATGTTTTAAATTTATGTTGAGTGATTTTATCCAGTATGTTGCTAGATCTTATATGAGAAAGATTTCCATTCAGTTGCTTGCTGCGTTAATTAATCTGAGATGGGTGACAGCTCCACAATCTAGTCAGGGGAGCTGGTACTCATCCAGCTGGAAGCATATTTTATCATTCTACGATATCGCTCCATACAACCTCGGGCCTCTTCAATCACCATTCCCTCCTCAGTTGCATTTCCATGAAACTCACTTTCTGCTATCCCACTCTTCTCTCTAAATACCTCTGCTGTTCAACTCCATTTCATTGTCTCCATGCATCCCAATAGCATAAATGCTAGGTACCATCTTAAAAAAAAAAGACCAGATTGAAAACTTCCTTCTTCACCATACCAAGTAACTTTATTTTCCTGGAAATATCTGTTAATTTCCATGGCTTTATGCAAATTCTGTAAATGTATCTATTCCCCCACCCAAAACCATGAGAACTTCATGGTAAAACATACTAAAGATTGTGAAATACATAGCATTATACTTTTTGTCTATTATGTTCACTCAATCATGTAGATTTCCTGGGCGTGAATCCTAACATTCTAACTCCAGAGACAATGGTGGTACCTTTAAACCAAGAATGATACCAGTATAAATATCTTTATCACTTGATTTCTCCACCTCAATGAGTTTTGATATCTCAGTTTCCACATTCTATTAATTCAAAATAAAAAATACTACTACCCAAACGCTAGTTTGTGGTACATTTCATTTGCTCATCCACCAATCCTCACTTATCGTGTACCGATAGTGTACTCGGAGTACCAATGTACACCCTTGTCCTCACAAATATAGCCATATCCTACTATGTGATGCGTGTACCCCATTCTGAGCACATCCAGATTCTGGACCTTTTGCATCTTCCACTATGTTCCTGTATTTCTCTTTGATGGTTCCATCTTTCTACTTAAAATGCAGCCAGCACATTTTGAGAAAAGACTTCTCCTAACGCAACAATGTAATTTTGTTCCAACACACACTTTCTTCTTTTGCCTTCCGTTCCCACATTTACAGATTGTTCATTGTTGACATCAAGAATAGGCATGAAGTATTTTCCCTTCTATAATAATACAGCACAGCTTTGAATAGATAACAATTTCAAAGTTGTAATGCTGACTCTCCAACACAAAGCCATACATCAATCAGAATTCACCCCAAATCGAACACGGTAAAATCAAAACCCATCATTTTTGGTTCCTTCTTCCCACGCCTTTCACAATCATAAAACTACAATCATTAGTTTCATGTACATTAAATAAATTAGAAATTCGAAAACATAAAAAAGGCCTGAGAAATATTTCCAGGTTTAATTCATTAACTCAGCTAAAAGAACTCTTCCTTTGAATAAACAAAATATCGGCACACTCGAGATCCCATGTTCTGAAGAACATGAGAGAGTGCGTTTCAGTGTCCGAGAAGCAGTGACAGATTTCAAAAGGTAGTCATTGGGTTGGCTGTGTGAGTGCATTTCAATGTCAGAGAAACAGTGGAAGATTTCAAAATATGCTGCTGCTCTTATCGAGTTCCTCCAGCACTTTGTGATTTGCTCAAGATTCCAGCATCTGCAGTTTATTGTATTTACATCACTATGTTCCCCAGCCCAAGATTCCAAACAGATCCTTAACCAACTACATTCACCAAGGGTCAGATGTGGCTCCCTCTTATTGTCTCAGTGACTCTCCATTGCTGGAGCATTATATGAGCAGCATGGAGTGGTGGAGCAGTGATGAAGGACACCAACAGCATTGCCAGACCAGGCCGTCTCCTACTCACCAACCCTGTGCAGCTGCCAGCAGGCCTTCAAGGCAAAGATAAAACTGTATGTCTTTATAAGAATTTGGCGATTCATTGTATACCGCCTCAGTGAAGTCTACTATTCTTATACTAGAAACATAGAAAAATAGGTGCTGGAGTAGGCCATTCAGCCCTTTGAGCCAGCACCGCCATTCAATATGATCATAGACAATAGACAATAAGTGCAGGAGTAGGCCATTCGGCCCTTTGAGCCAGCACCGCCATTCAATGTGATCATGGCTGATCATCCCCAATCAGTACCCCGGTTCCTCCCTTCTCCCCATATCCCCTGACTCCGCATTTTTTAAGAGCCCTATCTAGCTCTCTATTGAAAGCATCCAGAGAACCTGCCTCCACCGCCCTCTGAGGCAGAGAATTCCACAGACTCACCACTCTCTGTGAGAAAAAATGTTTCCTCGTCTCTGTTCTAAATGGCTTACTCCTTATTCTTAAACTGTGGCCCCTGGTTCTGGACTCCCCCAACATCGGGAACATGTTTCTTGCCTCTAGCGTGTCCAAACCCTTAACAATCTTATATGTTTCAATGAGATATCCTCTCATCCTTCTAAACTCCAGAGTGTACAAGCCCAGCTGCTCCACTCTCTCAGCATATGACAGTCCCGCCATCCCGGGAATTAACCTTGTAAACCTATGCTGCACTCCCTCAATAGCAAGAATGTCCTCCCTCAAATTAGGGGACCAAAACTGTACACAATACTCCAGGTGTGGTCTCACTAGGGTTCTGTACAACTGCAGAAGGACCTCTTTGCTCCTATATTCGATTCCTCTTGTTATAAAGGCCAACATGCCATTCGCTTTCTTCACTGCCTGCTGTACCTGCATGCTTACTTTCATGGACTGATGTACAAGGACCCCCAGATCCCGTTGTACGTCCCCTTTTCCCAACTTGACGCCATTTAGATAGTAATCTGCCTTCCTGTTTTTGCTACCAAAGTGGATAACTGTAAAGGAGCTGAGTCTGACTCACTTGTAGCTTTACTTAACGTTTAATAATAAGACAGGTTAAACACTTTCCAGTACTGACTGCACCCAGTCTATCATCATGCTGGAACCAAGGGAGGAGCACACGGGAGATAGAGTTCTTATACTTGATAACTAAGGCGTGGTTAGTGGTACTGAGGTAGCTATATTATTGGTTGCATGCATAAACCATCTACATCCTTCCCCTTAGAATCAAATGCACATGGAGGCAATCAGGATAGTGTTATTACAATAACCGTGCGAAGTTAGACAAAGTCGCCATAACGGACCGGCGGCTTAACAATGCGACCCGAACGCGTACGTACAGCACCTCCCCCCCCCCCCTCAGAAGGAAGAGAAGCCGTAACGGAGGCAGGCAGGAAAGTCAAGGGAGGTGGAGATGCAGCAGGAGCGGGAGAGATAGGAGGGGGAGGACGTGCAGGACGTGCAGGAGGTGAAAGCGACCGGCCAAGACCAGGAGGCAACGAAACAGGAGACCGCACTAAGCGAGGGGAATGGGGCATGCATGGAGCAGCAGGGTGATCCGCGGCAGCAGGTGGAAACGACAACGGAGGAGTATAAGGAGCCGCAGGAGGAGGCTTTGGCTCGTTGACGGCCAACAGGTGCTGACGGCTTCGTCGGTAGGTAGTCCCTTCGTAATCCACCAGGTAAGATCTTGGAGAGTCGTCCACGCCAATGACGGTCGCGAGGCGGGAATAGCCGGTGGTGGTCCGCATCCGAACGACCTGACCGGGTAGAAGAGGCAGCAGAGGGCGGCAGGACCTGTCGTGGGAACGCCGTTGAACTTCATGTTTATGATCGATCCGTCTTTGGACTGTGGCAGGATCGAACACTTTGGGTATCAGGAACTGCTGGGCGATGGGCATAGGTGGCCTTGTTACTCGGGACATCAGACGTTGGGCAGGGGAGCCCAAAAGCGGGTCCCGTGAAACGTTACGTAGGTTAAGTCCAGGTAAAAATCGCTGTCTGACAGGCAGGACTGCTCCATCAGGCCCTTAGCACTCCGCACGGCCCGTTCGGCCAGGCCGTTACTCTGAAGGTACTCCGGGCTGCTGGTGTAGTGATGGAAGTTCCACCGTGCAGCGAAAGCTTTGAACTCGGCACTTGTGAATTGCGGTCCATTGTCGGTCTGTAAGCGGACAGGGACGCCGTGGGCGGCGAAGTGCTGACGCATCTTAGCGATGACCCTCCCGGAGGTGGTGGACGGAAGGAGGTCAATCTCGAACCAATTGGAGAAAGAGTCCACCAGGACGAGAAAGTGCTTACCCCGCCATTCGAATATGTCAGCAGCCAGCGATGGCCAAGGCATGGCTGGTGCCGGCTGCTGCAGAAGAGGTTGACGCTGCTGGTGTGGGGTAAGGTTGTTGCAGGAGGCACAGGAGGACACCCGGTTCCTGATGTAGTTGGCCATGCCAGGCCAGTAGAACTGTCCTTGGGCATGAGAAACAGTGGCCTCGATTCCAGGATGACCACTGTGGGCCGCGTTGTAGTATAGATCGTAGAGAGAGGCTGGGACCACAACTTTGTGGCCTTTGACGATAACCCCATCCTGGATCACCAGCTCGTCGCGGACCAGGAAGAACGGTTGTGCGCCCGATGGCAAATTGGTACGTTTCACGGGCCATCTGCGCTTGATGATGGCAGCTAGCTGCTGCAGTGCGGGGTCCGCGGCGGTGTGCTCGATCAGGCACTGTAGCTGCTTAGTTGGAACAAAGTTGACATTAAGTACGAGATTTTCCTGCTCGTAAGGGTGGTGGTCACAGGATGCCCGTGGGGCGCGAGAAAGTGTGTCAGCAACATGCATCTCCGTTCCCTTCTTGTATGTGATATCAAAATCAAAACGCTGGAGTTGCAGCATCATACGTTGTAATCTGGCAGGGGCAACATGTATGGGTTTGTTGAGAATAGTTACCAGTGGTTGGTGGTCGGTTTCGACTGTGAATCTGCAGCCAAAAAGAAAGTCTTTGAATTTGGAACAAGCAAACACCACGGCCAGGAGCTCCTTCTCGATCTGAGCATATCGTTGCTCCGTGTCGGTCATGGTCCGAGAGGCATACGAGACCGGTAGCAGGGAGCCGTCGCCGTAAAGCTGCAGGCAAGCAGCACCCAGTCCAAAAGGAGAGGCATCACAGGTGACAACAATGGGACGGCGCGGGTCGAAGAATTTGAGTGTTGGGGTGCTGATCAGCTTAGACTTCAGACAATCGAAAGCCTGCTGGTGTTGTGGAAACCAGGACCAGGCGATGCCTTTCTTAGTTAGTTGTCTCAGGGATGAGCTCAGCTCACTGAGATTCGGTACAAACTTCCCGAGGTAGTTGACCATGCCCAGGAATCGTTGTAGACCAAGCACGTCAGTTGGGGCTGGCATTTCGGATATAGCGATAGTCTTTTGCGGGTCGGGTTTCAGTCCCTTGGAAGTGAAGATGTGCCCGACGTACGGCACCTCTGAGACCCGGAACCGGCATTTATTCTTGTTCAGTTTTAAGTTGATCTGCCGGGCACGGTCCAGGACTTTGCGGAGGTTCTTATCATGTTCGGTAGCATTATCCCCATAAACTAGGATGTCGTCAACGATGATGGCGCAAGGCATGTCAGCGAACAGCTGTTCCATGGATCGCTGAAACACTTCACTGGCAGAGTTAATACCGAATGGCATCCGTAGAAACTTAAATCTGCCATAAGGAGTGGAAAAAGTTGTCAGGTCGGAGGAGCGCTTATCGAGTGGTATTTGCCAGAAAGAGCTTTTTGCATCAAGGACAGAAAACACCGTAGCCTGACCGACCTGAGCTGCGACGTCCTCTACGGTTCTCATGGGGTAGTGTGACCGCCTGATCGCGAGGTTCAGGTCTTTGGGGTTGATACACACCCATATCTCGTTTTTGTCCTTTTTCAGGGTAGCAACCATGGTGGAGACCCACTCGGTGGGCTCGCTCACTGCTTCCAGCACCCCCATTATAACCATGCTCTTCAGCATCGCTTCCACTTTATCCTTTAAAGCGAGGGATACTCTGTGTGGTGCACAGACCACTGGCACCACTTTGGGGTCGGTGACAATCTTGTAGACAAGGGGCAGTTTGCCCAGTTCATTATCAAACAGGTCCGGGTACTCGGATAACGGATCCATTGGCAAACGTATTTCGTGGACAGTACGATCGAAGGACACTAGTCCCAGGTCTTGGCACGCCTGGTTGCCCAACAGAGTCACACAATCAGAATCCAGAACATAAAACATGAGGGGTCGCGATGACTTCTGCAGCACACAATTAAAAGTTGCCTTTCCCACAGGTTTCAGTACCTCGCCCCATAGGCACGTAAGGTCGAACGGTCTGAAGTCAGTGGTTCATTGTGTCTAATCTTTCGGAACAGGTTTGTTGACATAACATTGACTTTCGCCCCCGTGTCGAGTTTAGCTGTGAACGGACAGTTGTTGACGGTAACAAGGACCGATGGATCGGGGAGGTGAGCAGGTGCATGTAGGAGTGTAAATATACTAGCATCTCCTTGAGAACTAATTGCCTCAGAGTCGTGGGCAGTGTTGAGCGAGGACTGGGAACCAAAATCGCTATCAGCTTGTGCTAGGTTGTTTAATACTTGTCTAGGAACAGGTGGCAGGTTCCCACGAGAACGGCAAACCGCCGAGAAGTGATTCAATCTCTTGCAGAAATTACATGCTTTACCATAAGCCGGACACTGCGATTGCATTGAATGTATATAGTTACAATTAGGGCACCTTTTAATCGCCCGTCCTCCGGGGCCATAACCTGCCCGCGGCGCGGGTCTAGCGTTATCTATTTTGGGACGTGGTCTGTTGAGACCAGTTAAATTGACCGATCGGCCATCAGTGCCCCTTTGTCCGAACAACGGGTCAACGACTTCAGCCAACCTGCATGCATGCATTGCGTCTGTCAGGGTAAGATCCGGCCTCCTCAGTAGCTCGGATCGCAGTTTCTGATCCAGCATACCTGTCACTAAAATGTCCCTGGTTAGCTGGTCAGTCATGTTTTCAAAGCGGCATCGCTGCACGAGATAACGCAGATCCCCAATAAAGCATTCAACAGGGCTGTTGCTTTCTCGTGAAAAACTTTGCTCGCTCTAAAATACGGTTAGAGGGCAAGTCGCAAATTTCGGCAAATTTTCGCAATAGACATACTGGGTCGTTTGCAGACTCCGCAGGTACCTGAATCAGGTCGTTCCCATCCCGGACCTCGGGATCATAGGCAAAGGCTCGCGCTCTCCTCATGGCATCTGGACCCACAAGGTTCAGTAGGAGAGAAGCTTTAACAATGTCGGGATCGTTGCGATGCACGATATTGATGTAATGAGTGAAGTCCATTTCAAAAGTCGCCCAGCGTTCAGCTATGTCAGCATCAAAGACCAGGGGCGAGGGTTTGCGGCACGAGGATGCCATGGCCAAAAGTCACAAAACTCCGATAAAGCAACACTTGTAAAGAAAAAAACACGATATACAGGAGGCGCGCGTTTAAACTTGCTAACACCATGTAAAGGAGCCAAGTCTGACTCACTTGTAGCTTTACTTAACGTTTAATAATAAGACAGGTTAAACACTTTCCAGCACTGACTGCACCCAGTCTATCATCATGCTGGAACCAAGGGAGGAGCACACGGGAGATAGAGTTCTTATACTTGACAACTAAGGCGTGGTTAGTGGTACTGAGGTAGCTATATTATTGGTTGCATGCATAAACCATCTACAATAACCTCACATTTATCCGCATTAAACTTCATCTGCCATGCATCTGCCCACTCTCCCAACCTGTCCAAGTCACCCTGCATTCTCATAGCATCCTCCTCACAGTTCACACTGCCACCCAGCTTTGTGTCATCTGCAAATTTGCTAATGTTAATTTGAATCCCTTCATCCAATCATTGATGTATATTGTAAATAGCTGCAGTCCCAGCACCGAGCCTTGCGGTACCCCACTAGTCACTGCCTGCCATTCTGAAAGGGACCAGTTAATCCCTACTCTTTGTTTCCTGTCTGCCAACCACTTCTCTATCCATGTCAGCACTCTACCCCCAATACCATGTGCCCTAATTTTGCCCACTAATCGCCTATGTGGGACCTCATCAAATGCTTTCTGAAAGTCCAGGTACACTACATCGACTGGCTCTCCCTTGTCCATTTTCCTAGTTACATCTTCAAAAGCCATGATCATGGCTGATCATCTAAAATCAGTACCCCATTCCTGCTTTTTCCTCATATCTCTTGATTTCTTCATCCCTAAAAGCTAAATCTAACTCTCTTGAAAACTGAGTTTCTGCAAAACTACAGCTACTGCACTTTTTGTACTTATTTATGATTGTGCTTTGTATGGTATAATTTTACTGATTTGTATGCAAAGCAAAGAATTTCACATACGTGACAATAAACATACCATTGAACCATATCCTCAGAATCATGGATGTTAGTCATAAATTCATACATCAAAACAGGTCCTTCAGCCCACCAAATCCAGTGTATTACACCAGGTATCCATTCACACCAATCCTACACCAATCCCAATCCATTGTCCCCACATTCCACTCAAGGTCGATGCTCAGTGATCGCCAGTTAAAATATTTATCTGATCATTGCCAAATTGTGGTTTATGGGACCCTTTTTTGTATCGTGCGTTCAACACTAGACTGGTGACCACATTTCTAGCATTATTCACTGGATGTATTCAGGAATTAAGGGATACGGGGAGAAAGCAGGAACGAGGTACTGATTTTGGATGAACAGCCATGGTCATATTGAATGGCAATGCTGGCTCGAAGGCCGAATGCCCTATTCCTGTACCTATTTTCTATTCCATGGTCTGTGAAGGAGCAACCTGGGGTCATCAAATATGAAGAACATTCCTTCCAATCTACTGGCATTATTCGCGCTAATTTTAGAAAACATCTCGCTACGCAGTATCAATTCATTAAATTCCTGGTTTTACTCCTGAAAGAAGTACATAATATGAGCGAACTACAGCAAAGCCCCCGCCGCCGGGAGACGCTCCGAGCCTTCTCGCCCGTCTACTTGTAGGCGGGAGCATTCTTTGGGCGGGAGTTAGAACGGTTACGCCTGCGCAGTCAGCGCCCTACGGTTTCCAAGGCAACGGCCGAAAACACTTGCAGCTCCGGGTAAACACGATGGCCACTATGGACACGGATAGTCTCAGTACAGTGAGTGACGTTCAAAGGATCCAAAATATCCAGCATCTGAGCGACGAGGAGCTCATGGAGTTAATGGATGAAATAAGGTAGTCTGGAAACTTTACGTTAAAGCATTAAATCTGATAACTCGTGCGACGCCTGGCGGGGTTCCGGCGCCGGCCTGCTGGCGATCCTTCTCTCAAATGTCGGGCCATCTCTCAACGTTGCACAAGATACAGTGCTCAACATGCTGGAAATGTGAAATGAATCACACATGTGGGGAACGCCTGGCACGTTAGGCAGTAATGCTGTGGGGATTCCACAGATGTTGCCTGACCTTCTAAACAGTACAAGATACCTATGAGAAATGGCGACGGAGAAAAGGTTGTTCATTATCAATGGTTCAATGGTGCTTCATTGTCACCTGTGCATTGCACAGTGAAATTATTTTTGTTTAGATCACACATGCACGAGTCGCCATATTTTGGCACAATTTACAAAAAGTTCAGAGTCCGGTCTACGCGCTCGATGTACTTATCAGATTTAGTACACATGAGCAGCCGTTTCACTGCCATTCAAGAATAAGATTATCGCAAATGTGATTGTTATCTCAACCATCTACCCGCAGTAACTTTTCACGCCTTATCAAGGTTCTAAGTCATAAAAATATTGGTTCCTCCGTTTTTGCAGAAATGAAAAGCCGTGTCTTCTACTTTGCTGTGTAGGACAACAACCCATTATTATGAAGATAGACACAAAATGTTCGAGTAACTCAGCTGGACAGGTAGCATATCTCTGGAGAGAAGGAATGGGTGATGTTTCAGGTTGAGACCCTTTTTCATAAATGTCACCCATTCCTTCTCTCCAGAGATGCTGCCTGCCCTACTCCAACATGTTGTGTCTATCTTCGGGTGTGAACCAGCATTCACAGTTCCTTCCTACTCATTATTATGGATGGTTGACTTAAGAGCAGGAAATAAAAAACTAGAAATAAATTGTTTTACTTATCACTGGACCCTCAACTCTTTGCAGATGCTATTAATAAGCAAACAACATGTCATGATTCCAAGTTTGCTGATAATACACAATCAGATGGAAAAATGAGCTGTGAATAAGATATCAGAAATCTACAAGGAGATATAGACAAGTGAACGAGAAGGAGGCATATACACAATGCCCCAACCAAAGAAGGCAAATATACCATATGTCATCTTTACCACTCTATCTACTTGTGTTGCCACTTTCATGGAGCTATGGAGCTATGGACCCCGATCCCTAAGTACATTGCTTTAAAGGTTTTTCCATTGACTATCCAAATCTCCAAGTTTGTCCAATTTCTGCCTATTGTGAGTACCCTTTAATCCAGCTAACATCATGGTAAAGGATTGGAGGGTAGCAAACGTAACCCCACTTTTTAAGAAGGGAGGGAGAGAGAAAACAGGGAATTATAGACCAGTTAGTCTAACATCGGTAGTGGGGAAACTGCTAGAGTCAGTTATTAAAGATGGGATAGCAGCACATTTGGACAGTGGTGAAATCATTGGACAAAGTCAGCATGGATTTACGAAAGGTAAATCGTGTCTGACGAATCTTATAGAATTTTTCGAGGATGTAACTAGTAGAGTGGATAGGGGAGAACCAGTGGATGTGTTGTATCTGGACTTTCAGAAGGCTTTCGACAAGGTCCCACATAAGAGATTAGTATACAAACTTAAAGCACACGGTATTGGGGGTTCAGTATTGATGTGGATAGAGAACTGGCTGGCAAACAGGAAGCAAAGAGTAGGAGTAAACGGGTCCTTTTCACAATGGCAGGCAGTGACTAGTGGGGTACCGCAAGGCTCAGTGCTGGGACCCCAGCTTTTTACAATTTATATTAATGATCTGGATGAGGGAATTGAAGGCAACATCTCCAAGTTTGCGGATGACACTAAGCTGGGGGGCAGTGTTAGCTGTGAGGAGGATGCTAGGAGACTGCAAGGTGACTTGGATAGGCTGGGTGAGTGGGCAAATGTTTGGCAGATGCAGTATAATGTGGATAAATGTGAGGTTATCCACTTTGGTGGCAAAAACAGGAAAGCAGACTATTATCTAAATGGTGGCCGATTAGGAAAAGGGGAGGCAGCGAGACCTGGGTGTCATGGTACACCAGTCATTGAAAGTAGGCATGCAGGTGCAGCAGGCAGTGAAGAAAGTGAATGGTATGTTAGCTTTCATAGCAAAAGGATTTGAGTATAGGAGCAGGGAGGTTCTACTGCAGTTGTACAGGGTCTTGGTGAGACCACACCTGGAGTATTGCGTACAGTTTTGGTCTCCAAATCTGGGGAAGGACATTATAGCCATAGAGGGAGTGCAGAGAAGGTTCACCAGACTGATTCCTGGGATGTCAGGACTTTCATATGAAGAAAGACTGGATAGACTTGGCTTATACTCGCTAGAATTTAGGAGATTGAGGGGATCTTATAGAAACATACAAAATTCTTATGGGGTTGGACAGGCTAGATGCAGGAAGATTGTTCCCGATATTGGGGAAGTCCAGGACAAGGGGTCACAGCTTAAGGATAAGGGGGAAATCCTTTAAGACCGAGATGAGAAAAAATGTTTTCACACAGAGAGTGGTGAATCTCTGGAACTCTCTGCCACAGAGGGTAGTTGAGGCCAGTTCATTGGCTATATTTAAGAGGGAGTTAGATGTGGCCCTTGTGGCTAAAGGGATCAGGGGGTATGGAGAGAAGGCAGGTACGGGATACTGAGTTGGATAATCAGCCATGATCATATTGAATGGCGGTGCAGGCTCGAAGGGCCGAATGGCCTACTCCTGCACCTATTTTCTATGTATCTATGTAAAGTTGTTCTGGACACAAAATGTTGGAGTAACTCAGCGGGACAGGCAGCATCTCTGGAGAGATGGAATGGGCGATGTTTTGGGTCAGACTCTTCTTCAGACTGATAAACACATTTGTCTATAATTCCTGTAAATTATCAATCAATTAACTATGAGTGTTCCATTTTGTTATACTGTAGTTTATTTCCTGGAATAAGATGTGTAGTAACTTATAATAAATTGCCCATCTGTCTACAATAATATATGTTTTTGCCTTTAATTCAGTGCTTCCAATGTAGCCATGCAGAGAGAGAATGCAATGTTTGAGAAGTACTATGACCGCATGGTTCCCAAGGAAGAGATTGAAGAACTTCAAATTGTGTCACAAGATGTTGCACAACTGGGACAGGTTGTACTCTTGCCACACCATTAATACTTCCACAATAGCTTCTGAAGTTTAGAGTAGAATTAAATTAATCTAAAATATCTTTCAAATATCTTTGACACATAAAATGTCTACGTAGGACTCCTGTGTGGCAGCATAGTAGTAGCTGTCTTTATCCTTTATTTTGTAAAAAGAATCATACTTTCCAGTGAGGATGGAAAGGAAATTAGCTCCAAGGTTACTAGAGCTGTAAGTGATTCAGCTGAAAAGGGATTGAATTGGAACAGGACCTAGCAGACAATGGATCCAACTGAAGTTAACGGTAGATGATATTAACTTGTGTGAGGAAGATTCTGAAACTGGGCTCCACTCAGATCAGTTGTATTTCACAATTGCTCTTTTTTTAAATCATATGAATACTTAAACCTAAACGGGGACTAGAGTTTAAATAACATAGTTATACCTGAAGAGCAGATGGGGTGGAGGTTGTTAGATAACATAAATGCAGCAAATAACCTAAGTTACTGTGAATAGCTAATCGGTATTCCAATCTACCCGCAAGCTCTTGATAATAGGTTTAATAGATGTGTATTTGAAAAACATTTTTTTCTCTCCTGGTATGCTTTTGATTACATTTTTATAACTATCACATAAAACTAGTGACTGTCATTGACTGTAACTGAATTTGTGAATTGAGGTTTGAGTTGCCAAAAGTTCTTGATATGTTTGCATATAGTTTCTGAGGCCATGGACTGGACTGTGTCTGCGATTCCATTCCAGTTATGCTGAGTTCACAGTGGGCAATAACAATCTAACACCAAGTAAGAGTTTTCCCAGTGAGCAACAGGAAAACTCATAAATGAGCTAGATCAGGGCACTTTTATACAGCATTTGTTTACTAGTTTTTGAAGTCTGGGAGAATTCAAATTGCAGCTTTTTTTGCCAAATAAATTAAATACAGGCAGTTGTAGAAAAGATATGCAGAAAACAGTGATCGCATATTTTATTATGAATTGAAAAGTTTATCTCAAATATCTAACTTTTGGTCTTTGGTTTATTTTGTAGAACCGTTCAAGGCATCGATCTAGGTCTCGTATTGCAACAGTTGAACGCCTTTTGATCTTAACGGCAGATCAAAAGTGCACCATTGCATATAGAGAACTAGAGGAAACAAAAGAAATGTTAGCAAAGCTGACACATGATTCAAGCCACTCGGTCCGGAATCTGCAGGTAAGAAGCAACAAAAACCACCCTTTCAGTCTTCGGATATTAGTGACTTGACTCTAACTGGATAATGTAGGCAGTTAGTACTAGTTTTTAAGTATTCATACTTTTGCAATGGAAGGATGCCATTGCTGAACGAGGCTGTTTTGTAATTTTCACAAAAATATGTAGAATCATGGAATTTAATTCTAAACCACATGCAAAATTTCTAGAATACCATGTAATATGAATGAGAATGACCATACTCCAATTGGTATGACTGCTTGATGGAGGAGGAACATTCTGTTTGCTATGTCAGTTATTATCATCATGCAATGAATCATATAATAATGGCATAGTAGGAGGCTGATTGGCCCAGTGAGCCAATACTGGCTCATTGAAGGACAGTCCAGTCAGCCACATTCCTATGTTCCATCCCTGCGACCGCCCAAGCTTCCCTGAAATTTCCTTTTAAAATCTTCGTCAGTCACTTCCATGGCAATTGGATTCAAAGCCATTACCATTCACTCACTTGAAGTCCTTCCTCACACCCTTTCCCGTATTTCAAGACCAAATTCTTAAACATGTGTCTCCCTACTCCTTGCACCATGGTTACAGACTTTCTTTTGTCTGCCTTGATATCTGACATAATTTTATACCACATTGAAATCTCTCGTCAACAAAAAGCTTTCAGTAATGTTTTTTTGTAAATATCACATAAGACTAGTGATTTTCGTTGACCGGAAATTAATTTGTAAACTGAAGTTTGAGATGCCAATAGTCCCTCATACAATTGCCATGTTCTGTGAAACTTTGTGTGTCTATAATTCCATTCCTGTTATGTTGGGCCAGCTTCTCCAATCTAACATTGTGGCTAAAATGTCATACCAGGAACCATTCTGGTAAATTTCCGCTGCAGTCTCTTAAGAATCTTCAAATTGTTCTTAAAATGTTATGAACAGAAATGGAAGCAATACTTCTGTTATCCCCTAATAAGTTGTATATGAAGGTTCAGCATATGGGTTTAGATAGATATGGGCCAAATGCAGGCAGATAGGATTAACATGGTCTACCTCGACCACTGCTACACCACCATCAAGAATGCCTATCGCTCCTTTCCTCGCCCTCACTTCGGTAAATCCGACCATACCGCAGTGCTGCTTCTTCCTGCCTACAGGCAGCAATTAAAGAGTGCACCCCCAGAGGTGAGGACTGTACAGAGCTGGTCGGGGGGGGGGGGGGGCAGAGGAACAACTCCAGGACTGTTTGGAGTCTGTAGACTGGGCAATGTTCTGGGACTCGGCAACGGACCTGAACGAATACGCCACAGTCGTTACAGACTTCATAAAGAAATGTGTGGAGGACTGCATCCCGACAAAAACCTTCCGAGTGTTTCCCAATCAGAAGCCTTGGATGAACTTTGAGATCCACCCACTCTTTTAGACCAGACACCGGGCATTCATGTCTGATGATACAGTGGTCTGCAAGAAGTCAAGATACGACCTTGGTAAGGCCATCAAAAAGGCCAAAAGGGACTTCTGCTCCAAGCTGGAGGATGAGACACATGTTTGGCAACTGTGGCGGGGCCTGAATGCAATCACCTCCTTCAAGGCGAAAGCAGGAGGTAGCTCGAATGTCGGCGTAGCATCACTCCCTGACGAGCTCAATGCGTTTTACGCACGCTTTGATAGGGAGAACACTGATGTGCCTTCTCGAGTCCCCATTCGCTGTGATGGTATTTCAGTCACAGTCACAGAGGCCTGCGTCAGAAAATCCTTCAGAGGGGTGAACCCTCGAAAAGTGCCTGGACCTGATGGTATACCGGGTCGTGTTCTAAAAACCTGTGCTGACTAACTGGCTGGATTTTTTCGGGACATTTTCAACCTCTCACTTCTGAGGTCCGAGGTTCCCACCTGCTTTAAAAGGACATCAATAATATCGGTGCCCAAGAAGAGCAAGGTGACGTGCCTCAATGACTATCGACCAGTGGCACTAACGTCGGTGGTGATGAAGTGTTTCGAAAGGTTGATCATGGTGCAAATCAACTCCTACCTCGAGAAAAACCTGGACCCACTGCAGTTCGCTTACCGCCACAACAGATCAACGGTGGATGCGATCTCACTGGCTCTCCACTCCGCTCTGGATCACTTGGACAACAAAAACTCATATGTCAGGCTGTTATTCATTGATTACAGTTCGGCATTTAATACAATCATCCCCTCCAAGCTGGTTATCAAACTCTCAGAACTGGGTCTCTGCGCATCCCTCTGCAATTGGATCCTCGACTTCCTCATTCGCAGACCACAGACTGTTCGAATTGGTGGAAAAGTGTCAGCCTCGATAACAATCAGCACGGGAGCACCTCAAGGCTGCGTGCTCAGCCCCCTGCTGTACTCACTCTATACTCATGACTGCGTAGCCGGTCATAGTGCGAACTCCATCATCAAGTTCGCTGACGACACCACTGTTGTAGGACGTATCACTGATGGGGACGAGTCAGAGTATAGAAGTGAGATCAACCGACTGACCAAATGGTGCCAGCACAATAACCTGGCCCTCAACACCAGCAAAACCAAGGAACTGATTGTGGACTTTGGAAGGGGTAGGATGGGGACCCACAGTCCCGTTTATATCAACAGATCGATGGTGGAAAGGGTCAAGAGCTTCAAATTCCTGGGCGTGCACATCTCTGAAGATCTCTCCTGGTCCGAGAACACTGATGCTATTATAAAGAAAGCACTTCAGCGCCTCTACTTCCTGAGAAGATTACGGAGAGTCGGTATGTCAAGGAGGACTCTCTCTAACTTCTACAGGTGCACAGTAGAGAGCATGCTGACCGGTTGCATCGTGGCTTGGTTCGGCAACTTGAGTGCCCAGGAGCGAAAAAGACTACAAAAAGCAGTAAACACTGCCCAGTCCATCATCGGCTCTGACCTCCCTACCATCGAGGGGATCTATCGCAGTCGCTGCCACGAAAAGGCTGGCAGCATCATCAAGGACCCACATCATCCTGGCCACACACTCTTCTCCCCGCTACCTTCAGGTAGAAGGTACAGGAACCTGAAGACTGCAACGTCCAGGTTCAGAAACAGCTACTTCCCCACAGCCATCAGGCAATTGAACTCAACTCAAACAAAACTCTGAACATTAATAGCCCATTATCAGTTTATTTGCACTTTATATGTTTTATTTATTCATGTGTGTATATATTTATACAATGGTATATGGACACACTGATCTGTTCTGTATTCATGCCTTCTATATTCTGTTGTGCTGAAGCAAAGCAAGAATTTCATTGTCCTATCTGGGACACATGACAATAAACTCTCTTGAATCTAGAATCTTGGTCGGCATCGATTAATTAGCTTGAAGGGGCTGAATCCATTCCTAATTCTGTCCGTTATCTGTCAACTACCATTTTTTCTGCCATTTTCCTAATCTGTTTTAATTCATTGGTACTCACTATGATGCCATATCTCACTTGTTGTATCTCTAAGTATTTTTTAAAAACTAGTTTACTGACCTAAAATATGAAAAATAACAATTGCCGACAACTTGCTATTTTCTGTCCTTAAGTAATTTTGTGTTTCAAGCTGGTAGTGACCAACCTATTCTATGTCTTTGTGTTATTAAGCAGTCTTTTATGTGGATATTTCGTGTGTGCTTTCCAAAAATCCATATGGATAACATGCCTTCATCCATGTATGGTAATTTTTACCCCATCAATTAACTCTGATATCTCATCTCTACAAATACTTTGTCAGCAGAACTTTTAAAGATTTTTCAGGCAGAGGTAGATGTACTCTTGATATTTTTAAGAGAATAAAAAGTTACTGTGGGTAGGTAGGCATACATATTTGTGGTTAAAATCAGATCAGCCATGATCTAATTAAATGGCAGAGCAAGCTTGAGGAGTCAAGTGGCCTACAATTCAGACATTTTTCCTCTTCTTTTCCCTTTACTTTAATATCATCCAAAATTCTACATTTCTTGCAGACCTCACACATTCTCTGCAGTTTTACTACTCTGTCTCTCTCACTATTTGGAAACCTGCAGAATACACCCAATGTAATTCCACCCTATTTTGTCACTAACCAAATAGATTCTATCCATGAAAACGCATCCTTTTCATCAATACATTGCACTAGGCAAGAATATGTCAAGCAAAATAAGAATCAAGAGAACAATAAAATAGGCCATTGATTTATCACATTTTATGCTATCACCCAAAATCAAGCCAATGTTAATCCTGGCCAAATTGGAGAGACTAGGACCCTAAAATTGAGTAAAGGCTTCGGGACTGCTAGGCCATTTGGTCAATTTAAAAGTACTTTCTGTAGAAATGGGACAAGCTGCAGAATGGTGCCAGTTTGTCTAGAGCCTAGATCAGAGCTGCAGGAAGAGAATGGGAACATCTGCAGACCCTGACAATTAGGTGAAAAATGCATAGAATGGATTGGATGAATGCAAACCAGACATACACATTGTAAATAATTAAAGCTTACTTTGCTGGATGTTGATTGGATTAAGTATTGAGCCTTGTCTGGTTTTCTTGCATATCAGGGCACATGTTGCGATTTTCGTTTCCTCTGAGAAACACTGTTTGAATACAATGTATTAGCCACTGTATTATTGGGTTAGGGAAATGTCTGTCATGTATGGGGTTAATCGATATCTATTATTGGATTGTAAAGAGACCACCCCCATGTGGTTCGGTCCTTCGAGGTCCGGGGACCTATAAAAGTCCGCTACCACGAGGTCCTGTGTCGATCTTCTGGGAGAGTGCTTAGGACTGCATGACCTTCTGGAGTGTCTCTGTTTGAGCTAGGCCAAGAGGGCTTGATCAGGCAGATACGAGGATCAAACCCACGGTGGTTAGGTACAGTAGTGGGAACTGTAATTGTGTTTTGTCAAAATAAAGTTTAGATGCGCAAGTGCTTGACTCAGTGATTTTGACTGAAACTAGACTGGGGGGAAAGCTTAGAACAAGCAATTTACACCATCATATAATTTTCCATGCAAAAACACAAACTGCTGGAGAAACTCAGCAAGTCAGGCAGCATTTGTGGAGGGAATGTTTCAGGGTGAGACCATTTATCTGGACAGTTCTCAGGAATGGAACCTAGTAACTTTGGGACTTTCTATAGGGTAATTACTACTTCTTGGTAGGCACCACATTACCACCATAAACATTCATTCCATCCATCACCATCATGTTGTCCATCATCTAGAAAATGCACTGTGTTGCCGGCGTCGACTACTCCATGAAAAATACACAATGTGCAGGAGTCACAGTGGGTCAGGCAGCATCTCTGGAGAACATGGATGGATTGTGTAGATCAGTGTCACTCATGTTACGAGTCATACTTTGTAGTTACGCCCACTAGCTTTACAGTAACCCTCCCTGCCTGGTTTCCACATTATTAGAGAAACGTACTAGCATGAAGTTACCGATGCTGTAACGTTAATAAAGTCTTTGGACCTTTATCACAGTGTAAGGCTTCAGTTATTTGAACAGCAACATCACAACATGGTGTCAGAGTATACGAACTCACAATTGTATTGCTTTTATTTTAGTTTATTGTTTTTCAACTGTATTGCAATGCCTTCTGCTCTCAGAAAACCAGAGGTCCTGGTATTTCATGAGGATCTTGCAGAACAATGGCGTGTATTTGAAGAAGATTTCTCAATCTACATTGAAGCGGCTCATCCTACTGCTGATCCTGGTGTTCGAGCGTCAATCCTTCTTAATTTGGCAGGCACAGAAGCTGCTCATCCTGCCAGAAGATTTCACTATGAACTGGCTAGATTTGACCAGGCTGGTGTCCAAATTGCTCCTGCCGAATCCATTCGAGACCCTGACTGCCTACTGCACAAATTCCGACAATTATGTGAGTTACGTACCAATTTAGGGCATCTGTTTTTTTCACAGTGCCAGAGACAGGGAGAACCTGTGGAGTTGTGGTCAGTGCCCTGAAGCACATTGCAAGTCGGTGCGATTTCAGAGATATATGTGATAGCCTCATCCGTGACCGTTTGGTTCATGGCATCCGCAGTGATAAATGACGCGACGAGCTACTGCTGGATGCTGACGTTAGAAACATAGAAACATAGAAAATAGGTGCAGGAGTAGGCCATTCGGCCCTTCGAGCCTGCACCGCCATTCAATATGATCATGGCTGATCATCCAACTCAGCATCCTGTACCTGCCTTCTCTCCATACCCCCTGATCCCTTTAGCCACACACGGGCCACATCTAACACCCTCTTAAATATAGCCAATGAACTGGCCTCAACTGCCTTCTGTGGCAGAGAATTCCAGAGATTCACCACTCTCTGTGAAAAATGTTTTTTTCATCTCGGTCCTAAAAGATTTCCCCCTCATCCTTAAACTGGGACCCCTTGTCCTGGACTTCCCCAACATCGGGAACAATCTTCCTGCATCTAGCCTGTCCAACCCCTTAAGAATTTTGTAAGTTTCTATAAGATCCCCCCTCAATCTTCTAAATTCCAGCGAGTACAAGCCGAGTCTATCCAGTCTTTCTTCATATGAAAGTCCCTGTCATCCCAGGAATCAGTCTGGTGAACCTTCTCTGTACTCCCTCTATGGCAAGAATGTCTTTCCTCAGATTTGGAGACCAAAACTGTACGCAATACTCCAGGTGTGGTCTCACCAAGACCCTGTACAACTGCAGTAGAACTTCCCTGCTCCTATACTCAAATCCTTTTGCTATGAATGCTAACATACCATTTGCTTTCTTCACTGCCTGCTGCACCTGCATGCCTACTTTCAATGACTGGTGTACCATGACACCCAGGTCTCGTTGCATCTCCCCTTTTCCTAATCGGCCACCATTGAGATAATAGTCTACTTTCCTGTTTTTGCCACCAAAGTGGATAACCTCACATTTATCCACATTATACTGCAACTGCCATGCATTTGCCCACTCCCCCAGCCTATCGAAGTCACCTTGCAGCCTCCTAGCATCCTCCTCACAGCTAACACTGCCCCCCAGCTTCATGTCATCCTCAAACTTGGAGATGTTGCATTCAATTCCCTCGTCCAAATGATTAATATATATTGTAAATAGCTGGGGTCCCAGCACTGAGCCTTGCGGTACCCCACTAGTCACTGCCTGCCATTCTGAAAAGGACCCGTTTACTCCTACTCTTTGCTTCCTGTTTGCCAGCCAGTTCTCTATCCACATCAATACTGAACTCCCAATACCATGTGCTTTAAGTTTGTATACTAATCTCTTATGTGGGACCTTGTGGAAAGCCTTCTGAAAGTCCAGATATAACACATCCACTGGTTCTCCCTTATCCACTCTACTAGTTACATCCTCGAAACATTCTATAAGATTCGTCGGACATGATTTACCTTTCGTAAATCCATGCTGACTTTGTACAATGATTTCACCACTTTCCAAATGTGCTGCTATCCCATCTTTAATAACTGACTCTAGCAGTTTCCCCACTACCGATGTTAGACTAACTGGTCTGTAATTCCCCATTTTCTCTCTCCCTCCCTTTTTAAAAAGTGGGGTTACATTAGCTACCATCCAATCCTCAGGACTAACTCCAGAATCTAAAAAGTTTTGAAAAATTATCACTAATGCATCCACTATTTCTGGGGCTACTTCCTTAAGTACTCTGGGATGCAGCCTATCTGGCCCTGGGGATTTATCGGCCTTTAATCCATTCAATTTACCTAACACCACTTCCCGGCTAACCTGGATTTCACTCAGTTCCTCCATCTCATTTGACCCGCGGTCCCCTGCTATTTCCGGCAGATTATTTATGTCTTCCTTAGTGAAGACAGAACCAAAGTAGTTATTCAATTGGTCTGCCATTTCCTTGTTCCCCATGATCAATTCACCTGTTTCTGACTGCAAGGGACCTACATTTGTTTTAACTAATCTTTTTCTCTTCACATATCTATAAAAGCTTTTGCAGTCAGTTTTTATGTTCCCTGCCAGTTTTCTTTCATAATCTATTTTCCCTTTCCTATTTAAACCCTTTGTCCTCTGCTGGACTCTGAATTTCTCCCAGTCCTCTGGTAGGCTGCTTTTTCTGGCTAATTTGTACGCTTCATCTTTTGTTTTGATACTATCCCTGATTTCCCTTGTTATCCAGGGATGCACTACCTTCCCTGATTTATTCTTTTGCCAAACTGGAATGAACAATTGTTGTAGTTCATCCATGCAGTCTTTAAATGCCTTCCATTGCATATCCACCGTCAACCCTTTAAGAATCAATTGCCAGTCTATCTTGGCCAATTCACGTCTCATACCCTCAAAGTTACCTTTCTTTAAGTTCAGAACCCTTGTTTCTGAATTAACAATGTCACTCTCCATCCTAATGAAGAACTCAACCATATTATGGTCACTCTTGCCCAAGGGGCCACGCACAACAAGACTGCTAACTAACTCTTCCTCATTACTCAATACCCAGTCTAGAATCGCCTGCTCTCTCGTTGGTTCCTCCACATGTTGGTTTAGAAAACTATCCCGCATACATTCCAAGAAATCCTCTTCCTCAGCACCCCTGCCAATTTGATTCCCCCAATCTATATGTAGATTGAAGTCACCCATTATAACTGTTAGTCACCCATTAGAACCTTACTCTAGAGACTGCTGAAAACCACTGTTGCATTGCTGAAATGGCTGATGCTCACATCAAAGTTTTGGGACACTACTGCTCGTGAAATTAATGCTGCCGGTATGTCTTATCAAATCTCTCCTCGTTTTCCTCAAGTACCTGATGCCAAGTTGAGTCTGATTGACAATTGCTTTAACTGTGGGGGGTTCACATGCTGCTCTTCGTGACCGTTGCTCTGCGTATGGAAAATTATGTCGATTTTGCAACAAAATAAACCATTTCCTTAAGTGCTGTCGTTCACGTCACAACAGAGTTCAAACAAGACAATCTGTTAATTTGCTTGGCCGTGAAATCTCTTTCTCAGAATTCTCACAACCAGCTCCCATGGATTTATAGGCAGCTGGAGAATGTGTTGATGTCGAAGTACATGCTTTGTCTGATTCAATGCATAAACAACTAGACCCCAAGGTCGCTTTGCTCATTAATGGCAAAACTCTTTATCTGAAAGTAGATTCAGGGGCCCGCTGCAACGTCATTTGCCTGGCTGTGTTCCAAAAGTTACGAAAAACAGAGATTGTTTCTCCAACGGCTGCCTCCCTTGTTCCATTTGCAGGAGGTCGAGTGCACCCTATCGGTCAAGTTGAGTTACGCTGCAGTCTTAACTCACGTGTCCACAACCTGGATTTCTATGTGGTTCATGAAAATGTGCCATCTCTGCTGGGTGCCAACACATGTCAAGACATGGGTCTGATTTCTTTCAGCCCTTCTGTTTGTCATCTAACTACAGACTGGGACTTTAACCATCAAATCCTGACCCAATACAAGGTTTTGTTTGACGATATCCTGGGCAAGTTGCCTGTCAGGTATAGGATTACCGTTGACCCTGAGGCAATTCCAGTTGCTCATCCAGCTCATAATATTCCCCACGCTATGCGGGACCGTGTTCAAAGTGAACTTAACAGAATGGCGTCTCTAAGTGTGATTGCTCCCGTCGCTGACCCCTCGGATTAGGTCGTGGCTACCAAGAAGAATAAAGATGAGATACGGATTTGTATCAACCCCAAGGACTTAAACACAGCAATTAAACGACCCCACTACCCATGCGCACTGTGAATGAGATTGCTGCGCAGATGGCTGAGGCAACTGTATTCATGGTGCTAGATGCCAAGAGTTCATTCTGGCAGATTTCGCTGGAACACAACTCCTCCAAGTTAACTACTTTCAGCACTCCGTTCGGGCGTTACAGATTTCTTCGCATGCCCTTTGGAATAAGTTCTGCTAGTGAAGTATTTCAACAAGTTATGGAGCAGTTGTTTGCAGGCTACCCATGCTCCATCATAGTGGATGACATCCTCGTTGCAGGACGAACGGTCAAAGAACACGATGCCAATCTGACGAAGGTCTTGGATCGTGCCAAGGCCATCAATCTCAAGCTGAACCCTCAAAAATGCAAATTCAGGGTGAATGAGGTGAAATACATAGGACATGTATTTACCAAAGATGGCCTAAAAACTGATCCAGCGGAAACCAGTGCTATCAACGAGCTCCCAGCACCCACAGATGTGCTATGGTTGCAGAGATTCCTTGGCATGGTTAACTACTTGAGCAAATTCATTCCGGGTTTCAGCGAAATATCAGCCCCATTGCGTCAGCTTACACACAAAGACACTGCTTGGACCTGGCACGAGCAACAACAGAAGGCGTTCGACACTCTTAAGCAGCAGATGTCTTGTGCTCCTACTCTTGCTTACTTTGATCCTAAACTACCAGTCCTACTGACTTGTAACGCCTCACAACATGGACTAGGTGCAGCATGTCTTCAGAATGTTGGTAACAGCAATAAGCCTGTTGCCTATGCCTCGCACACCATGACTGACCCAGAACAACGGTATGCCCAAATTGAGAAAGAGCTGTTGGCGGTTGTTTTCGCCTGCAAGAAATTCAACGATTTTATCTTTGGACACACAGTCACGATTGAAACTGAACACCAACCTCTGATCAGCATTTTTAACAAACCGATCTACGCCTCTCCAGCACGCCTACAGCGGATGTTGCTGCAACTTCAAAAATATGATATTGTTCTGATCCACAAATGCGGTAAGGATATACACCTGGCTGACACTCTCTCGCATGCACTGCGGAAGACCTGCGAGGATCCGCCCTCGTCGGATGATGACTTTATTGTAATGGTCGTGTCTTTTATCCCCTCGTCCTGTATGGAGGATTTGGTTGCCCACACTGCTGCTGACAGTACTCTACGGTCGCTTACCTCCGTCATTAATCGCGGCTGGCCAGACAAACACTACAACGTTCCGCTGCCAGTCCGGCCTTTCTTTGCCATCCGTGATGAGCTAGTACTGCAGGATGGCATTGTTTTAAAAGGACACAAGGTTGTGGTCCCTGCTTTGCTGCACAACAAGTATTTTAACGCTGTCCATGCAGGGCACCCAGGCGCTGAAGCTACTGTCCTACGGTCAAGAAGCATGTTTTACTGACCTGGCATGGCCGACTACATCATCGAGAATGTGGCATCCTGTGCAGTGTGCAACAGTTTGGCACCTCACCAACAAAAGCAACCACTCCTTTCACATCCAGTTCCTGCACTCCCGTGGTCTACAGTGGCAGCTGACATATTTGAGTGGCATGGCAAGCAGTACCTGGTACTCGTCGATTCTTATTCAGGATGGTTTGACATTGATTTTCTCAGCAACCCCACTTCTTGCGGGGTGGTTTCGAAGTTATCTCGCCATTTTTCAGTCCACGGATCTCCGGGTAGACTCTTAACTGACAACGGCAGTCAATTCACCAGCCAACACTTCAGGGAGTTTGCTACACGCTGGAATTTTCGCCACATTACTAGCAGCCCTGAATATCCACAGTCGAATGGGCTGACTGAGCGGGCTGTGAAGAGTGCCAAACAGCTCATGGAACGTTCACACAGAGCTAGTTCCAACGTGCTCCTTATCAACTTATGCAACATCTCCGGTGACCACATTTTGGGTTCACATGCTCAACATTTATTGTCGAGGCAGACTCGTGCCACGGTGCCTGTGGTGGATCAGGCATTGATCCCACAGGTGGTTCCACCTGAGGAGGTTCAGTCCAGATTACTGTAGATCAGTGCATGCTCCTTTAACATAGTGACCTCACCACTACTAACCACTCCCCATTATCTTCAGTATAATTGTAGCCTCCCCACCCCCAGCTCTCTCTCTAGCTCCGGTGACGGACCACGAACAGCTAGGGCACTATGTGTGTGTATGATTACAATGTCTGCAATAAACTAGTAATGAAGACATCACGTGTCTGACAAGTCTTTACATGGTGTCACAAAGTTGAACCTTGCGTCTCCTGTCTATCGTTTTTTTTTTTTTTTTTCTCCCAGTTTTTCTTTTCCAACCCTTTATTTACCATGGCCAACTCGTGTCGTAAGCCTGACATGCTGGTGTTTGACTCCGACATCGTGCACCGGTGGACTGTCTTTAGGCGCGACTTCGAGCATTACATCGCGATTGCTCATCCTAATGCTACCCCTGCGATTACGGCACATCTGCTCCTCAACCTGGCTGGCCCGGAGGCCATGGAACGTTCTGAATCGTTCGAGTACGCCGCTGATGAGAATGCTCAGGACCCGGTATGTCTTACGACTAAATTTACCGCGCTATGTGACATTCCCACCAATTGCATTATAGAGCGGTTTAAGTTTTTCACCAGGCGCCGGAAACCCGGGGAGCACATCGACTCCTTCATTGCATCGTTACGTCACCTGGCTCGGCGTTGCCGCCTGGACGCGGTGACCCCCGACCAAATGATCAGGGATGTCCTAGTTCATGGCCTACAGGACGAGAAGCTACGGGCAGAGCTCTTGAGGAAGCCAGACCTCACTTTAAACGAGGCTTTGCATGCCTCTCGCATGGCTGCTGCTGTCGACTCCGTATCTCCACCTGAGGCTCAGGACATTCACTATGCCGGTGCTGCTGGACGCCGGCGGAACAATGGCCCGCCACACCAGCGTAGCACTCCCACACCCGCGAGGGACAGCCCACGTCGTTGCCCCAACTGCAACTTCGCCAATCATCAATTTAATGTTTGCCCTGCGCTGGGGAAAACTTGCAATTTCTGTAGAAAGCTGAATCACTTCTCCGCAGCATGTCGTTCCAGGGGCCAGCCTGTCCCTGCTCCGAGAAGGAGTCTAAACAACCTTGCTGTGACTGATAGCGCTCATGGTTCCCAGTACCATTCAGACGAACTCCCTGATTCTGATATCAGTTCCTCCCATGATGAATCGCGTATTTTTTCAGTTTTGGGTGCACCTGCTTTGATATCTGATCCCTCAGTGCGAGTTACTGTGAATGGGATGACCTTTCCTGCAAAGGTCGACACGGGGGCGTTTGTCAATGTTATGTCATTAAGCCTCTTTGAGCCGATAAGATCTGGTGAGAAGGTTACTGCCGACGACTCCTGTCTTCATGCCTATGGGGGGGAGTGCTCGTACCAGTCGGGAAGGCAACCCTTATCTGCACAGTTCTGAAGACCTCTCGGCCCCTCTCTTTCCTCCTGCTGGAATCTGAGAATGTTACTCTGTTGGGCGCCAGTGCGTGCCAGGACCTCGGTTTGGTTTCCTTCCACCATGATATCCACCTGGTGCAGGGCCCCATGGACCCCATGAGCGAGTACCCTGATCGTTTTGACGATGTATTGGGCAAACTACCCTTCAATGCACCATGGAGCAGCTATTTGCCGGTCTGCCGTGTGCGATCATCGTCGATGACATCTTAGTGTACGGGAGAGACGTCGCTGAGCACGACCTCCGCCAAGTCCTGGATAGGGCTCGTGAGATCAACCTCAAACTGAACCCCAGAAAGTGCCGTTTCCGCGTCCCTGAGGTCACATACGTGGGCCACGTTTTCACGGCTGAGGGTCTGAAACCAGACCCACAGAAGACAGCTGCGGTCTCGGGGATGCCAGCTCCGGTCGACGTGCCCAACCTGCAGCGCTTCTTGGGCATGGTGAACTACCTGGGGGAAATTCATTCCCGACCTCAGCGAGCTGAGTGCGCCCCTGAGGGAACTGACCAAGAAGGACACTGCCTGGGTTTGGTACCCGCAGCATCAAGCAGCCTTCAATGCCTTGAAGTCCCGGCTGGTTCGCACCCCCACTCTTAAGTTCTTCGACTTAAAGCGCCCCATCGTCCTCACCTGCGATGCCTCGAATTTCGGTCTCGGTGCCGCCTGCCTGCAACTCTACGACCGCCTGCAACTACCTGTCTCCTACGCTTCCCGCACCATGACCCCTGCCGAACAACGCTACGCTCAGATTGAGAAGGACCTCCTTGCCGTGGTGTTTGCCTGCTCGAAGTTCAAGCACTACATTCTGGGTAACACCTTCACTATTGAGACCGACCACCAGCCGCTGGTCACGATCTTGAACAAACCGATCCACGTTGCCTCTTCCCGTTTGCAGCGTATTATGCTGCAGCTCCAGCGCTTCACGTTTCGAATCGTGTACCGAAAGGGCAAAGACATGTTTGTGGCCGACACGCTGTCCCGCGCACTGCTGGCGTCTACTGCCCGCCACCCGTACGAATCGTCCGATCTGATGGTGCTAAACGTTAACTTTGTGCCTTCCCGGCAGATGCAGTCCCTGATTCAGCACACTGCCAATGATCCTGCCCTGCAACAGCTTGTAGACGTCATCCGTCGTGGCTGGCCTGACCGTCGCTCATCCTTGCCGGCTGGTGCTGCGCCCTACTTCCTAGTCCGGGATGAACTTGTGCTGCATGCCGGCGTGGTGGTGAAGGGCCACAAGGTTGTGGTGCCTGCTGCGCTGCGGGACCACTATTTCCAAACTGCCCACAGCGGCCATCCCGGAGCCGATGCCACCCTGTCCCAGGCCCAGAGCCAATTTTATTGGCCCGGCATGGCACAGGACATCCGGGATAGGGTCTCCGCCTGCTCAACCTGCAATACCCTCTCTCCCCACCAGCAACGCCAGCCACTCCTGCAACAGCCTGCCCCCGACCTGGCGTGGATGACGGTCGCTACTGACATATTTGAGTGGCGTGGCAAACATTTCCTGGTCCTTGTAGACTCCTATTCCAGCTGGTTCGAGGTGGATCAGCTGCCCTCCCTCACTTCTGCTGCTGTCATCGGGAAGCTGCGCCGCAACTTTGGGATCTTTGGCGCTCCTGTGACTTTGCAGTCTGACAACGGCGGCCAGTTCTCGAGTGCGGAGTTCCGCGCCTTCGCTGCCGCCTGGAACTTTCGCCACATCACCCGCAGCCCTGAGTACCCGCAGAGCAACGGTCTTGCTGAGCGCGCCGTCCGCAGTGCCAAGGAGCTGTTGGAGCAGTGTAGACTATCGCATTCGGATTTTTACCTGGCCCTACTGAATCTCCGCAATATTTCTCGTGACCCTGCCCTAGGCTCGCCTGCTCAGCGGCTCATGTCCCGCACCACACGCCCTCCGATCCCTGTCTCCCAGCGATCCCTAGAGCCCGCGGTCCGCAGCCCTGCTGCTGTCCCGGAGCGCATTGCCCAGAAACAGGCTATCCAGAAGCGCTCCCACGACAAATCCAGCCGTCCCCTTCCGCGTCTCTTCCAGGGCCAGGTCGTCCGGATGCAGTCCCCCTCAGGACACTACCGGCTGGTTGTTGTCGTCGGCTCTGCAGACTCTCCGCGGTCTTACCTGGTTGACTACGAGGGTACCACCTACCGCCAGTCCCACCAGCATTTGCTGCCGGTCAACGAGCCCGCTCCGCCTCCTGCAGCCCCTTTTGCACCTCCGGTTGCTACCTCTCTGCCTACCGCTCCTCACATGCCCAGGACTCTGCCCTCTCAACCCTTGGTGCCCAGTTCTCCCACTGCTCCTACCTCTCCCGCTCGCGTGCCCGCTGCGGTGCCCGTTTCTCCTCCCCGGTCTCCTCGTCCTCCCTCTCCTGCTCATTCTCCTGCCCGTTCCCCTATCACCGCTCCTGCTCCTGTCCCTGCTCTTCCTGCGGAGGGGGGAGAGGGCGGGCTGCGTACCCGCTCCGGGCGGTTGGTCAAGCCGCCTGTGCGTTTCGGGGAGATTGCTTGAATGTTTCAAATTTTTCCTGCCGGTGTACGCGCGGGTTTGTTTCTAGCGTATGAGTCGTGGTCGCACTGTCATCATTGTAATGTTTTGTTTTCCAAGGGGAAGGATGTAGATCAGTGCATGCTCCTTTAACATGGTGACCTCACCACTACTAACCACTCCCCATTATCTTCAGTATAATTGTAGCCTCCCCACCCCCAGCTCTCTCTCTAGCTCCGGTGATGGACCACGAACAGCTAGGGCACTATGTGTGTGTATGATTACAATGTCTGCAATAAACTAGTAATGAAGACATCACGTGTCTGACAAGTCTTTACAATTACAACAAAAGCGTGACATTCAAAACAATGTTTGACAAAACAAGTAGGCCACTGCCACCATTGACCAAGGGGCAGGTGGTTCGTTTACAGACTGACAAAGGCCATGACCGTATTGGTGTGATTTCTGGAGTTGCTTCTGAGCCACGCTCGTATATGGTCAGTGCCGATGGCGGCACCTACAGGCGTAACAGACAACATATCCTGCCTGTGAACGAGCCAGTTCCACCTCTGTATTATCCAGACCGTACAAGTGTACTTCCGTCTGTGTCTAGCGGCAATCCTCCGCCTATACCAGCACAACAACCCACCCCTACCATGGCTCGTCTGCCAGTGACGACTTCGCCTACCCCACAGTCTCCTGCTTCGTCTCTGGGATTGCTGGTTCAGTCTCCCTCATCTGTGAAGCCACCTGCTCTGTCCCCGGGGGGAAAGAATGGAGATGGTCTTTATCGTACACGTGCTGATCATGTTTGCAAGCCGGTTGTGAAGTACCCGGGCTATGTTTGGCTTTCCTCCAGTTTATTATCAATTTCTATGCATGCTTTACTTAGTTAATGGTTTTGTACTGATGTTAATTCTTTAAAAGGGAGGATGTAGATCAGTGTTACTCATGTTATGAGTCATACTTTGTAGTTACGCCCACTAGCTTTACAGTAACCCTCCCTGCCTGGTTCCCACATTATTAGAGAAACGTGCTAGCATGAAGTTACCGATGCTGTAACGTTAATAAAATCTTTGGACCTTTAACACGGTGTAAGGCTTCAGTTATTTGAACGGCAACATCATAACAGATTGGGACCCTTCTTCAAACAGATTGAGGGGGGGGGGGGAAGAAATCTGGAATAGAGTAGGGGCAGGCCAAAGCCTGGCAAGTAATAGGCAGATACAGGTGAGTTTTTTTTTTAATAGGAAGATAATTGGACAAAGGCTGGTGATGAAAAGACGGAAGGTGTGAGATAAAAGTATTGAAGAATTGCGAATTGTGAAGTTAAAGGATGCAATGTAGGTGGGAGGGGAGGGAAAGGGGGGAAGTGGGTCCAAGTCCAGCTAGGATGCAGGGGAGAGGGAGGGAGGGGGGAGGTGGAAGAAATGGGAGTTGTAGAAGAAGGGGGAGGGAGAGGTTGTAGTTACCTAAAATTGGAGAATTCAATGTTCATAGAGTTGGGTTGTAAACTACTTAAGCAGGATATTATTAAGAAAGAACTGCAGATGCTGGAAAAATCAACGGTAGACAAAAATGCGGGAGAAACTCAGTGGGTGAGGCAGCATCTACTGAGTGAAGGAATAGGCGACGTTTCGGGTCGAGACCCTTCTTCAGACAGTCTTGACCCGAAACGTCGTCTATTCCTTCGCTCCATAGATGCTGCCTCACCCACTGAGTTTCTCCAGCACTTTTGCCTACCTTCAAGCAGAATATGAGATGCTGTTCCTCCAGTTGCCATGTGGTCTCACTCTAGCAATGGACGAGGCCAAGGACAGAAAGGTCAGTATGGGAATGGAAAGAGGAGTTAAAATGTTTTGCAATTGGGAGATCCAATAGGCTTTGGTGGATATCTTATCCATATTCAAGTTTTCACGCCAATTCTGCTAATTATCAACATGGAGGAAATACTTGTACAAAATTCGCAGTCAGTATTTTTGTGACCTCTCACAAAATAGAAAGATCTCTAAGTGTTTGCTTTCTTTTAGGCTACCCTTGAGGAAGCTGAATGTGCACTAACTGAAGTAAAAAAAGCTGTCTATGAATTTGAACGAGATATTGCAACCTTCTCACAAGGACAGAAGGAGAGCACAATTGTAACAGAAACGCTCTTTAAATACTTTGAGGACAAGATCCATGCAAAAGTGAGTGATATTTCAAGCGAACTTTCTCCTATGGAAAGCACCATGTATCAGTACAATCTGAACCAGAACAGTGGGGAGAAGACCCAACATTGCGAGACAGCATCAGCTGAGACAATGGGCTAGTTTCCTGAACACATGGTGTGATTAGGGTAACTCTCCACTGGGCATGTGTCAGGAAATTGTAGATAAGCTGAAAATGATAATCTGTATTCATTTTGACAGCACGACCTTCATTTTTTAAAGAAATGGTGAGGTGATAGTAGTAGAATTCAAGGGTTTAGATAGATCAGTGAAATGGCCAAACACATAGCAGATGGAATTTAGTGTGGGGATGGACATGTTACAAAAGGAAACAATGATACATTGTCAATTCAAAACAAATACCGCTATCTCTTTAATTCTAATCCTTCTGCTCCTACCTTGCACTTACCAAATTTTCCATTTTCATTTTTATCTGTCAAATTAGGTGATCAAACTTCAAACGTCATAGTTCCTTCTCTCTTAGATCGAGGCTCTCTCCCTTAAGCAAAAGTCATAGCTTCCAAGATCACCTTGTAGTTAATATTCCCAGTAGATGCTTTTGAGTGCTTTAGCTAATGAACAGTGGCATTTGTTGTACATTGATCTGCACAGTATCTTGATTATTTGTCTTTCTTCTGTCAGGAAATACTGATCGATAAACTACAACTGAAGAATCATGCATGGAAGATGCTGAAGGCTAAAATGCACCAACAGCTCAGATTGGTTTGTAAAGGGTGAGGGGTGGGAAGGGGCAGGCTGAAACACAGCCACGAGTCTATCATCTCTAGACGGTGCCCTGTGTCATTTGATTGTTTTGTTATATTTTATTTGAATCCCAATTTTCAATTTAAATGTAGTGATAAATGAAACAGTGGGTTTTATTGAGCAAGGAATTGAGTTAGCCATGTCGTGTAAAATGTTATCCCACAACACTATCAACTCAGATATTAGAATTTGTAATGAAGCAGGTGCATACAGAATAACACCAATTTTATATAACCCTAACATAGTAAAATATCCCAATTGATGTTGCAAAATTGTTATCAGATTATAGAAAACAAGCTTTAATTTAAATAGTGCTTTTCAATGACCTTGGGGTATTCCATGTTGTTTTGCAGGGTATCAAGTAATTTTTAAAGTATATCGGTTTTGTATTATAAGAAATGGGGTCAGCCAATTGATACATATCTGCAAATAATAATGTGGTCATGGCAAGATGAGTTAAATTTCATGATGTTGGTTGTGGGATGAATATTAGCCAGGATATTGTAGATGACTCCCTCCTGCTTTTCTTTGAACTAAAGCCATAACAATTTCATCATTGAGCAGACGGAACCTTGGTTTGATATTTCATCACATGATTTATTACCTCCGCCAGCATTCCTTTGATAATGCACTGGAATGTTAGGGTAGATTTTTCTATTCTTCCCTGGAGTTGGACTTGAATGCATAACTTTTTGACGGAATTGAAAATTTAACATCAGGGCACGTAAAAAAATTCCAAGAAGGGCTCCAAACAGATTACGCAAAGATGTAGGGTGTCTTAATGGGGAAAGTAGAGGGGTGATGTCGTGATAGATTGCCAAACTAGAGCACCAAAGAATATGCAACAGAAATAAGTGAGTCCAAAGATCTCAGAGGGTGGTAGAGGTGGAAGAGATTACAAGGGCAGGGTGGGGTGAGGATGGGTAGGGATCTGAACACTGTAGTGATCACTTTAAATGTTTTGTATTTCTGGGCCAGGAGCCAATATAGGAAAAGTTAACAGGTGACTATTGTATTACAGGTGACTATTGTATTACAGTCTGTAATTGAAAAAAAGTATGGAAATGGATTTCAGGAAGAGTAGGAGTAAACGGGTCCTTTTCAGAATGGCAGGCAGTGACTAGTGGGGTACCGCAAGGCTCAGTGCTGGGACCCCAGCTATTTACAATATATATTAATGATCTGGATGAGGGAATTGAATGCAACATCTCCAAGTTTGCGGATGACACAAAGCTGGGGGGAAGTGTTAGCTGTGAGGAGGATGCTAGGAGGCTGCAAGGTGAATTGGATAGGTTGGGTGAGTGGGCAAATGCATGGCAGATGCAGTATAATGTGGATAAATGTGAGGTGGCACTTTGGTGGCAAAAACAGGAAAGTAGACTATTATCTGAATGGTGGCCGATTAGGAAAAGGGGAGATGCAATGAGACCTGGGTGTCATGGTACACCATTCATTGAAAGTAGGCATGCAGGTGCAGCAGGCAATGAAGAAAGCAAATTGTATGTTAGCATTCATAGCAAAAGGATTTGAGTATAAGAGCAGGGAGGTTCTACTGCAGTTGTACAGGGTCTTGGTGAGACCACACCTGGAGTATTGCGTACAGTTTTGGTCTCCTAATCTGAGGAAAGACATTCTTGCCATAGAGGGAGTACAGAGAAGGTTCACCAGACTGATTCCTGGGATGGCACGACTTTCATATGAAGAAAGACTGGATAGACTCGGCTTGCACACGCTAGAATTTAGAAGCTTGAGGGGGGATCTTATAGAAAGTTACAAAATTCTTAAGGGGTTGGACAGGCTAGATGCAGGAAGATTATTCCCGATGTTGAGGAAGTCCAGAACTAGGGGTCACAGTTTAAGGATAAGAGGGAAGTCTTTTAGGACCGAGATGAGAAAATCATTTTTTACACAGAGAGTGGTGAATCTGTGGAATTCTCTGCCACAGAAGGTAGTTGAGGCCAGTTCATTGGCTATATTTAAGAGGGAGTTAGATGTGGCCCTTGTGGCTAAAGGGATCAGGGGGTATGGAGAGAAGGCAGGGATGGGATACTGAGTTGGATGATCAGCCATGATCATATCGAATGGCGGTGCAGGCTCGAAGGGCCGAATGGCCTACTCCTGCACCTATTTTCTATGTTTCTATGTTTCTATGTAAGTGTTGACAAGAAAATTTATGTCTTTTTGCAATTCGACATAAAGTGGAAGGAAATGCACTTTATGGTATTCTGGATACTGAAAATTCGTTAGAATTTACTTTTTTATGGATTGGTTATTGATGGATTATAATTGGCATGAATGAGGAAGAGGTAATTAGAGGGAAGGATGGCACAAGGTGCAAGGCAATGATATGGAGGAAGAGAATGATGCAGAAGGAAATTATCAGATGAAAATAAACTTAATGATACAAGCACCAATCTTATCTTGGTGAAGAGCAAATGTTTGGGTTGAGCAGTCAGGGAGAATGGACTTTTTCCTGATACTGTGTTCATCATATTTTATTTAAGTTTCCCAGCTGCAGTCAGCCTGATTGAAAGGTTGCTGCCTTTTGGGAAGGTAAGCCTTCGGCACTAGGGTGCATCTGGTGAGCTGAGTGGAGTCAGGAGAGGATTCAGAGGGTGGAGGTAGTAGAAGCGGAGAAGGTGGGGAATTTGTAAGTCTGCATCTGAAGATCAGGCTCTGGAGTAGAGGGAATAGAAAGTCTCAAGTTAGGTAAGTTTAGAGTCCAGAGGAGAGAGCAAAATCATTGGAGCAAGAGTTCTGAAAGATGAATTGTCCAATCTGAGGGTGGGGGAAGAAGGTAGTCTAGATT
>CM075978.1:180756166-180786133 GCA_038087875.1 Malacoraja senta
ACACATTATACCGTTTTAGGAGGATATGACCAAACTAAGGCAAATGGGACTAGCTCAGATAGACATCTTGATTGGTATGGATGAGTTGGGCCAGGCCTTGTACAATAGGGTTCCTTTTGGCAAGCCTACACCATTACTAATGAGAAACCTACCTGATCTCCCGGTGGCTCGGCATTTCAACTCCCCCTCCCATTCCCAATCTGACCTTTCTGTCTTGGGCCTCCTCCATTGTCAGAGTGAGGCCGAGCGCAATTTGGAGGAACAGCACCTCTTATTTTGCTTGGGTAGTTTACACCCCAGCAGTATGAACATTGACTTCTCTAATTTCAGATAGCCCTTGCTTTCTCTCTTCATCCCCTTCCCCTTCCCAGTTCTCCTATTCGTCTTACTGTCTCCGCCTACATTCTATCTTTGTCCCCCCCCTTCCCCTGACATCAGTCTGAAGAAGGGTCTCGACCTGAAACGTCGCCCATTCCTTCTCTTCAGCGATGCTGTTTCACCCGCCGAGTTACTCCAGCATTTTGTGTCTACTATTGAGAAATGGTGTGATCCATCCCAGCAAACTCACCTATTCTATTTATTCGTATGTGGAATTTGGGAATCTGGGCAAATCAGCGTTTACTGTCCCAGAAGACTTGGTAGTGAACATCTGCATTCCTTCGTGATATTGAAGATATTGAGTTCCACATTTTATACCAGCAACAATGATTAAATGTTGATTTACTTCCAAATCAGCATAGTGTATAACTTAGAGGTGAACTTCCAGGTGAAGGTATTTGTATGTGATTGCATTAATCCTTCTAGGTAGAACAGCTTTGGTATGCTGTTCCAGTGCAATGACACACATTGCAGCAGTACTCCTGATCTCTGACTTGTCCCCGTAGCCATGTGGATCACCCATTTAAGCAACTGACCACTGAACATTGAAAATGGTTTCTTTTAAAAGGCCATTACTTAATTTAGTTCCATATTGGTGAAAGTGCAGAACATAACATTTATAGCTCGTTTTTTGCAAAAACGTTGCCAAATTAAGTTCCTAAATACTGTTCTGCACTGGAATGTCCATTTACAAAGAAACAGGGAAGTGCAGTTGCCAGTTTATTAAAAAGACACAAAGTGCTGGAGTAACCCAGTGGGTCTGGCAGTAACTCTGGAGAACATGAACGGGGTTCTTCTTCAAATTGATTTGGGGGGGGGAGAAAGCTGGAAGAGAGCAGGGGCAGCACAAACCCTGGTAGGTAATAGGGTGATACAGGTGAGAGGTGGGGTAGTTATAGGCAGATGGTTGGACAAAGGCCAGAGATGTAACAACAGAGGGTGCGAGGCAAAAGGATTGAAGAGTTTCTAATTGTGAAGCTTGACGTAGAAATATAGGTGGAAGGGGAGGGGAAATACAGGTGCAAGTCCAGGTGTGGTACAGGAGATATGAATGAAAAAGGGGAGAGGTGGTGTGAAGAAGGGAGGTGGGTGGTTTAGTTACCTAAAATTAGAGAATTCAACGTTCTTACTGTTGGGTTGCAAACTACTCAAGCATAATATGAGGTGCTGTTCCTCCACTTTGCATGCGGCCTCTCTCTGGCAATGGAGGGGTGCGGGGCGTAGGACAGAAAGGTTAGTATGTGAATGGGGAGTCAACATGCTTCGCAACAGGGCGATCCGGTAGGCCTTGGATCTAACCTGATCTACTGCATCCCCATGTGGCCTCCTGTACATCAGCAAGACCAAGGTTAGACTTGGCGACCATTTAGCCAAACAGTTGCGCATGGTCTGCTAAGGCCAACTGGATCTATTGGTTGCCAACCATTTTAATTTTTGTGTCCTACCCTCCGCTCTCCAGCTTTCTTCTCCCCCCACCACCTCCTCCCCTCCCTCTTAAAATCAGTCTGAAGAAGGGTCCCGGGTCAAAACGTCAACAGTTCATGTTCTCCAGAGATGCTGCATGGCCTGCTGAGTTACTCCAGCACTTTGTGTCTTATTTTTTGTCCATTTACGAATGGCACTTGTGATCTTCAGGGATCTCCATTTTGCGGGCATTGATGTGAGCCATTAAAGTTTAATACATTTCGTATTAATCTCCTCCATCTTGCAAAATGTTATTTGGGCATGATGGAATGTCTTGTTACACATGTACTGAAGTGATGTTTTATACAACACTAGCGAAGTGTTTATGGCTCAGCCGTACAAAGAATGTAAGGCTGTATTCATACAAAAGAACCACCACTCTTAAAATCAGTCTGAAGAAGGGTCGACCCGAAACGTCACCCATACCTTCTCTCCAGAGATGCTGCCTGTCCCGCTGAGTTACTCCGGCTTTTTGTGTCTATCTTCGTACAAAATTGATTGTGTTCAAACAAACTAATTGACAATGTAAATACATAACAATCAAACAATAACATATTTTTACAGCCTTCTCGCTGACTGCGGTGATTTAAACCCATGAAAGCAAACGAGGTAAATGATGCTAGAATTATGGTTTGCACCTTGGACCAAGTCCGAGTTGAACATCGGCCGAAGTTCAGTCTCTGCTGCACTAGATGTAGGTGAAGGCAGTGCTGAGAAGCTGTCATCTTCTCAGTCCGCTAGTTTAACATTTCTCCTCTCTGTGCATGAACTGCATGAAAATCCATCATCGGACCCTCCTGAGTGAAGAAAAAAAAAGACCGGAGAGGTGCGCGTTGTTTTACCTCTGTTTCTTCTCAAATTCTGAAAAGTGGAAGTCAACATGAATGGACCGCAACGAGTCGGAACTGCCAGTGTGCAATGAATGAGCGGTAGGTAAAGTGAGAGGGTAACCAAGCTATTGTTAGTGCCTACCCGGTTGCTTGGTAACGGTTGCGCGCGCTTCCTACAGACATGGCCAGGTGGCCACCGCGCTGTGACCGTGGGACAGAGCTGCGCGCCATCCCGCACACTGATGCAGAGCACAAATGTGTCGAAAAACGACATGGCAGAAAAGCGGAGAGGGTCCGCCAAGACGAAGAACATCGGGGAAGTGATTTTGCCTGGGGGCCCTAAGGGTCAGTTCTCGAAGTTAAGTCAGGCCACGCTGAAAGACAATGATGGAGTGAAGCGGACCAGCGTGGCTGTGCTCAAGTATAACCCCGGCTTGGCCAAGTCGCGCCAAGCCGACAAGCTAAAGCGTAACTCAAAGAAAGCTTTAGGGAAAGAGATGGAAGACGAACAGTTGTGGAGCACCATACCCGGTGGCACAGGTAACATTCATTACTGAGAGAGGCTGTTGCACCACCACATACAGGGTACCTCTCGTTAAATCAATAACGCCTAAGAGAGAGGGTCGGCTTTTGTAAAATATTACTCGGGGGGAGAGAGCATCCATGTGTAACCTTGCACACCAGAACACCACAGAGCGCGTTTAAGAACTTTAATTATATTCACTGTAGAGTGTGATTTAGCTAATAGTGATTTACAATGGAAAACAACCTTTTCAATGGTTAACAGAAGGAGATGATAGAACATCGAACAGAACACCCCGTTCTTCGTATCGTGTGATATTTTACTCCGCAAAGACTCAGACGAGCAATCAATTAATATTCCACCAAACTGTAGTCCGACAGCGCAGCACTGTTCTGGAGGAACAATCTGGATTATGTGTTTGGGTTTATGAAATAAGACTTGAACTGAGTATTTTGTCAGAGGTGAGGATGCTACCAGCCAAATCGTAAGAGAGATATTAAATGGCCATTAAGGAGCGAGGTATAGAGAGCGAGGTCTCAGATAGAGAAAAGCATTCACTGGGAGGAGGAGGCTACAGATGATGAAATCTGATTGAAAAGGAAGATGGAGTACTGGACCATATCTGGGAGGGGGTGGACAGATGGTAACAGTGAGGGAGAAGGGACCCGATAGGTGTGCGCGGATGCTGGGCAGATGGAGTGGGTGGGTGAGATGGTGTGGACTGTTTTGGCGAAAGGAGGATCTGGGTAGATAAGGAGGAAGAGAGCGACCTAGTACAAGCAGGTTACCTGAATTTAGAAAATTCAATGTTCATTGTGTTGGGTTGTAAACTATCAAGGTTGAATGTGAGGTTATTTTCTAGTTTGCATTTGACCTCACTCAGGTAGTGGAGGACACTGGTATAGACAGTTCAATGCTGGAATGGAGAAGGAAATTAAAATTGCGAGCAATCAGGAGCTCCAGGTGGTCATGTTGGACAGATCACAGCTGCTTAGCCAAGCAGTCACCTAATCTCCATTTGGTCTCACCGATGTAGAGGTGAGACCAAATGCCCGGGGGCCCTAATGTAGTAAGCAGAGAATGCGGTAGAACAGAGACACAAGGAACTGCGTTTGCTGGTTTACAAAAAAGAAAGACACAAAGTGTTGGAGTAACTCAGCTGTCAGGCAGCATTTCTGGAGACCATGGATAAGTGACATTTCGGGTCAGGACCCTTCTTCCCAAAACATCACCAGGAATGCTGCCTGAGCCGCTGAGTTATTCCAGTTTTCTTTAATGCTGTGGAACAGGTTGGAGGAGGTGCATGTAAATCTGTTTCACCTGGAAGGGTCCAACAATGGTGCTGAAGGTGGAGGTGTAGAGACATGGGCTGCACCTCCTACGGTTCCAGAGAAAGGTGCTTCAAAAGGGGAGGGATGGATGAACCAGGGAGTCACAGAGAGAGTGATTCCCGTGGAAAGTAGAAAGGGATGCTGATGGGAAGATGTGACAGGTGGTGGAATCATTGTAGCTGCCAGAAATTCCACAGAATGATGTGCTGGACATGAAGGCAGGTGGGGTGAAAGGTGAGGACCAATGGGACTCTATCCCTACTATGTCTAAGAAGACGCAGGGTGAGAGCAGAAGTGCTGGAAATGGACGTTAAGCAGATGAGGACTATCAACCACATTGGCCAAAAGCTCCACTGAAGGGCTGATGGAAGGCCTCATCTTAGGAAATCAGCAGAGGGGAGGAGGGGAGGAGAAGATAATGTCAAGCCATGAGGGAATGAGATAGTACAGCAGATAGAAACATTGGGCCAGCTAGGGCAGTCATGTTTATAAATGTTAGGTGGGAGATAGAAATGAGCAGTTGAGTGGTTCTTCTGTAGGTTTGTAGGCTTTGGATGGAAGATCTCCTGAAAAGATGAGGTCTGTGGTATGGGAGACAGTGGCCTGGTGCTGATAAAGGGTAGGAGGGAGATAGGAGGTATCAAAGAGCTGTTGCTTAGTGTCCACCAGACTACAATGGTACTGACCTTTTCTGCTGTTTGATGATGAGATTGGGATTGGTATGGAGCGAGTGGAAGGCTGTGCCACCTCCCCTTGACCCACAGTTAGTCTCGGACATCTAGAATCAGACAACCTTTCCTCGATCTGCTCTGTCCTATATGGAAAGTCCACCCTATTCATCTTTCCATTCCTTACCTAAAAGCCTTCTTTATAATAAGTCACAAGCCAAGTCAAGTCACATTTATTTATATAGAACATTTAAAAAACAACTCTCGTTGGCCAAAGTGCTTTACATTTGTTATAAGAATAGCACAAACAAAACAAACTACATGCATATATACATGTAGCCCTCACTCAGAGGACGTCAGGAAAGGCTTGGGAGTATAGATACGTTTTTAGTCTTGACTTAAAAGAGTCGATGGAGGGGGCAGTTCTGATGGGAAAGGGGATGCTGTTCCACAGTCTAGGGGCTGCAACCGCAAAGGCGCGGTCGCCCCTGAGCTTATGCCTAGACCGTGGGATATTCAGCAACCCCAAGTCGGCCGATCTGAGGGGCCTGGAGGTGGAGTGGTGGGTGAGAAGACTTTTTATGTAGGTGGGGGCAAGCCTATTGAGGGCTTTGTAGACATGGAGGAGGATCTTGAAGTTTATACGGAACCGCACAGGGAGCCAGTGGAGAGAGGCCAGGATCGGGGTGATGTGGTCCCTTTTTCGGGTGCCCGTCAGGAGTCTCGCTGCGGCGTTTTGGACCAGTTGCAGGCGGGACAGGGAAGATTGGCTGATGCCAGTGTAAAGGGAGTTGCAGTAATCTAGGAGGGAGGAGCTGAATGTGTGGATGATCTTTTCGAGGTCATCAAACTGGAGGAATTGTTTTATTTTAGCTATCGTCCGAAGCTGAAAGAAGCCTGCTTTTACCACGGCATTGACTTGTTTGTCAAATTTCAGTGCTGAGTCAAATATCACACCAAGGTTTTTGACGTGAGGTTTGAGTAGTGGGGTAAGGCTTCCAAGGCTGCCTGCTATCATTTTGATTGAGTCCGAGGGGCCGAGAAGGATGACCTCAGACTTACTCTCGTTTAGTTGGAGGACGTTCTGGGCCATCCAACACTTTATATCCTCGAGGCAGTGGGTAAGGTTAAGCAGATTTGATTGGTTTTTGGGCTTCATAGAAACATAGAAACATAGAAATTAGGTGCAGGAGTAGGCCATTCGGCCCTTCGAGCCTGCACCGCCATTCAATATGATCATGGCTGATCATCCAACTCAGTATCACGTACCTGCCTTCTCTCCATACCCTCTGATCCCTTTAGCCACAAGGGCCACATCTAGCTCCCTCTTAAATATAGCCAATGAACTGGCCTCGACTACCCTCTGTGGGAGATAGAGTTGTGTATCATCTGCGTACATTCCTTTACTCAGACTAGTTAAACAGAATGATTTTGGGTGGGGTTCCTATCATTTAATACAAGGAATTAAAATTGTATAGTATCTCCATATTAAAATCTGTGCCTGGCTTGGAAATCCCACAGATTTTACTATTGAAGTCAGGAATTGTAAGATATTACGGCTTCAGCATATAGATAGAAAACAAGAACAGGTGTTCAGTATATGCTGTTGCCAGTGTGAGTCTTCTTTATTTCACAAAACACACCCTTGCTCATATGACAGTTCATGTTGTCTATTGTGATAGGTTTTAGTTCATTGGTACGTGGTTTTATTTCTGTCCATCCACACAAAGTTTGTTTGTATACTTGTTTTAGCACTGTGTCCTTTTGAGTTTCAGCGCATACTCACACATATTCACGGGACCGATAAGATATTGAATATATCATATGACACAAATAATACCATTCGAGTTCTTAAAGTTACAGTTACTGTTATATACACTACACTGCTCTCCCTTTAGAAAGTAAAATAACTTGTAAATTAGATAAACAAGAATAATTTTATAAATTTAATCTGACAACTGGTTTACCCACTCTTTCTGATTTCCTGCGTGGTTTCGGGGGAGGGTCAGGTTGTGGTTCTAAAGGAGAGTCAAGATCAGAATCATTTACCTTTGTCCCTACTTTCTTTGGAGATTCTGATTGTACTTCTGAACTTGGAATAATACCAAAGTCTGACAGATCTACTTGTTCGTGTATACTTTGCTCTTGTACCAGTTCATCCCTTGCTGGGATCATATGGTTTATGTGCATACTTCTAACACGTCCTCCAATTTCTACCAAATACCTCCTGGTACCACACACTTCAACTACTGTTCCCACCTCCCATTTGTTTGCTTTGTAAAGGGGCTGAGAACACAAACCTGATCATGTGTATTGAACCTACATTCTTTTTTACTTCCACCATAATGACGTTTCTGATCAGATTGTTTGCGTTCAACCTTAGGTGATAGGTTGGGTAGAACCAAACTCAGTCTAGTTCTGAGCCTTCTTTTCATGAGAAGTTCAGCTGGCGTATACCCTGTGGTAGATTGTGGCGTGGTCCGATATTTCAGTAAGAAATTAGCTAGCCCCTGTGACATACTGAATTTTGAATTCCCTTCAAGAACTTGTTTCTTGAGAGCTCCTTTGACTATCCTGACTGACCTTTCGACTGTGCCGTTAGATGCCAGATGGTAAGTTGGCACTAAGGTATGCTTGATACCATTTAGCTTCATGAAAGTTTTGGAACAGTGCAGCACGAAATTGGGGGCCGTTGTCAGAGACAAGCTCTTCAGGTAATCCATGACATGCAAAAATAGACCGCATTGCATCTATTGTTCTTTCTGTTGTTGTGTACCCATATGTACCACCTCAATCGACATTGAGTGGCTATCTACCAAAGCAAGAAAATTATTATTCCCGTGTTCACAAAAATTCACATGAATCCTCTGAAAAGGTCTAGTAGGCCAAGACATGTTTGCAAAGGGATTTGGGCAGGCCTACATCTACAACTCTGACAAGTGCTTCATTTGTTTGCCATTGCTTCTATGTCATTGTCCAATCCTAGCCAATATCGTATATGCGACCTCTGGCTGTAGATTTCATTCCTACAATACCTGTGTGTTCACTATTGAGTTCATTAAGTAATCTTTGCCTTAAACAATTGGGTACTATTACTCTGACCCCATTTAATACACCCTTGCTCATATGACAGTTCATGTTGTCTATTTTAGTTCATTGGTACGTGGTTTTATTTCTGTCCATCCACACAAAGTTTGTTTGTATACTTGTTTTAGCACGGTGTCCTTTTGAGTTTCAGCAGCAATTTCAGCTGCTGTGACTGGAAAGTCAATGTCCACTGCTTCTGTAACGTAGATAGCACCTTCAGTGCCCCCAACTGATTCTTCATGAGGCAAATGTGACAAATCATCAGCGATAGCATTTTCTTTTGAGCTGCGGTACTCTATGCTGTAGTCATACTATGACAGGAGAACGGCCCAGCGCTGCATCCTCGAGACTGACATTGTAGGTATTGCTGACCGAGGTCCAAGACTAGCGTGAAGTGGCTAATGATCAGTAACCAGGGTGAATTTCCAACCCAACGGACACTGATGGAATTTCTTGATCCCAATGATGATACCTCGATTTGTACATAATTACGCTCACTCTTGGTAAGTGCGCTTGATGCAAATGTTATCGGCTTATCTTGTCCATGTTCTATTACATGTGAAATCACAGCTCCTACCCCACAACTAGATGCATCACAAGCTAACTTTAACTCCCGATTTGTATCGTAGTAAGCAAGTAATGCATCACTGGTCAAGCTATTCTTACGTGCACCATAAGCATTTTGTTGCTCTTTGAACCATTCACATTTTTTATCCTTGTGCAACAACTTGTGAAGAGGGGCTAGCTTTGTTACTAACTCGGGTAAGAAGTGTGAGTAATACTGTACCATACCCAGGAAGGAGCGGAGTTGAGACACATTCTGTGGTGTTGGTTCGTTTGCTATAGCGTCAATCTTTTCCTTCACTGGTTGTAGTCCATGTTGATTCACTTTCAAACCAATATACACTACTTTGGTCTGTAAGAATGCACATTTGCTTCTTTTCAACTTTATATTGTGATCATCAAGCCGTTTCAACACTTCACTGAGTGTCTCTAGATTCTCCTCCTCAGTAACAGTCGCAATCAGCAAGTCATCTTGATTGCTCAAACAATCTGATGTTCCTTGCAGAATCTTGTCCATTGTAGTTTGGAAGATTTGTGGTGCTGACTTCACACCATAGGGTAGTTTTGTGTAGGAATACAACCCCATGTGCGTGTTCATCGTGAGGTACTGCTGGCTCTTACGATCAATATTTAGCTGAGCATATGCATGTGACAGATCTAGCTTAGAGAATACCTTGGAACCAGCAAGTTCAACGTGTAAATCTTGTGAGGTTGGTAGTGGATACTGTTCATCATCTACTGCCTGGTTGATACTCACTTTGTAGTCTCCACACAATTTCACTGTGTTGTCCGCTTTGGGAACCACTACCATTGGAGTAGCCCAATCACTGCGATCTGTTTTAACCAGTACACTGTTTTGTTCCAACTTTTTGATTTCTTCTTCCACTTTACTTTTCAGCGAATATGGCACTGGTCACGGTCTACAGTAGACAGGTTCCACATCGGGTCGAATCCAAATGTGTGCTTGCTCACCCTTTTATGCCATCAAAGCTGTCATTGAACATAGCATGATGTTTCTGCAATAACTGATCAGGTTGTGTTTGCACTTCGACCTGGAATACAGATTTCCAGTCCAGTTTCATTTAGCGGAGCCAATTTTACCCAAACATCAACGTTGGCCTATTGACAAAACTTGCGACAACTATTGGCAACTTCAAAGTCTTGCCTTTGTGTTGTACATCAGAGACATCTCTCCACATGTCTCCAATACCTCTCCAGAGTACATTTTCAGCTGAATGTTGTTTCTGTGATGGGCATATTGCCAAACTTAGATTCATAGGTGTCTTTGCTTATAATTGTGCAATCAGCAGCGGTATCAATACACATAGTAATGTATTGATTGTTCACTTTGACCTTTGTCTGAAAGTCTTCCTTTCCAGACCCACCATTCATAATATAGATGCTGTACAGTCCAAGTTCATTATTCTCTGAGTGTTCTTCGAGCTTGTGAATCCTATGCATTTGGTTTAGTCGAGCCTTTTGTTTTGCTTTGTCCTGTGATTGTGCTCTACATGCTGATGCAATATGGCCTTTCTTTTGACAGTTGTAGCACCTAGAGTTCTTGAACTGGCACTTATTTGCTTTGTTTTGACCATTGAATCGTTAGCACATATCTGCGCTTTCCCCAGAACTTTGCTGTGAAGGCCTTTTCCCTGTCTTGTCATACTTGTGCTTTGGAACTGCCTTTTTGACTGTTGGCTGTGCCAGCATGTGTTGGTCGAAACTCATGTGCACTTTGATATGCCATCTCCATGGCTAAAGCAGTTTTGCATGCCAAAACAAAGGTAAGGGCTGATGTGTTCAGTAATTTTGATTGGATTCGCTCATCCAGCATTCCACATACAAATCTATCAAGCAAAGCTCAATCCAGAAATGTGGCAAAATTGCAGTGTAGAGTCAACTTCTTCAATGAGATAATGTACTCACTCACAGTTTCACCAGACTTCTGGTTTCTTGTGTGAAATTTGAAATGTTCTGCAATCTCTATGGGCTTAGGGTTGAAGTGAGCATCAAGTTTTGAAAGAACAGTCTCAAATGAAACATTCCTTGCTTTCTCTGTGGCTAGGATGTTGATGAGAGTTTCATAAACTTCATGACCAATCTCAGTTAATAGAATGGCTTTCTTTTGTTCCTGGATGGCCTTGTTTTGTGTTCTTACCTGCACTTGATCATCATCCTCTGTTTCACCAGCTTCAATAATGTAATTTGCAATAAAAACATTTCCATTCGCTCACAGTACGAGGTAAAGGTTTCACAGTTCTTGTCGAAAGTCTCTAGTCGTCCGATGTATCCCAAGGACAACATCTTGCCCCATAGACATAACACAAAGATATCCTGACAAACTCTAGATGATTTGTACATCTGCTGTTTTAAACTATAGTCCCATGCATAGAAGGAGCTGCGGCCTATCATATCCAGTTCGCAAACAATTGTGACACAGCTTCGCATTTGCTGTTTAAAATGTTAAACAATACTGCATATTGCAAAAATCTCCTGCACTGTATTTAAGGGTTGAGTTCACAAACCCTATCCGTTCCTCGTCGCCATTGTAAGATATTACGGCTTCAGCATGTAGATGGAAACAAGCACAGGTTTTCAGTACACACTGTTGCCAGTGTGGGTCTTCTTTATTTGGCAAAAGTACACTGCGCATGCTCACACATATTCACGAGACTGATAAGATATTGAATATATCACATGTCACAATTCATACTTTTCCAGTACTCTGTTCTTAAAGTTACAGTTACCATTGTATACACTACAGAAATATATATTTTTTGATAATGCACATGTGAATGCACAGAGTATAGGAGGGAGATCGATCGTCTGACAGAATGGAGCCGATAGTTGACTTTAGAAGAGGAAGGCCAAGGATCCATGAAAGTGTCTTCATTGACGGGTCGGTGGTGGAGAGAGTCAACAGCTTCAAGATTCTGGGTGTGCATTTCTCTGAAGATCTGTCATCGATTGCATTCATCAAGAAAACCCATCAATGCCTCTACTTCCTTAGAATTTTGAGGATATTGGGTATGTCGACAAATTGTCTCTTCATCTTCCACAGTACGGAAGAGAGCATATTGACTGGATGCATCCTGGCCTAGTTTGACAATTCGAGCACCCAGGAATGAAAGAGATTATAAAAGTGGTGGACACTGCCCGGTCCATCACAGGTACTGACCTACCCACCACCGAAGGATGTATAGGAGGCATTGCCCTAATATTCTTTTTTTTTCAATTTATTTAACTTTTTTGTTTGTATTGTAATGGTATGTATTGAGTACTGTGTTTACAGATCTGTTCTATTGCTGCATGTAAGAACCTAATTGTTCCGTTTTGGTACATATAACAATTAAACACTCTTGAGGTGCTTTTGGTACATTAAACATACTGTTCAAATGGTTGGTGTTGAAATTCCGCTAGTTTGTACACAGCAAGCACCCATAAACAGTGATGTGATAACGACTTGACAATATATTTTGTTGATATTGGTTGCGGGATATACAGGGCCACATCACCAGGCATAACTTTCCAGTTGTTCTTCAAAGTAGTATCATGGGAAAGAAAGTTATGAGTAGATACTGCTGTTTTTAATATATAACTTTCATCAATAATTGACTCGGATGGTCAGAAATATTCAGCAGGTTAAGTAGCACCTGTGGAGACAGAAACATAATTGATCTTTCAAGGTGACAACCTTGTATTAGAAGTACGATCTCTTATGGCATTGTTTGCAGAATATCTGAGAACAATGGCAAAAAACATTGGGAAAAAAATGATGTTGGTAACGTGACTGTTGATTGACTCAACAACTCAAGCAGGACTATTGGACAATGTGAAATACTTAATGAATGAATGAATATGTGGTTTGCAGAATGCATGCATCCTCAAATGTATGGTGGTCAAACTCTCAGAATATTGCTGCTAAGGTGCTGAAGAGTTTGGTGTTTAATGAGGATCTGAGGATTTGGAGGCTTAATTAGGAATATATAAATGTTAATCCCGTGAAATTGATCAAAGAAATCTATGTGATTCAAAATTGGATAAGGGTATATATTATAATTGTACGACTGTTAACATCTAGAAAAATAAAATAAAACTCAAGACAAATTAATATATAAAATATGGATGTATTTATATGAATCCATACATTTGTATTATATTGTATATAAAATATGTATAGTTTAAATATAATATATCTATACGGACCATTAAATAAAAATAACCTGAGAATTTTATATGTGTGCCAGAATTTCTTTGTTGGCCAAATGGTGAAGTTCACATTGCAGTTGGTGTAAAGTGTAAAACTTCAGTAAACAGTGGAGGGGGTGCGTGCGAAACATCAGAGAAGGAACAAATTAGACTACAGAGCTTAGTGGCATTGAATGCCAAAGAGTTTGTAACAGCAGCTGAGATTTAGAGTTAAGTGACACAGTGCTATGCTGTTTGAGAAATGTGAGCAACTGGAAGTAGCACTAAAAATAGAAACCAAGGAAACAAAATTAGTTTAAAAAAACACCAATTTAAATAAAGACAAAAATAGGTGTAATACAGAAAAGTACATGCAGTACCAAGAAGTAAAGACGAGAGAGTGAGAAAAGTATTATGGCTACATCTATTTCCCATCCGTCTGTAGCTCTCAGTGATATCATCCAAAAACACATCATGAAAGTCGACAATAGTTACAAAAAGCTGGAGTGACTTAGCTAGACAGGCAGCATCTCTGGCGACCCTTCGTCTCGATCAGAAACGTCACCCATTTCTTCTCTCCAGAAATGCTGCCTGTCCCACCGAGTTACACCAGCTTTTTGTGTCTACGGTTTAAACCAGTATCTGCAGTTCCTTCCTACACATGAAAGTCGACAAACTCTGTAAAGACACCCTTTACCACATCACTTTTCTCAACCATGACATTGATGTTTATCTGACATTGAGTATTGGGGGAACAGATATTTAATTCAATTAAATATTGTTTTGGTTATTGTACAAACTGTTATCTCGATCATAGTCTGAAATAGTTTTTTCAACTTTCATGCCCTAGATGATAATCAGCCGAGTTCTGACCCTATAATACCCTCTCACCAACTTCCAGCTCTATGATATTGCATATATCCACTCCTTTTTCTGCTCAGCTGCTAAATCTTCCTACATTTTCAACCTTTCATAGTTAACTATTTCACTACTTTGTTGGTGAACTCCCACCATACATATACCTGAGTCGAGCAAACTGCTGACTGCATCCTAACTTGCATCAAGTTCCATTCAATCTTCACTCCTACATGTACAAACCTATGATATTGCCCACTACAGAGACATTGCAAACTTAAAATTATCATTCTTGATTAAAACTTTCCATGTTCTGGATCTCCTCTAAATCCCTGATCTCTAATCCTAAAGATCTCCAAGATTTTCACAATCAAATTTTGACCTCTGCCCATCCATAAATTTCATTGTTAGCCGAGTCTTCCACCTGGGCCTTAAGATATGAAATGTCTTCCATAAACAGAGATGTCCATCCCTCCTTCCTTTAAGATGCTCCATGAAAACCACATCTACATTCCAGTCCTCAATACCTCTTTGTGGCTCAGGGTCATTTTGTTGGTAGCACTTCAGTGAAGAGGTGCCATGTTTTATGATGTAAGATCCTTTATGACACACTTGCACTTGGTGTGATGAAATGTGGTATTAGGAATGAGGGATTTGAATCATGGATTGCGAAATGCATCAAGTAGCACAGAAAAAAATGCTTTTGGGGCATGGTGGAGAATATATGATCAGCCGGCATTTGTCTCTGTCATCACTGAGAATGCAGCCATAAGGATATAAGAGGAGCAGGACATCAGTCTTGTGGAGTTTGCTCCACCATTCAGGATCACAGGTGATCTTGTATCTAATCCCCACTTTATTGTACTACCCCATATTCCTTGATGCCCCTTATAGTCCTCAAATAACAAATCCAACATTCCTGGCACCATCAAGTGAATCTATGGTGCATCACATCTGTGGCAAGTTTATCCCATCTAAGAAGAGAAAAGCTGTACACATGACTTGAGGTGCACTCTCAAAGGCAACTGTAGAATTGCAGTAAGACTTCAACTATATTTAGATCCGGTGCAGCATTTAGTAGTGCTACTCTTAAGGGATCAGGTTTGATCCTGACCAAGGTGGGGATTGGAGGTGTAAGGGGATGTCATTTTACCTCCATTCCCCACCAGGAAGATTTTGGGGCTCTCCAGTTCTTCATTGATCAAAGACCCAACTCTTCGCTTGGTGGAACTTGTCCTCAACTTCGATAACTTCTCTTTTGACTCCTCTCATTTTCTTCGTCAAAGCTGTAGCCATGGTCACTCATATAGGATCCAGCTATGCCTACCTTTTTGTTGGTTTTGTTAAACAGTCCTTGTTTCAAATATACACTGGCACCATCCCCCAAATCTTTCTCCGCTACATTGACAACTACATTGGGGTTGCCTTCTGCACCCGTGCAGAACACATTGCTTTAGTTAACTTTACCACTAACTTCCATCCTGTCGTGAAATTCTCTTCTCATGACTGCATGGAATTACTCTGGTACTCTGGCTTTCTACCAGCTTTGGCTTCTTTGTATTACTGTAGAGACCAACACTGAAGAAGACTGAATGGGAGTGGGACATCAAGTTAATATGACAAATAACCAGTAGTTAGCAATCACTGTAGCCGACTGAAAATGTGGTCATCAATTCATATTTACCAGTGGAGCCAACGACATCTAGACTGTAAATACTGTACATTAAAATTAAATTAGTACAAGTAAATTGGCTTCTGATTTTTAATTGTACAGCATGGAAGCAGGCCATTTGGCCCAACTTGCCTGCACTGACCAGTACAAACTCTTCAATATTAACCCCATTGCCCTGCACTTGGTCCATATATCTATATGTCTAATTGATTCACATGCTCATCTGGATGCTTCTTAAATGGTTTCACAACTCAGCTTCAATCACTCATTCAGGCAATGCATTCCTCGTCTTAATCTTACTTTAAACTTTATGTCCTCTAGTTTTATCTAAGCTTTATATCTCTCTGGTATGTGTAAATATTTCCTGCAGTCTACCCTATCTATACCTTTCATAATTTTCTATACCTCAACCCCTCAGATCCAGGGATAAAACAGTTTACAACTGTTTGTTATATAAATTAACAATTTGGTTGACAATAGTTAACACTTGTAGTAAATTTGCCGATAGTACATATAGGAGATAGTGAGGAAGATTATCTAAGTTTACACCAAGATTTGAATAGATTGGGAAGGTGGGCCTAGGAATGGCAAATTAAAATTAATGCTGACGTGAGAGGTGATGCAGTTTTGTATGTCAAACCAAAAGCGGACATACACAGTAAATAGAGTCATAAAGCATGGAAACAGGCTCTTCGTCCCAACTCTTCCATGCTGACCACGATACCCCATCTAAGCCAGTCCCATTTATCAGCGTTTGGCCCATATCCCTCCAAACCTTTCCTATCCACGTATGTGTCCAAGTGACTTTTAAATGCTGTTAGAGCACTTCCTCTGGCAGCTCATTCCATTTTCCCACCGCCTTCTGAATGAAAAAGTTGCCCCTCAGATTCTTATTAAATATTTCACCTCTCACTTTAAATCTACAGTGCCTTCAGAAAGTATTCAGACCCCTTCACTTTTTCCACATTTTGTTACATTACAGCCTTATTTTAAAATGGATTTAATTATTTTCTTTTTATCATCAAACTACACACTATACCCCAGAATGAAAATGCGAACACAGGTGTTTAGAAATTTTTGCAAAGTAATTAAAAAGAAATAACTGAAATATCACATTTACATAAGTATTCACACACTTTGCTATGACACTCAAAATTGAGCTTAGATTCAACCTGTTTCCATTAATTATCCTTGAGATATTTCTACAACTTGATTAGAGTCCACCAGTGGTAAATTAAATTAATTGGACATGACTTGGAAAGGCACACACCTGTCTATATAAGGTCCCACAGTTGACAGTGCATGTCAGAGCAAAAACCAAGCCATGAAGATGAAGGAATTGTCCGTAGACCTCCAAGACAGGATTGTGTCGAGACACAGATCTGGTGAACGGTATAAAACAATTTCTGCAGTATTGCAGGTCCCGAAGTGCACATTGGCCTCCGCCATTCTTAAATGGAAGAACTTTGGAACCACCAGAACAGTTCATAGAGCTGGCCGCCCAACCAAACGGAACAATCGGGGGACAATAGACAATTGACAATAGGTGCAGCAGTAGGGCATTCGGCCCTTTGAGCCAGCACTGCCATTCAATGTGATCATGGCTGATCATCCCCCATCAGTACCCCGTTCCTGCCTTCTCCCCATTTCCCCATGACTCCGCTATCTTTAAGAGCCCTATCTAGCTCTAGAAACATAGAAAATAGGTGCAGGAGGAGGCCATTCGGCCCTACGAGCCAGCACCACCATTCATTGTGATCATGGCTGATCGTCTCCAATCAATAACCCGTGCCTGCCTTCTCCCCATATCCCTTGATTCCACCAGCCCCTCTCTCTTAAGTGTCCAGAGCACCGGCCTCCACGGCAGAGAATTCCACAGACTCACAACTCTCTGTGAGAAATAGTGTTTCTTCTCCTCCATTCTAAATGGCTTACCCTTTATTCCTAAACTATGGCCCCCGGTTCTGGACTCCCCCAACATCGGGAACATGTTTCCTGCCTCTAGCTTGTCCAAATCCTTAACAATCTTATATGTTTCAATGAGATACCCTCTCATCCTTCTAAACTCCAGAGTGTACAAGCCCAGCCGCTCCATTCTCTCAGCATATGACAGTCCCGCCATCCTGGGAATTAACCTTGTAAACCTACGCTGCACTCCCTCAATAGCAAGAATGTCCTTTCTCAAATTAGGGGACCAAAACTGGACACAATACTCCAGGTGTGGTCTCACTAGGGCCATGTACAACTGCAGAAGGACCTCTTTGCTCCTATACTCGACTCCTCTTGTTATAAAGGCCAACATGCCATTTGCTTTCTTCACTGCCTGCTGTACCTGCATACTTACTTTCATAGACTGATGTACAAGGATCCCCAGATCCCATTGTACTTCCCCTTTTCCCAACTTGACGCCATTTAGATAGTAATCTGCATTCCTGTTTTTGCTACCAAAGTGGATAACCTCACATTTATCCACATTAAACTTCATCTGCCATGCATCTGCCCACTCCCCCAACCTGTCCAAGCCACCCTGCATTCTCGTCGCATCCTCCTCACAGTTCACACTGCCACCCAGCTTTGTGTCATCTGCAAATTTGCTAATGTTACTTTGAATCCCTACATCCAAACCATTGATGTATATTGTAAATAGCTGTGGTCCCAGCACCGAGCCTTGCGGTACCCCACTAGTCACTGCCTGCCATTCTGAAAGGGACCTGTTAATCCCTACTCTTTGTTTGCTGTCTGCCAACCAATTTTCTATCCATGTCCGCAGTCTACCCCCAATACCATGTGCCCTAATTTTGCCCACTAATCTCTTATGCGGGACCTTATCAAATGCTTTCTGAAAGTCCAGGTACACTACATCCACTGGCTCTCCCTTGTCCATTTTCCTAGTTACATCCTCAAAAAATTCCAGAAGATTAGTCAAGCATGATTTCCCCTTCGTAAATCCATGCTGACTCGGACAGATCCTGTTACTGCTATACAAATGTGCGGCTATTTCATCTTTTATAATTGACTCCAGCATCTTCCCCACCACCGATGGCAGGCTAACTGGTCTATAATTCCCTGTTTTCTCTCGCATGCCTTTCTTAAAAAGTGGGATAACATTAGCTACCCTCCAATCCACAGGAACTGATGCTGAGTCTATAGAACATTGGAAAATTATCACCAATACATCCACGATTTCTAGAGCCACTTCCTTAAGTACCCTGGGATGCAGACCATCAGGCCCTGGGGATTTATCAGCCTTCAGTCCCATCAGTCTACCCAACACCATTTCCTGCCTAATGTGGATTTCCTTCAGTTCCTCCATCACCCCAGATCATCTGGCCACTACTATATCAGGAAGATTGTTTGTGTCCTCCTTAGTGAAGACGGATCCAAAGTACCTGTTCAACTCATCTGCCATTTCCTTGTTCCCTATAATAAATTCACCTTTTTCGGTCTTCAAGGGTCCAACTTTGGTCTTAACTAATTTTTTCCTCTTCACATACCTAAAGAAGCTTTTACTATCCTCCTTTATATTCCTGGCTAGCTTACCTTCGTACCTCATCTTTTCTCCCCGTATTTTCTTTTTAGTTATCTTCTGTTTCTCTTTAAACATTACTCAATCCTCTTGCTTACCTAAGCTCATCTTTGCTACGTTGTACTTCTTCTTTTATTTTTATACTGTCCCTGACGTCCCTTATCAGCCACGGTCGCCCCTTACTCCCCTTGGAATCTTTCTTCCTCCTAGGAATGAACTGATCCTGCACTTTCTGTATTATTCCTAGAAATACCTGCTATTGTTGTTCCAGTGTCATCCCTGCTAGAGTATCTTTCCAGTCAACTTTGGCCAGCTCCTCCCTCATAGGAGGTATACGCTTGGATATTCAGTTCCCAGCCCTGGCCCTCTTGCAGCCGTGTCTCTGTAATTCCCACAACATCATACTTGCCAATTTCTAACTGAGCCTCAAGCTCGTCCACTTTATTTCTTATACTTCGCGCATTCATATACAACACTTTGACCTCCGTATTCACGTCCCCCTTCGCACCGCTCGCAATTGGTCCTGACCTTATACTTTTATCCCTTCTCGAAGTTTCCTTCCAATTAATTCGAGAATCTTTTGTAATTTTTCCTGTACACACTTCCCCTTCAACTCCATCTTTATACTCCCAATTTGTCAATCCCTCCCCCCCCACTATTTAGTTTAAACCCACACGTGTAGCCCTTGCAAACTTGCCTGCCAGAATGTCGGTGCCCCTCCAGTTAAGGTGTAACCCGTCCCTTTTGTACAGGTCACCCCTATCCCAGAAGAGATCCCAGTGGTCTATAAATCTAAATCCTTGCTCCCTGCACCAGCCCCTCAGCCACACATTCAGATCCCCTATCTCCCTGTTCCTGTTCTCACTAACACCAAGTACTGGAAGCAATCCAGAGATAACCACCCTAGAAGTCTTGCTTTTCAGTGTTCTTCCTAACTCTCTGAACTCACGTTGGAGAACCTCCTTCCTCTTCTTCTTGATGTCATTTGTGCCTACGTGCACAACTACTGCCGGCTGTTCACCTTCTCTCTCTCTCTCTCGAGGATATTCTGAATTCGGCCCATGACATCCTGAATCCTGGCACCAGGGAGGCAACAGACCATCCTCACGTCTCGTCTACTGCCACAGAATCTCCTGTCTGCTCCTCGGACAATGGAGTTCCCACCACTATGGCTCTGCCCGGTCGAGTCCAATCTCTAGGATTGGAGCCACCGACGTGTCCGCTGCTCGCACTGGAAGCATCGTCTCCCCCGACAGTTCCCAAGAGGGCGTACCTGTTTTCATTAGGCACAGCCACCTGGGTCTCCTGCACTCCACGGTTACCGCCCTTTCTCTCAGACACACCTTCGTTCTTCCCGTATCATCAGCGTGACACGATTCCAAGAAGGGCCTTGGTCAGGGAGGTGACCAAGAACCTGATGGTCACTCTGTCAGAGCTCCAGAGTTCCTCTGTGGAGATGGGAGAACCTTCCAGATGGAGAACTATATTTGCAGCACTCCACCAATCAGGACTTTATGGTAGTGTGGCCAGACAGAAGCCACTCCTCAGTAAAGGGCACATGACAGCCCACTTGGAGTTTGTTGAAAGGCATGAGAAACTAGATTTTCTGGTCTGATGAGACCAAGATTGAACTCTTTGGCCTGAATGCCAAGCGTCACGTCTAGAGGAAACCAGGCACCGCTCATCACCTGGCCAATACCATCCCTACGGTGAAGCATGGTGGTGGCAGCATCATGCTGTGGGGATGTTTTTCAATGGCAGGAACTGGGAGACTAGTCAGGATGGAGGGAAAGATGAACGGAGCAAAGTACAGAGAGATCCTTGATGAAAACCTGCGCCAGGGCGTTCTGGACCTCAGACTGGGGCGCATGTTCACCTTCCAACAGGACAACGGCCCTAGGCTCACAGCCAAGACAATGCAGGAGTGGCTTCATGACAAGTCTGTGAATGTCCTTGAGTGGCCCAGCCAGAGCCCAGACTTGAACCCGATCGAACATCTCTGGAGGGACCTGAAAGTAGCTGTGCATCGATGCTCCCCATCCAACCTGACAGAGCTTGAGAGGATTTGCAGAGAAAAATGGGAGAAATAACCCAAATACAGGTGTGCCAAGCTAGTAGTGTCATACCCAAGAAGACTTCTGGCTGTAATCGCTGCCAAAGGTGCCTCAACAAAGTACTGACTGAGTAAAGGGTCTGAATACTTATGTGAATATGATATTTCAGTTATTTATTTTTAATTTGCAAAAATTTCTAAACATCCGTTTTCATTTCTTTATTTTGGGGTATTGTGTGTAGATTAATGATAACAAAAAATGAATTTAATCCATTTTAAAATAAGGCTGTAATGTAACAAAATGTGGAAAAAGTGAAGGGGTCTAAATACTTTCTGAATGCACTGTATGTCCTCTAGACATAAAATCTATCAATCAAGAACCTTTCAATCCCTGCCTTAAAAATACCCAATGTCTTGGCCTTCACGGCAATCTGGCAATGAATCCCACACTTCACTGCACTCTGGCTAAAGACATTCCTCATCTTTATTGCGAAGGTACGTTCTTTTATTCTGTGGCTGTGCCCTCTGGTTATAGACTCTCGTTACTGGAAACATCCTTTCCGTGTCCACTCTATCTAGTCTGTTCATTATCTACTAGGTTTCAATAAGATTTCCCTCTCATCCTAAACTTCAGCGAGTACAGGCCCAGAGTCTTAAAACGCTCCTCATATGTTAACCCAATCATTCCTGGGATCATTATTGTATACCTCCTCTGGCCCCTCTCCAAAACCAGCACATTCTTCCTCCGATATAGAGACCAAAATTGCTCACGTGGCCACACCAACACCTGAAAAAGCCTCAGCATCACATCTTTGCTTTTATTTTCCAATCCCAGCAAAATGAGTGCTAATAATGCATTTGACTTCCTTTCCGCTGATTCAGCTTGCAAATTAACCTTTTGGGAATCCTGCCCCAGCACTCCCAAGTCCCTTTGCACCTCCAATTTCTGGAAAGTAGTCTGCGCCTTTATTCCTTCTACCAGTGCCTGACTGTACACTTTGCGATGCTTTATTCCATTTGCCATTTATTTTCCCACTCTCCCAATTTGTCCAAGTCTTTCTGCAGCCTCCTTGCTTCCTCAACTCTACCGATCCCATTCACCTATCTTCGTATTGTCTGCAAACTTAGTCACAAAGCCATCAATTACCTCACCCAGGTAATTAACATATAACGTGCAAAGTAGCGGACCCAACATAAGGGAGCCTGCCAGTGACTGTGATGTTCCACACCCCCCCTGTGGAACATCACAGTCACTGGCAGGCTCCCTGTGTTTCCACTCTTTGCGTTCTGCAAGTCAGCCAATCTTCTATCCATGCTAGTACCTTGCCTCTAACAGGGCTGCCAACGTTGGGTGAGAGTTGGGAGTGAGAAATTGTGAAAGACCAAGCTGGAGGGGGGGGGGTGCAGGAGGGGGGTGTCCTCCCTCCCATTGGTACGGAGCTTTTGCATTTTTCAGCTTGAAATTGTGCTATATGATGCATACTGTAGCGAGTCTTTTAACTTACACTTGAATGCAATATATATGCTTTAAATTGGATTAGCTATGAATATGGTTAGACTAAATTACATTCCTAATTACATTCCGCAGTTGAGCCAGGCTCTGATCAACAGGTGCAGCACATGAATGATCTCAGTATATTCATGTATGGAAATCAGATTGTAATCAAACCATGTTGACCAACCTGGGTCTCACTGGACACCTGGTACTAATCCTGACCCCGACTCCAGTTGCATACCTTCTCTCATTCCTGACCCTGAGTCCAGCCTTACACCTGCCCCCCCTATTCTACCCTGATCATAGCTGCTTACCTGCTTAGGTTCCCAGTGCTGAACACTCCCCTGGTCCCAGCTTTGACTGCACACCAAGTACTATTCCAGACCTTGACTCTGGATGCACACTTGGACTTGCTCCTAGCCCCTCTGCACTGACAATATATCTGGCCCACACTTAAAGCCCCATACCTGACCCCCTAGACTTAACCTATTACATTCAAGACTACAGGTGATTATCTAATGCATTAATCTTTTATGGGGCACTTCACAGACCAAATTATCTATAACAAAATCTGTTACATCCATAGGCTTCCTTGTTATCTAACATGCTAGTCACTTTGTCAAAGAAGTCATCAATTGGTTGAACACAATTTCTCATCCATAAAATTATACTCACTGAGCTGTATAAGTATTCTGTTACCATTTCCTTCATTTTCCTAACAAACTGTCCTGAAGTCATTTTCACCCCCAATATTTTCAGTATTTTGCTGTCTTCATCTCAGCTGGGACTTTTCTGAAATGCCAAGTCCAATAACTATATATTTAAGCAATATTATTTTATTAAATGTGATCTTGAGAGCACATAATATTTTCTGTGGTGTTCATAACACAACAATGATAAAAAGATCTTTGTTTTGATTGCACCTACCAACATGCATACATTATTATATTACAGTTAATATGTACCGAGGGCAAATTTTTGTTCCAATGCTCCCCATTCCCAATTACTTTTACATTGAAGTGATTGAAATCCAAGTTTAAATGGCATCATAAAAGTAAAACCTCCGGAATGGATGATATTCATACCTGGTTGGTTGGGGTCAGTATCAGCACAATTACTATATTAAACTTTGAATCTTCAGATGTCCTGGTTCAAGCTAAAATTAAAGACAAATAATAATCTCCTCACACATTCCCCATGCAAGTATCCCTGTCACTCTTTTAAAATATGCCCCTTCTTTGAACAAGCTCTTAAATATCACATCCGAATCAGTTTCCATCAGATTACACTCCTTGAGGATGTTCATCTACGTGTTCCATTAATAAAACGAGATTGGGGACATTTCTATTCAACCTGTCAAATGAATTGGGGGGGGGGGGGGTGTTAGAAATAGTCAGTGAGGTAAACAAACATAATAGTTGAGTGGCAAATGACAATAGTGCTACCTTCCCAATATTTAACTGAAGGAAATAATGGGTTATTGGGGCTGCACGTTGTATGTCATTTTAATATTACACTTATCCCATCCCCCTGGATATTTCGGATTAATAAATTAAGGTTTTGTCAACTAATTACAAATCAGGCTAATTACAAATCAATAACATTAGCCAACTCCGAAACATGAAGCGCTGAGCATTGGGATCCAGACGTCACGGACAACTGGCCTCAGTTCCCCGCTCACATCTGGCAGTGTTCTCCAGGGTCTGAACCAGGGGCCGCAGAGCATTTTTGAAAGTGGGGAGGCTGAGCGATCACTGGCCTTGGGGGTACCCAGTGAGGGAGTGGAGCAACCGAGTGGGGAAAGGGCGTGGAAGGGGGGTGTCCCCCTTCCCAGGGTAGGGACTTTTTGAAATCATGTTTTAGTGCATTGTAGAAGTGTGATTTCAATGTTTTTTATGAAGTATTTTTAAGAGGTAACTTTTTAAGCGGTAACTTTTTCCACACAAAGGGTGGTGGGTGTATGGAACAAGCTGCCAGAGGAGGTATTGAGGCAGGGACTATCCCAACATTTAAGAAACAGTTAGACTGATACATGGATAGGACAGGTTTGGAGGGATATGGACCAAAAGCAGGTAGTGTAGCTGGGGCATGTTGGCGGGTGTGGGCAAGTTGGGCCGAAGGGCCTGTTTTCACACTGTATGACTACATTATACCTCCACCATGCATGAATGCTTCAAAATCAAGTGGTTGAGTTTTATTGCCATATACTCAAGCATAGAAACATAGAAAATAGGTGCAGGAATAGGCCATTCGGCCCTTCGAGCCAGCACTGCCATTCAATATGATCATGGCTGTTCATCTAAAATCAGTACCTTTTTCCTGTTTTTTCCCCATATCCCTTGATTTCGCAAGCCCCAAGAGCTAAACGTAACTCTCTTGAAAACATCCAGTGAATTGGCCTCCACTGCCTTCTGTGGCAGAGGATTCCACAGATTAACAACTCTCTGCGTGAAGAAAGTTTGTCCTCATCTCAGTCCTAAATGGCCTACCCTTTATTCTTAAACTGTGATCCCCTGGTTCTGAACTCCCTCAACATCGGGAACATTTTTCCTGCAGTTACAGTAAGTGAAAATCTAGCAGGCAAGCAGGATGCTTTCTCCAACCACCCCCATTGGAAGGCCACTATCTTCCACCGTTTCTACCCAGTGCTTGGTACTTACTTCCAGCAGCCACTGGCTGTCCTCCAGGATGCACCGAGCCACAGCCTGGTCCATGCCGGTCACCTGGGCGAATTCGGCGCAGAGGCTCTCACGGCAGCGGCGCAACGCTTCCAACGCCTCCGACGGCCCGGGACTCTTGCACTGAGGCTGCTCCATCGCCGGAGCTGCAGTGAGCGACTCGCCAGCCCAGCAAACACTCACCAGCCCGGCAAACACTCGCCAGCCCGGCAAACACTCGCCAACCCCGGCAAACACTCGCCAGCCCGGCAAACACTCGCCTGCCCCGGCTCCCCGTCCGCATCTGTCTCCGCTGCTGCTTCTGCTTCCATCCCGTCCTCAGCCCTCGGCTCTCCAACACCCGCGGCCCATGCAGTTAATATGCGTTTTAAAATTTTCGTTGATCACAGAATTTCTCACGACAGGGCGTGAGGAATTTGTGATCAGTGTGAGCATGAGAATTTGTCGAAATGCGTGATTCTCACGCTCAATGCGGGAGAGTTGGCAGCCCTGCTCTAATACCATGGGGTCCTATCTTGCTTAGCAGCCTCACGTGTGGCACCTAAAGCCCTTCTGAAAATCCAAGTAAACAAAATCCACTGACTCCTTTATTTATCCTGCTTGTTACCTCCTCAAAAAACGTCAACAGATTTATCAGGCAAGATCTCTCCTTAACAAAGCCATACTGGCTTCGGCCTATTTTATAATGCCCTTCAAAGTACCCTGAAACCTCATCCTTAATAATGGACTCTAAAATTTTACCCACCATAGAGTTCAGACTAACTGGCATATAATTTAATTTATTTTGTATCGCTCCCTTCTTAAACAGTTAAGTCACGTTTGTAATTTTCTAGTCCTCTAGAACTGTTCCTGACTCTAGTGATTTCTGAAAGATCACTATTAATCCCTCTGCAATCTCTACATCTACCTCTTTCAGAACCCTGGGGTGTAGTCCATCAGGTGCAGGTGACTTATCCACCTTTAGATTTTTCAGTTTCCAAAGTAACTTCTCCTCTGTAATAGCAACTGCACTCACTTCTGCCTCCACCTCTGCCCCCTGACTCTTGAATTTCTGGGACATTGCTGGTGTCTTCCACTGTGAAGACTGACGCAAAATACTTATTCAGTTCACCCGCCATTTCTTTGTTCCCCATTGCTATTCCTCCAGCATAATTTCCATAATGTTCAATGTCCACTATTTCCTCTCTTTTACTCTTTATATACAGTATCAGTAAACATTTATGGTAGCCTCTTTTATTTATCCTCATTATTATTGGCTAGCCTACCTTCAAATTTCATCTTTTTTAGTTGCCTTCCGTAGTTTTTTAAAAGCTTCCCAATCCTACAGCTTCCCATTAATCTTTGCCATGTGAAATGCCTTCTCTTTTGCTTTTATGCTATCTTTGACTTCCTTTGCCAGCCACGGTGGCCTCATTCTCTCCTTGGTGTGTTTCTTCCTCTTTGGGATAGAAAGATCCTGTGCATTCTGAATTATTCCCTTTGCTGCTCCACCGTCATTCCTGCTAGAGTTCCCTCCCAATCAACTTTAGCATGCTCCTCTCTCATGCCTCTAGAGTTACCTTTACTCAACAGTAATACTGAAACACCTGATTTCAGCTTCTCCTTCTCAAATTGCAGATTGAATTCTACTATATTATGATCACTGCCTCCTAGGGTTTCCTTCACCTTAAATTGCCTCATAAAGTTTGATTCTTTGCGCAACACTAAATCCAGAATTGCCTTTTCTCTAGTTGGCTCGAACACAAACTGCTGTAAGTAGCCATATCATAGGTATTCTACAAATTTCTTCTCTTGGGATCCAGTGCCAACCTGATTTTCCTAATCTACTTGCATATTGAAATTTCCCATGACCACTGTAACATTGTCTTTCCTGCATGCCTTTTCTACTTCCTGATATAATTTGTGCCCTCCATCCTGCCTACTATTCAGAAGCCTGTATATGTATAACTCCCAACAGGGTCTTTTTACACGTGCAGTTTCTTAACTCTACCACAGGGATTCTATATATTCTGATCCTATGTCATTTCTTGCTAAGGATTGGATTTCATTGGCAATAGAGCCACCCCATCCCCTCTGCCCACCTGCCTGTCTTTTCGATAGGATGTCCACTTTGAAGCACAGAATGGAAAAGCAGAGTATTTTTAAATGGTGACAGATTGGGAAATATTGATGTTCAAATGGATTTAGAGTCCTTGTACACAAGTCAGTGAAGGTTGACATGCAGGTATGACAAATGATTTGGATGGAAAAAGGTTTGTTGACCTTTATTATGAGAAGATTTGATTAATGATGTGTTACTGCAATTCAACAGGGCTTTGGTGAGAATGCACCTGCAGAATCATAAACTATTTTGGTTTGCTTACCTAAAATGTACATCTATGTCATGTTGGGAATGAAACAAAGATTCAGCAGATAGCAGGTTTGAAAAAAAGGATCACAGTCTCAGAATGAGGGGTGACATTTTAGGACTGAGATGGAGAACATTTCTTCATCTATTTATGAATCTTTAGAATTTTCTAGCCTGGATGGCTTTGAAGGCACAATCATTGAATTGTGTATTTCCTTGAAAAGGGGATTAATAAAGTATGTATCTATCTATCTATCCATCTATCTATTGAGTTTGTTCAAAGCAGAAATCAAGGGATTTATGTATAATAAGGGACACACGGAATATGGGGATAATACAGGAAGAGTAAATTGAGGTAGAAGATCAGCCATTATCTTGATGAATGATGAGACAGGCTTGAAGGGCCAGGTGATCAATTTATGTGCCTAATGTGCCTATTTCAATATGTCAAGGATACTTACTCACCGTGTGTATTGGACTGTGAAGTGTTTCTCCTGGCTGATTCCATCCTGTGTGCAGGTATATTCTTGTGTGGGGCAACCTGTTGCTGTTTCTGATGTTTTTGCTGTCGATCAGCATGGTTCTCCTCTCAGTCCTATCTTATTGCATCATAATCCATGGTAATGTTGCCGTGGATAACTGGAAACAGTTCAGAAGTGGTCACTTTAAAATTTGCAAACTGAACTGGAATGTTCATGAACACAATATCTATCCAAACACCATTTTCTCTGAAGTAACTCAGAACATAATTTGTCTTCAATGTCTATTATTGTTTTGCTATCAGTTTTATGATTCACAGGTGACGGATTAATGATTTCACCTCAAAGTAGTCATAGACTCATCTAGTAGGGACATAGGCTCTTCAGCCCACTGTGTGCACATTGTCCTTCAAATACCCACCAATTCTACTACCCTTTTCCAACCAACAGCTGATAGCTTCCTGCCTATATTGTTCAGACTAGTTCTTGAGAGGATAATTTTGAGTTTTCTTTCTTAAACAATAATAGACCATGACAGAAAGAAAAAAATATCTTGCATAATTATTCTGCCTCTGAAAAATCCATTGCAAGCTTTACAAAAAATGGAATATTTTTAATTTACAAAAATAAATAGATCCATCCTTAAACTATTTTTCCATCTTTTTGTTGTTCCCTCCCATCTCCCTACTTGCCAAGGCTCCACATCCAGAGCAACTTCATCCAAAATGCACTTCTACCTTTGGAGACACTTGGATATCAGTCTCCAACCCCCATCTCTTGATTGTCAATTTCTAAAATCCATGCACTTTTAGTTTAAATCAACATCTCGACCAACAACTGGAAAGAAAGAAAATAATATTTTTAAGAGGAATGTTTCATTTGGGGGAAATAAGAGCCTTTTAGCCAAGGAATGGCAGTCAATGACAAGTTGCTAATTAGTATGTTGCTTAGCTGCTAGAGAAACAAAAACACAGAATTAATCCAATGGTGACAAAGGTGGAAATCACATTAATATCAAGGATGATGGGATAGGGCCTGTTACAGGAAGAGATAAGGTTGGCTTGGTCTTTATTCCTTGGAACGTAGATGAATGCTCAGAGTATTTTTCCTGGAGTAGGGGAATTAATGGTATATTTTCAAGTTGAGAGGGAAAAGATTTAATAGGGATCTGAGGGGGAACTTTTTCATACAAAGGGTGATAAGTATATGGATGAGCTGCCAGGGGATGTAGTTGAGGCAGGTACAATAACAACATTTGGACAGGTACATGAACAGGACAGTTTTAGGGGATATATCAAAATGTGAATGAATGGGACTAGCTTAGATGGGACATCTTGGTCAGCATGGATGAGTTGTGCTGATAGGCCTCTTTCCATGCTGCATCATTCTATAATAATAGGTTGCATATCTTGAATACAGAACAATAAAAAGAGAAGTAATTAATTTGTTTTAAAAAGAAAAAAATGAGGATTTAATAGGATTATTTAAGAAAAACAACTTCCACTGGTTCTGCAATTCCAAAGAAAGGAACATAATACTGAAATGAGAGTCAAACGTATCAATCAAACTGGGAAAACCAATGTGTAGAAGGAATCTGTTCTAGTTTTCCCAAGTTAGGTATGGATTCTGGCATATTTGTAAATTCAAGACCGAGATCAAATGTGTTTGGATATCAAGAAATGTGCAATGAATGAGCTTGTATGATTCACAGCAAATAAAGATGCAACACAGAAATTAAATTAACTGAATTGCAAAATCCAAGAGACAGAATGAACTGTTACTGTACTGATATTTATGTTTGTTGAGAAGTAGATGGAGATAAAGGCATA
>CM075978.1:180786333-180957647 GCA_038087875.1 Malacoraja senta
AGACCTAAATCCAATTGAGAATCTCTGACAAGACTTGAAAATTGCTGTTCACAGACGCTCTCCATCCAATCTGACTGAGCTTGAGCTATTTTGCAAAGAAGAATGGGCAAAAATTTCAGTCTCTAGATGTGCAAAGCTGGTAGAGACATACCCCAAAAGACTTGCAGCTGTAATTGCAGCGAAAGGTGGTTCTACAAAGTATTGACTCAGGGGGGCTGAATACTTTTGCACGCCACACTTTTCAGTTTTTTATTTGTAAAAAAATTTGAAAACCATGTATCATTTTCCTTCCACTTCACAATTATGCGCCACTTTGTGTTGGTCTATCACATAAAATCCCAATAAAATACATTTACGTTTGTGGTTGTAACGTGACAAAATGTGGAAAAGTTCAAGGGGTATGAATAGTTTTGCAAGCCACTGTATATGCTGTGGATGGCTTGATCATGGTTTGTAATCATGTATAGTCTTTCAAAGCTTCTCACTGTCAGTCGGTGCATGTGACAATAAACTAAAACAATGTACAGCGATCGTTGGGATATATTCATTGTAAACATGCATTTAATTCATAAAACCAATGTGTCCATTGATTTTTATAAAATGTGCGTAATTCGCTTACTTTTCTAAGAATAATTCAATTTGTGGGAAGAAGTCCCATGTTCCAAATTTCTGGGGTGTTTACATTTAAACTGCTGATCCCATTTAGGAAGTGAAATCTAGCTCATGTAATGTTTATTTTGTTATTCTATAACGTATTCAGATTATCTCAGAGTTACTGATTAACAATAAACCTCTCTCTTACAAATACAGATCCCAACCAAGATTTTAAAATATATAGAGGACCTTGGGCTTGTCTACAATATCTATGCGACCTGATGTGCTGCCAGCCACAGAAGAAAACAATTATTTTGGAAAGTGATAATTAAAATTCAATATGAAGAGTATGCAACTTATCTTCAAGTAAAAACTGCAATGGAAAATTTCTCTGGTCGTGCTTTTCCTTTAGTGATCACTAATTTGACATTTAAACTGACATTTGAATTAGCTCTCATGACCCAATAACTGCAGCATCAAGATTTGCACTCATGCTTTGGTTCTTTGATAGATGGTAGATGGATAGATATGAAAGACTTTTAACTAAGAGTCCTGTTTCTAGGAGGTTAGTAAATAATTTCAGAAGCAAAACCTCAAAGGCATAATTCTTGGCGTAATGACGAGAACCATCTATTCTTTCCGGCAGTTCCTCGGGATTGTGGTTGAAGTGTCTGAGGAGGTCAATATGGGAAATGCAGCCTCGTCTATAGGGCAGAAGATGCCCGATGGGGCAGTGTGGTGGGTAATTTATGGGGGTGTCCTCCTTCTGCCATTTACAAATCCCTTCTGCATGTTCCTGATGCATGTAATCTAAGTTCTCGATAACATCCCAAATGCTCCTGAGCAGTCAAGCCATATATTTCCAGGAGTCATAGAACATAAAACAGTAAAGCACAAGAACAGGCTCTTTGGCCCACAATGTCTGTTCCAAATAAGATGCCAAGACCATCACTTATCTATCTTCAAATAACCCATATCTCGCGACTGAGAGGGGAGAGGGAAGACTAGAGATATGGTGATCAAGGAATTGTTCATTGTTGGCAGAGGGGAAAGTTACAACGAGGCATACAAGCATTAAAATTTAATCAGGAAGACAGTGAAACTAGTCGGAGAACTGGGATTGGGGAGGAATGGAGAGAGAGGGAGAGGTTATTTGAAGATAGAGAAATCAACGTTTATAAGTTGTAGGTTGTAAGTTGCCCAAGAAAAATATGAGGTGCTGTTCCTTCAATTTGCGTTGAGCCTCAATGTGAGGCTCAACGCAATTCCTTGACCATCGTCTGCTTTGATCTGTCGTTTTCACACCTTACCCTTCCATATTTCTAGTCTCCCTCTCTCCCTCACCTATTCTTTTTCTCCAGCATTTTGTGTCTATCTTCGGTGTAAACGAGCATCTGCAGTTCCTTCCTACATGTAGGGTGGCCCCATTGCGCTTTGTATGAACAGAGGGCTCCCAGTGAGGCTGTGTGAAACCTGGAGCCCCAGGAGCAAGGAGTGCTCCAACTGTCGCCATCGGGGGAAGAGGACTGGCCGGGAATATTTCCTTGGGGCGCAGCTTCGGGAATGATGGCAACGACCTATCCCATGAAACAGCCCGTAGCATTGAGTTGTGAAGTCAGAAGTTAACTTCCCAGAAGCTGTTAGATCTGCTGAATATTTGCAGTCTTATTTCTGATTTTGATATTTAATTTTCATTTCAGCGTAATCATGAATGTGATCCAAAAAAGAAAGTTAAAATCTGTGATTTGTTAAGGTCAAACATGGCATCTCAACCCAGCACATTTGCAATATCGGAGATTTAAATCAGAAACATATTTTTCTGTTCCAGCATTTGGAGAATAGTTGTAACCTATAATCTTTTTGTTTCAAACTTCAAATTATCCCATTAAATTATTACTTCAAACTATTTCAAATCCAAGTACTAATTAGTCACCTGTGTACAAGTATATATTTGGACAAAATATATTTTAGCCATTTTTATTCAGCTATTTATTGTTTTCCAGTTATGCATTGGCACGACATGCACAGTTATTTCAACCCCCTGCTGTACCAGATCCATTTGTTACACCTGTTTCCTTCACTAATATCATTGATTTTGATTGTAAATAGCTGGGAGTCCTTTTTAGGTTTATTATTGTCACGTGTACCGAGGTACAGTGGAAGGCTTTTGTTTTGCACGCTATACAATCAAATTAGATAATGCTGTACATAAATACAACCAAGTCAAACTCAAGTACAATAGGTGGAGCAAAGGGAGAAGATACAGAGTGTATAATATCGGTCTCAGCGTTGTAGGGCATCAGTTCCATAGATTAAGTCCAACATCCGCAATGGGTAGAGAATGCCTCATTGCTTGTGGTGCTCTGCTTGTCTTAGCTTCCCAACCTTAAGCTCCACTGGCTTTGCCACTGTGCCGTTGTCTTCATTATATGCTTGTGTTTTGCCCAATATTCCAGTATCTGCAGTTTTGTGTGTCTCAGTCCTTCCACAGATGCAGCCTGACGACCGAGTTCCTGCAGATTTGTGTGCCTCAGTCCTTCCACAGATGCAGCCTGACGACCGAGTTCCTGCAGCGCTTTGTGTTTTGCTCAAGATTCCAGCATTTGCAGTTTCTTATGTCCTCAACCTAAAAACAACCTATTTGTGCCTTCTCCTTGTTTTCTGATTATCCTAAACCGACACTAACATGTTACCCTCAATCCAATGTTTTGCTTAATAACTCCTTTTGTGTGGCACCATCACAATGTCCTTATCCATTCTACCATTCTCATATTTTCTCTTTCCTGACTTTGACTCTTGGACAAAGTTGCTATGACAACAACTGTTTCTTACAAAAACTTATAGAATGAGGAGTGTTGAAAGAATCTAGTCCTCCTCACTTTCTGACCTCTTCTTTCCAAGCTGGTCCTGCGTAGATCAGCCATGATTGAATGGCAGAGTAGCCTCGATGGGCCAAATGGCCTAATTCTACTCCTATAACTTGTGAACTTGCTTTATGTAACTTCATCTTCTCCCTCCCTTTCCTCTTGCAGACTAATAGAGGCTACATTCTTCCGGACTTTTTTGAGGATGTAACAAGTAGAATGGATAAGGGAGAGGCAGTGGATGTAGTGTATCTGGACTTTCAAAAAGCCTTTGACAAGGTCCCACACAAGAGATTATTGTGCAACATTAGAGCACATGGTATTGGGGGTAGGGTATGACATGGATAGAGAACTGGTTGGCAGACAGGAAGCAAAGAGTAGGAATTAATGGGTCCTTTTCAGAATGGCAGGCAGTGACTAGTAGGGTGCCACAAGGCTCGTTGCTGGGACCCCAGTTATTTACAATATATATTAACAATTTAAATGAGGGAATGAAATGTAGCATCTCTAAGTTTGTGGATGACACAAAGCTGGGTGGCAGTGAGAGCTGCGAGGAGGATGCTATGAGGCTGCAGGCTGACTTGGATAGGTTGGGTAAGTGGGCAGATGCATGGCAGATGCAGTATAATGTGGATAAATGTGAGGTTATCCACTTTGGTGGCAAGAACAGGAAGGCAGATTATTATCCGAATGGTGTCAGATTAGGAAAAGGGGAGGTGCAACGGGACCTGGGTGTGCTTGTACAGCACTGAAAGTAAGCATGCAGGTAGAGCAGGCATGAAGAAAGCTAATGGCATGTTGGCCATCATTGGAGAGGATTTGAGTTTAGAAGCAAGGAGGTCCTACTGCAGTGGTACAGGGGCCTGATGAGACCGCACCTGGAGTATTGTGTGCAATTCTGGTCTCCTCATTTGAGGAAGGACATTATTGCTATTGAGGGAGTGCAGCGTAGGTTGACCAGGTTAATTCCCGGGATGGCGGGACTGACATATGATGAAAGAATGGGTGGACTGGCCTTGTACTCACTGGAATTTAGAAGGATGAGAGGAGATCTTTTAGAAACATATAAATTCTTAAAGGATTGGACAGGGTACATGCAGGAAAAATGTTCCCGCTGTTGGGGGAGTCCAGAACCAGGGGTCACAGTTTAAGAATAAGAGGACGGCCATTTAGGACTGAGATGAGGAAAAACGTTTTCACCAAGAGAGTTGTGAACCCGTGGAATTCTCTGCCACAGAAGGTAATGGAAGCCAATTCACTGGATGTTTTCAAGAGAGAGTTAGATTTAGCTCTTAGGGTAAAGGAATCAAGGGATATGGAGAAAACACAGGAACGGGGTACAGATTTTAGCCATGATCATATTGAATGGTGGTGCTGGCTCGAAGGGCCGAATGGCCTACTCCTGCGCCTATTTTTCTATGTTTCTGCATGTAAGTATACATCTGTTCATGTCAGAATATGGGGATTCTATGTGTCCATGTATGTTTTAAAATATATATATATATATATTTGGATATTCGTTTTTGCCAGCTATTTGTTTCTTTTTCACCGAAAGATAGCACGGAAACAGGCCCACCATCCCGGTACTACCAAACACCCATTGTCTTGAATCCTTTTTTTTAAATTATCTTCAACTTTCCAAGATTCTACCACTCATCTATATACTAGGGTATTGAACCGGGTCTCTGGCGCCAGAAGGCAGATGCGTCACTGTGCCGTTGAATTCCACCGGTGTCTTCATTCGGCGCTAGTCCCTGTCCATTTATTTTATATCAGTCTTAAAATCCAATTCCTGTTTTCCTTTGTACCGGTTCCATCTATAATCTTTATCTAGAATAGTGGGTGAAATGACACATCGTGTGCTGCAGATGAGTATGGACCACTAAAAGCCCAACCACTGTACACAGGAATCAAACCCTCTTTCTTTCGATGTGCCTCTGTGATTCTTCATAATTAGACTTTATTATGTTTTCACAGATGTGGATGAAGTCTCATCTTTAGTTGAAAAGGTGGCGGAGAACAGCCTTCTTGACATCGGTGTCCTCAAGTTTCCTCCTTCCATGTTCTTCGTTCTACATCCAAATCTTAATTATTGGCTGTGGAAATCTAACATGAAATACATGAAATAGGACGAGCCACTAAATGAAGGTCTGGGATTTGCAGAATTAAGAAATTAAGATTGCAGACTGCCTGTTGAATGGTAAAATTACAAAGTCACCAACTAGGTAATAGTGAGCGTAACTTCGTTGCTAAGTAACTGAATGACCCCCTGGATACTGATCGGTGTGGGCAATGAGTCAGTCGGTGAGAAGCAGGTGGGCTGAGACATTGGACAGAGGCGTGCAGTCCGATGGAAAACACGGCGGGAAATGTCGGCCAGGGACCTGGTGTCCCGCGGGTGCCTTGTCGGGTTAGTCTGGCCGCCCGGAAAACTGACCTGTATCGCCCCGACCTCCCTTCCCTGCGCCGCATGAAGATGGACGACGAAGCCAGCAAACTACCAGGGGAACACAGCCGGAACACCACTAAATGCAGTGCAGGTACTAGTGTGCCTCGACAAGGGGCGGGGTGCAATGGGGAGAGGGAGATGATGTAGGTATCCTGGAAGGGAATTGAGAATAAAATAGTCTTGATTTTGAGAGGAGGGATGGATGGATGGTGATGGTTTGACAAAGATTTCCCGAGAACACGAGAAAACGCAGAGAACCACAGAAAACGCAGCGAGGGGGGAGAAACAAGAACTGTTTACGGAAGACTAGGGGTTAATTAATATGAAAAATGCAGCTGGCCCACGATGTAAGGTTCAACATTTTGTGAAATCTAGTATAAGAAAACTCCAATTGTAAGAACATCAAGCGACATTTAAACAGTGCCTGTAGCATGGGGAGAATAAAAAGTTAGCTGCTAAAGCGTGCCTATTATTAACATGTAAAATACCACGAGAGCCAGTTATAAACTGGTTGAAAGTATGCACATGGAGCTCAGGATATTGCGACATACTTATTATGCCCCGCCACTTGGCATCCAACCACAAGTTTATTGTTGCATTATTAGTCCCATTGCTATCTACAGTTTACATTGTATGTTGCTTGCTGATCTCCTACAGTGGTGGGACATGTATATTCACAGCAAATTACCAAGGCTTATCTGTCCCAATGTATCTATACACTGTAAATGGCTCGATTGTAATCATGTTTTGTCTTTCTGTTGACTGGTTAGCACGCAACAAAAAGATTTTCACTGTACCTCAGTACACATGACAATAAACTAACTGAACAAATTTGAAACCTACACCATCTACAAGTTTAAAAGCAGCAGAAAAGTGGAAACACCACTGTCCACACGTTGCACATTGTTCTGATTTAATCATCTATTGCTGTTCCTTTATTGCTGTTGAGATTTCCTACATGACTGCAATTTGGGAGTACATTCATCACATAGCTGCACCTGATAAGGTAGCTCATCCACCGTCTCAAAGCAGTTTGTGATAAGCAATATATGTTGGCTTTGCCAATGATACCCTTATGGTTAGAAGAATACAGCAATAGCTGTTATTGAGAATGTATATCACATGTGCCATGGCAGAATGTTCAGTTTTGGCTTATTATTGTCGCATGTACTGAGGTACAGTGAAAACCTTTGTTTTGTATGCTATCCATTCAAATCAGATAATATTATGCAGGAATACAATCAAGCCAAACTCGAGTACATTAAGTAGCATGAAGAGAAAGATATATAGTTCTCAGCATTATTTCATAACAGCTCCAGAGAAAAAGTCCAATGACCACGATGAGGTAAGGGTCATTGTTATTAGTCACATTGAAACAAAATAAGTGAATGAAATGAATTAAAATTCACTTAAATCAGTGTGAGAAGCTGATATGCTTTGGAGCTTCTACAGATGCACTGTTGAAAGCATACTGTTGGGTTGCATCACAACTTTGTCTGAGCCATAACTTTATGGAGGAACCATTCAAAAGCCTGATTACAGAGTGGAAGAAGCTGCTCCTGAATCTGGTGATGCCCCCTTTCAAGCTTCTGTATCTGCTGCCGACGGGTGTGAGAGAAGAAGGAATGACTAGGGTGGAAAAGGTATTTGACTAGGTATTTGACCTGAGGCAGCAGGAAGTGTCAGTGACGGGGAGTCTGGTCTGTGTGATGGATTGGGGTCCATCCACAACTCTCTACAATTTCTTGCTACCTTGGGTAGAGCTGCTCCAAAGCCAACCAATGATGGAACCCGACAGTATGCCTTCAATGGTGCATCTGTAGAAGCTCCAACAAATATCAGCACACTGATTTAAATGGATTTTAAGTGCATCTTATCCAATTCTTTTGTTTCAATGTGGCTCACACAATGTAAACAGCTCTGTTGAGAGAAAACTGTGGTACTATCCTAACTGCTAGTCATTCCTATGTTCCTGTTGTTATATGATTGGGCTAGAAACTGATATTCTCAATGTAGATTTATGCACAATCCAAATAAATTTCTCTCTTTTCCTTGTATTAGATGATTTTTCAGATACGTCCTTTTCGCTGTTTAATTATCCCAAAGCATCCCATGCAGCATTGGTGAGTATTTCTCATTAGAGTCCAAGGTGGGTTTTCTGTAACATTGTTATAAATGATAGAATTGACATTAGAGATCAATCACTGTCCAAATCCAAGGAATTGATGGTGGCATCAATCTTAGTCTGTGCAAATGGGATAAGGTGACTCACGTGGACATATCAGTCTCCTGAATTAATCACCTCTTTCCGACCCGTTCCCAGAGGTGCTGCCATGTAATCTTACTCTTAACTCTACCTCATCTGGTTATTCTGACATTGTATTTTTTTGGCACTATTTCAGATTGCATTTCAATCTCTGCATAATTCTGCTGTTTTGCACTCATATTTATTGTTGTATCTATTATTATTATTATTATTATTATTATTATGTATATTGTTTATTCTATGATCTTCATATAAAAAGGACTTTCATATATGACAATAAACTAATTCAATCTATCTATGTCCAGGACCACATAAAATCATGATGTGTTATGATGCTTACGTTTTATTAACCCAGCGAAAACTGCAGATATAGAACAACAATCATTGTTCTATATGTAGAGGAACCAACATGTAGAGGAACCAACGAGAGAGCAGGCTATTCTAGACTGGGTATTGAGTACTGAGGAAGGGTTAGTTAGCAGTCTTGTTGTGCGTGGCCCCTTGGGCAAGAGTGACCATAATATGGTTGAGTTCTTCATTAGGATGGAGAGTGACATTGTTAATTCAGAAACAAGGGTCCTGAACTTAAAGAAAGGTGACTTTGAGGGTATGAGACGTGAATTGGTCAAGATAGACTAGCAAATGATTCTTAAAGGGTTGACGGTGGATATGCAATGGAAGGCATTTAAAAAACTGCATGGATGAACTACAACAATTGTTCATCCCAGTTTGGCAAAAGAATAAATCAGGGAAGGTAGTGCATCCGTGGATAACAAGGGATATCAGGGATAGTATCAAAACAAAAGATGAAGCGTAAAAAATAGCCAGAAAAAGCAGCCAACCAGAGGACTGGGAGAAATTCAGAGTCCAGCAGAGGAGGACAAAAGGCTTAATTAGGAAAGGGAAAATAGATTATGAAAGAAAACTGGCAGGGAACATAAAAACTGACTGCAAAAGTTTTTATAGATATGTGAAGAGGAAAAGATTAGTTAAAACAAATGTAGGTCCCTTGCAGTCAGAAACAGGCGAATTGATCATGGGGAACAAGGACATGGCAGACCAATTGAATAACTACTTTGGTTCTGTCTTCACTAAGAAAGACATAAATAATCTGCCAGAAATAGCAAGGGACCGGGGGTTAAATGAGATGGAGGAACTGAGTGAAATCCAGGTTTGCCGGGAAGTGGTGTTAGGTAAATTGAATGGATTAAAGGCCGATAAATCCCCAGGGCCAGATAAGTTGCATCCCAGAGTACTTAAGGAAGTAGCCGCAGAAATAGTGGATGCATTAGTGATAATTTTTCAAAACTCTTTAGATTCTGGAGTAGTTCCTGAGGACTGGAGGGTAGCTAATGTAACCCCACTTTTTGAAAAGGGAGGGAGAGAGAAAACGGGGAATTACAGACCAGTTAGTCTAACATCGGTGGTGGGGAAAATTCTGGAGTCAGTTATTAAAGATGGGATAGCAGCACATTTGGAAAGTGGTGAATTCATTGGACAAAGTCATCATGGATTTATGAAAGGTAAATCATGTCTGACGAATCTTATAGAATTTTTCGAGGATGTAACTAGTAAAGTGGATAAAGGAGAACCAGTGGATGTGTTATATCTTGACTTTCAGAAGGCTTTCGACAAGGTCCCACATAAGAGATTAGTATGCAAACTTAAAGCACACGGTATTGGGGGTTCAGTATTGATGTGGATAGAGAACTAGCTGGCAGACAGGAAGCAAAGAATAGGAGTAAACGGGTCCTTTTCAGAATGGCAGGCAGTGACTAGTGGGGTACCGCAAGGCTCAGTGCTGGGACCCCAGCTATTTACAATATATATTAATGACCTGGATGAGGGAATTGAATGCAACATCTCCAAGTTTGCGGATGACACGAAGCTGGGGGGCAGTGTTAGCTGTGAGGAGGATGCTAGGAGGCTGCAAGGTGACTTGGATAGGTTGGGTGAGTGGGCAAATGCATGGCAGATGCTGTATTATGTGGATAAATGTGAGGTTATCCACTTTCATGGCAAAAACAGGAAAGTAGACTATTATCTGAATGGTGGCCGATTAGGAAAAGGGGAGATGCAACGGGACCTGGGTATCATGGTACACCAGTCATTGAAAGTAGGCATGCAGGTGCAGCAGGCAGTGAAGAAAGCAAATGGTATGTTAGCATTCATAGCAAAAGGATTTGAGTATAAGAGCAGGGAGGTTCTACTGCAGTTGTACAGGGTCTTGGTGAGACCACACCTGGAGTATTGCGTACAGTTTTGGTCTCCTAATCTGAGGAAAGACATTCTTGCCATAGAGGGAGTACAGAGAAGGTTCACCAGACTGATTCCTGGGATGGCAGGACTTTCATATGAAGAAAGACTGGATAGACTCGGCTTGTACACGCTAGAATTTAGAAGATTGAGGGGGGATCTTATAGAAACTTACAAAATTCTTAAGGGGTTGGACAGGCTAGATGCAGGAAGATTATTCCCGATGTTGGGGAAGTCCAGAACTAGGGGTCACAGTTTAACGATAAGAGGGAAGTCTTTTAGGACCGAGATGAGAAAATCATTTTTTACACAGAGAGTGGTGAATCTGTGGAATTCTCTGCCACAGAAGGTAGTTGAGGCCAGTTCATTGGCTATATTTAAGAGGGAGTTAGATGTGGCCCTTGTGGCTAAAGGGATCAGGGGGTATGGAGAGAAGGCAGGGATGGGATACTGAGTTGGATGATCAACCATGATCATATCGAATGGCGGTGCAGGCTGGAAGGGCCGAATGGCCTACTCCTGCACCTATTTTCTATGTTTCTATGTAACAATACCAACAAAAACCTGCAGTTAATGGATTATAGCAAAACATGCATTGTTAATGAAATGGAACGTTATCGTCACAGATAATGACGAACAGATGTCCTAGATATTAATTTGTAATTACCTGCATTTAAGAAGCAGGAGTAGGCCATATTAACATCTCAAGCTTGTTATGTCTTTCAGTAAGAGAAGACCGATGACTGTTTCTCCTACACATTTTTTTACCTTCCTGAACCATTGATACTCCTTTCACCCAGTCTAATGTACTCGACAAATGAGTATCATAGCAACCCCCACCACCCTCACTTCTAGGATAGAATTTCAAAAGAATATAGCCTTTTAAATAAAGCCATTTCTCCTTACCTCAGTTGTAAAATACCCCATTTTCTGAGACAGCTCTCTAGTTCTGGACTGCTTGTCCTGATGAAGTAGCCTGTTAATCTCCTACAAATCATATTTTTCTCAATGATTTCATCTCCCATTCTTTGTATTTCTCCCCATTTCACCGATTATTCATTATAGAAATCAATCTAGTGAAAGTACACCAATGCTACTAAATCTTGTTTAGCTACAGAAGCCAAAACTGCATAAAAACCTGTTCCACTGAAGAATTCCAGAAAAGAAAAAAAATATTCCTGTAATTCAGGGTACACTATCAGAATCTCACAGTTTAAAATATGTTTTCATATTCTTCTTACTGACTTGAAATCTCCTACATCACAATGTAACAACCATTTTCTTGCCATTCAACCTGACTATTTTCATTTGAAGATCCCCCATATTCCTATCAACTCATTTTCCTGCCAGGTTTTGCACATGACAATCTGTTTATACATTTAAGGAAGTAAAATACGTTGTAAATTGCTAAGAGCAAAGTTCTAATTTTAGGGCACCCCATTAGTAATAGGCTAAAAAATGTTCTTATTCCTTCTTTATAATCCGTTTTTTCACAAACATCCAGGTTGATTATATTACTTCTAACCCCATGATCCCTTAACATATGCAACCATCTTTTGAATTATTTTGTCAAATACAGTCACAGTTGGACGATACTTTGCTAAAACCACACTTGGAGTAAGTACTGTATTCAGTTTTGGTCATCCTGCTATTGAAAGGATGTAATTAAGTTGGAAAGAGTGATTTACAAGGATATTGCCAGGACATCCTCGTAAATTCTCAGCACTCTTTGCAGCTTAATGGTAACTTTCCTATAGCAGGGTGTCCAAAACTGAACACAATACACAAGTGTGGTCTCATCAGCTTCTCTCATAACTGCAGTATAACATCCTGACTTCTATACTCCATTGCCTGACTGATGGTCAACATGTCAAAAGCTTCTTTCACCACCCTATCGACCTGCATTGCCACTTTAAGGGAGTGAAATACTTGTACTCCGAGAATCCTTTGCTCTACAACACTTCCCAGAGCCCTACAGTTACTTTGAAGGTCTTGTCCTGGTTTGACTTCCTAAAATGCAACAGCTCACACTTACCTGAATTAAACTCCATTGGCCATTCCTTAGCCTGAATGCTCAGCTGATCAAGATTCTGCTCTAATTCTTGAGAGCCATCCTCACTGTCTACGATGCCACCTAATTTAATGTCATCTGTAAACCTACTAATCAGGCCTTGCACATTCTCATCCAAATCATTAATATAGATGACAAACAGCAATGGCCCAGCACCAATCCCAGTCTGATAAAGAAGCCCCCCCCCCCTCCCCCACCCTCTGCTTCCTACCATGAAGCCAATTCTATATCCAAATAGTTAGCTTGGGAAAGCAGATGGAGTTTCAGTTGAACAAATCACCTGAAAGATTATATCCTCAATATGGCACTGAAGTGCCATCCAAAGTTGATGCGATCAAACATCTACAGTGGGACTTGAACCTATGACCTCCTCGCTGTGGGAGGAAAATTGATGTTGCTGAACAGCTAACACTTGACTAGAGAGTGTACCTCCATTATTGCAAAGAATTGAAGGAGATTTGGGATTGTTATTCATGAACAACTTTGATAACCCTTTATTTAGCAAAGATATTTGCTGCAGTAACTGCAAAGCAAATAAATGCTTTCTTTAAAAAAATCTTACCACATCTTAAAGCAATGTAAAATACATTATCTTTCCATTCCTCGGAACGTTTAGAATTGTTATGCTTGTCTTATCCAGTTATTCACCCATGCCGGAGGATCACTGAGAATAAGTGACAAGTTTTCTCCTGATGGAAAGCGCTATACAATTCCTAGCATTCATATTGAGAAACCATGGAGTCACTACAAGTCTTTGATCACTGAAACCTCAAAGGACTGGTCTCGCTTTGTATCAGAGTGTGGGGAATTTGTGCTTCCCAAGAAGGACCCTGAAGGTGAGCTTTAGATTGTACAGTTATTGTAATGTCATTTCCTTTTAATCTGCAGTCAATTTACACTTTAGTAGCAATGTTACAACATTTTGAGATTTTTAAAATCTAGTCTGCAATTTATTCCATCAGATAAAGCATAAAAAGAAGTTTAATTTGACACATAATTCACTTTCATATCTTCAGTATTAAAAAAGTTATGGCCATTTTCATACTCGGAAATTAGCATCTTGTTCCCTATTGCTTTTCCATTGACTTAACTCAAAAGCTGTGATTGAGGACAGTCAAAAGCCCATAACTTTCTTAAAAATTAAGATAACTGAATGAAATGTTCAGTTATTATAGATTGAAGCATACTGAAACAAATATGAAACAATCTTACTTGGATGACCTGAAATTAAAGCATAATTAGTTAGTTACCTAATTGTAGCTAATTACAAAATTCAATGACTAGATCTAAACATCTATCCATTTCTTAAGAAAAGGTTAACATTTTTAAATAGCCTAAGTGTCCAAATAACATTCACACAAGAATTCACAATATAACATGATTTTTAAATCTCATTGTCATGAATTTATAGGCCAAATGGAAGGAATTTAATGTTTAATTCCCATAAATTAATGGGCATTTAAATCATCTTGCAAGTGGGTTTTTGTGGAATGCGATCGATTGGAACGATGCGGTTGCAGTGAATTTGAACCCCATATCGGCAGGAAAAACACTGCCAGTTCGTATAGGGCCAAAATCACATTTTCGCCAATTAAATTTGGATTAAAGTCATCCTAAGAAGCAAGTTTATATGTAAAATAAATGACTTACATTATGTTTTGTCCCCTACTTGAGATCCGTCCCGTTGTAGGCGTTGAGGGCGTTAGAAGTAGCTTTTTATTTTACTCCAGCGATTAAATTGTCCAGCGATTTTAAAAAAACAACTTCCGAGAACGGAAGTCCGGTCGATTGTTCTGCAGCAGCTGGCAGCCCGAGGAAGTTCGCCTCCGACAGGCAGGAGAAAACGGCATTTTAATCCCGCCCCCCACCCCTCAAAGGCGCCAAAGTCGCGCACACGGCCAGTGGCAGAACTGCAGCGCCGCTGAAGGTAAGTATTGTAACATCGCTAACTTTAGAGTTACCATCATTACTGAAATCCTGAGAAGCTCAAAGCTCTATATTATTTATACTAGCTTATTAGTGTGCTGCGTTAGAATACCTAACCTTCTGTGACACACATCATGGGGAGCCGCAGTAGCTGTGACCAGCTCCTTATACAAATCATTTGCCCTTTATTGCATTTCCACTAAGCTTTAATCACTGAGCTTTAATCCATTACACCTCATAAACTCCTTTTACATCTCTTTTCTCCCAATGGTCAAATCTCATCCTTTGTCCAATTCTTAAACCCTTTGCTATTCCGACTTCTATACGCAATTCCCTGACTGATGAAGTCCAACTTGTCAAAAGCTCCTTTCACCACCCGATCCGCCTGCAATACCATTTTGAAGGAGTTATATATTTGTACTCCGATTCCTTTAATCCCTTAGGAACACATCTTGACTTTTATTACATAGGACTCAACTGGAAAAGTTGGTTCATGTTCCAGAAAATAGAAATAAAAATGGCTTACCAGGAAGGCAACCCTTTCGTAATATGGGTGTCACCTGAATATTTGTACTCCGATTCCTTTGATCCCTTAGGAACACTTCTTGACTTTTATTACATAGGACTCAACTGGAAATTTGGTTCGTGTTCCAGAAAATAGAAATAAAAATGGCTTACCAGGAAGGTAACCCTTTCGTAATATGGGTGTCAACTGAATTTCATTCTTTCAATTTTGGATCAGCATTTTATTGCTAGACTACAAGTTCTAAAGACAAATCCAGGATTGTAGGGGTCATCATCCATAAATGGAAATAAAAGGAGCAAAGGCATTGATCTTGACAAATTATCTTGAGCATCGTTTGAGCATATTTTGTGCTCAACCTTGAAAGATATAATTTCCTCTGCAGCGTTCCTCAAATCATACAATCATAGTTTCATTATAATTATTAATCTATAAGGCATTGGTGAGAATACATCTGAAAGATTGCATGCCCTATCTGAATAGCAGATCCTTCCTTATCTATGGAAGGAAATGCTTTTCAGAGAATGTACACTGGTTCAGTTCATGTGATGCAGGGGTTGTTCTGTGATGAAAGACAGCAGAGTTTTAGATAAATAAGAGATGATCTTAATTAATGAAACATATAAGATTCTAAGAATGGTTTGACAAACAGATGATAAAAGGTTGTTTCCTTTCTCTGAATAATCAAGTCTGGTGTTAAGAAATGGGATTGGTAATTACAGCACTACACAATTTTCTCAAGAGCGAAGTAATTTATCGCTATTTCAGATTATTTTGCAGCACATTGGAAGCACGACAATGCAATTTCTGACATGAGTTGCACTTGCATGTCGAATATGATTGATGTCTCAGATACATATCAAGCCACATCACTTCCCAAACAATGTATTGCAGAGAAAATTCGATGTTATTTTGAGTCATTTCCAGAACAACTAACTTTTAGTTGCATTATGCTGAACTAATACCTCACTGGGGTAAGCCAAATTACCATCTATCCTTTGATTCCCCTACCACATTACTGACCCTTTACCACAATGACACTCCACACTCTTTCCCCACACTCTTTCCCCCCCTCTCCCCCCCCCCCACCCTCCCCATTCTCCACCATGCTAACTCAATGATTTCTCTACCCGTTGTCCAATTGTAAATAACTTTGATTCTGCAGTGATTCAATCCCTGAAGCTCTCTGAATGAAATCCCAATCTTCAGGTATTGTCCCTAAGCAGACCACAAAAGCTTATTAAGCTGAAAAGCCACACTCTGATCTTAGTTCTTGTTAGCCTTGCATGGCAAAATCCTTCCCTTCAAACTCAATGATTGGTGTGGAATCGCAGGACTGAAGGACATGTTTCCATGCTGTATCCCTTCAAGCTCTCCAATGGCTGAACTCCTCTTCCAGGCATTGAGCCTCGACCACCTCGTCAAACCCCGATCTTCTGATAGCAAAGGCCCACTACTTGCTGACCCTGATCCTCATGCCAAAGCACCTCAACACCCTAAGCCCTAATGGATCCTCTGATGGCCAGTCCTTTTGGCCCCGGACTACTATTCCCCACCCCATGGACCTAGCCACATTTTTCATCAATGTGGTGTGGAACAATAACTCTGGTAGCTGTGGTTTTGGGCCTTGAATCTTGGAGGCGGTTGATGTTACAGCAGAGGGGTCACTGACAGTGAAATCCCCACTAGGGTTCTATACACTACTTATAGCATGCCTTAAATGGTGCATTACAATCTTAGCTTTCTATTTAATGAATGTAGCATTTTGAATTATAAGTCAATGCTATTTAATAAAGATATATATTATATAGAGGCTGTGTCTGTGAGTTATGAACGCCTGAGTTATAGACATCACTGCATATGAATGAGTTCCCATAGCATTATTAAACTAAAATGTCAGAAGTAAATACATATGTTCACTTTTATGATGGCAGAACTACATAGTTCCTTTCTCTCTCCACTTTTAATAATTGTTCTTTCTTCTCAGTATTATGTACTTTTTATGTAATTTGTAGAATACCGTGGAGGTATGCTTACTATATGGAGTGATTTTTGTGTATTTTCTAACTTACTTATGGACATACATAAAAACAGAATCCCATTGTTATCCAGGCTTGGTCCATATTGACGCTCTATAAAAGTTAAATTTACTTGATACATCAGTGTGCTTACATATAGTATGCTTAATATTTTGGATTGTTTGTTGACAAGCTTTTTCCCCCTTTTTTTAGATCTACACTACTCTGGCTACGCAGTCAGATATTTGAAACCAAACATTACACAGTCCTGGAAGGTAGAATCAAAGTTCATTTATTTTCTCTTTGTTTCCTTGCTAATCCCTTGATGGTATTTAAAAGTGTCCATTGCACATCTCCTTTCAGTGTTATCTTCAATCGGAGCCTTCAATCAGCAATTATGACCAGAAGCCCATCTCAGTCAATACTCTGTAAGTTTTGATAAAGCCTATTCCTTCAAATTGTTGACACGTAATCTTATTAATTATATATTTCTTCTCACCTTCAACAGTAATCGATACAGAAAATGGTCCACTCCATTCAGGTACTTGTGTTTGTTCTTTACACCGTATCTTTTTCATTTACATTCTTCACTTTGTGCTGACTATACTTTGGTGCAGCAGAATGACGCCTCAATTATATTAACATGATATAACCATGTCACCAACACTTCAGACAATGGTGAAAGTGTATTATTTTTTGAATGATCAAGGAAAAAGAAAGAGGAATCACATACATTCAGAGAATAGTAATTGTAGTAATTTGGCTGGAATGACAGTTACATCAGCAACTTATTCACTAACTTGTACATCCATGTACTCCACAACCAGCACAGCATCTAAAAGATATAATGCAGGATCTCTTATTGTGCAAGTGCATTTTGGTTAGAGTCAGCGTTGGCAGATCTTGAAGTGGATCTGACATGGAAGTATGGAAAGATGGTACAAAATGGGACAGACTAGGTACCAGGGTGTGTAGATTTTGCGCTAGAAGCTTTGATAGTGCAGCAGCAAAGTAGAAGAGATGGCTTGCCTTCACCTTCCAGATGTCTATTATCCACCCGACCTTTACTTTGGCAGCCTTTTTACATGGCTGGGTATTTTGCTTTCCTAGCCACCTCTGGACTTTTAACTGAAATTAGCACTCTTCCTCTAGCCATACCATTGAGATAACATTGCACAATAGTAGTAAGCGATTCAAAGCTACATAAACAAAACAAAAACATTGACGAAATAATGATTAAGTGACTTTTTTCAAGAAATATATATTTTCGAATATAGTTTGTAATATTTATGTTGTGGAGGATTTTACTTTGCATTATGGCTAGGTAGATGTCCTGACAAGGTGCTGAAGTGGTGAGGGACAGTTGGTTAAGAGAGAATTGGGGTTCTGGTTTCTAGTTTCATACTCTAAATTCTGCATGGGCAATCTGGGCAGGAAAGGGCTGCATTGGTTGCTTCCTCCTTTTCTTAATTTGCTCCTCCTGCTCTTGCACCAGATGTATTCATGTCATTGGGATAGCAAAAGGCATCTCCGAGGATGGCAAGATTAAGCAGCATAGAGCTGACCATGGAAAATTTTGATAATCATAAAACTGAGAATGTTGGAAATGTGAAACAAAAGCAGAAAATGTTGAAACTCACGATACTTTGTTAGAGCTAGAAAGTGAGAAAAAGATAGTATTCAGTTGGAGACAAGTTGGAGATGGGGTAGCTAGAAAAGATGAAATCCATTTAATAGGGTGAAATGGAGGTTGCTTTACCCTATCAAATGGTGATAAGTTGTGATGATTTTATTAAAGTTTTTTTTTTAATACATTTTGGTTTCACCATGTAGACATTACAGCTGTGTTTATACATAGTCCCCCTGCATTTCAGGGCACCATAATGTTTGGGACACATGGCTTCACAGGCATTTGTAATTGCTCAGGTGTGTTTAATTGCCTCCTTTATATAGGTCTCAGCACCTAGTCTTTCCTCCAGTCTTTCCACCACCTTTGGAAAATTTTATTTCTGTTTATCAACATGAGGACCAAAGTTGTGCCAATGAAACTCAAATAAGCCATTATGAGACTGAGAAACAAGAATAAAACTGTTAGAGACATCAGCGAAACCTTAGGCTTACCAAAAATCAACTGTTTGGAACATCATTAAGAAGAAAGCACTGGTGAGCTTAATCAGGCCAAGGAAGACCTCCACAGCTGATGATAGAAGAATTCTCTCTATAATAAAGAAACCCCCCCCAACACACCTCTCTCTCTCTGTGTGAGTGAGAGAGTGAGAGTGAGAGTGAGAGTGAGAGTGAGAGTGAGAGTGAGAGTGAGAGTGAGAGTGAGAGTGAGAGTGAGAGTGAGAGTGTGAGAGTGTGAGAGTGTGAGAGTGTGAGAGTGTGAGAGTGTGAGAGTGTGAGAGTGTGAGAGTGTGAGAGTGTGAGAGTGTGAGAGTGTGAGAGTGTGAGAGTGTGAGAGTGTGAGAGTGTGTGAGAGAGTGAGAGAGTGAGAGAGTGAGAGAGTGAGAGAGTGAGAGGAGAGAGAGAGAGAGAGAGAGAGAGAAGAGAGAGAGAGAGAGAGAGAGAGAGAGAGAGAGAGAGAGAGTGAGAGAGAGAGAGAGAGAGAGAAGAGAGAGAGAGAGAGAGAGAGAGAACAAACAAACAAACAAACAAACAAACAAAAACATATATAAAGAAGCTTTTGTTGGGAGGAGATAAAATTGTTAGTTGTCATGCATACTTGTCATCAGACCACCAGGCAATTGTGTCCCCCCCAACCCCAATGTTTTTGAAAATGATTTCTGCCCATGCAATTGCTGATGGTAATAGCATAATGAATTCTGAAGTGTATAGACACATCCTATCTGCTCAAGTTGAAACAAATGCCTCAAAACATTGGCCGGTGGTTCATTCTACAACAAGACAATGATCCCAAACATACTGCTAAAGCAACAAAGGAGATTTTCAAAGCTAAAAATGGTCTATTCTTTAGGCCAAGTCAATCACCCGATCTGAACCCAATTGAGCATGCCTTTTATATGCTGAAGAGAAAACTGAAGGGGACTAGCCCCCAAAACAAGCATAAGCTAAAGATGCCTGTAATACAGGCCTGGCAGAGCATCACCAGAGAAGACACCCAGCAACTGGTGATGCCCATGAATCGCAGACTTCAAGCAGTCATTGCATGCAAAGGATATGCAACAAAATACTAAACATGACTACTTTCATTTACATGACATTGCTGTGTCCCAAACATTATGGTGCCCTGAAATGGGGGGACTATGTATAAACACTGCTGTAATTTCTACATGGTGAAACAAAATGTATAAAAATGGCCTTAATTAAAATCTGACAATGTGCAGTTTAAACACATGTGATTTTTTCTATTACAAATCTCAAATTGTGGAGTACAGAGGGCAAATAAATAAATGATGGGTCTTTGTCCCCAAACATTATGGAGGGCACTGTAGCTAGTAGCTTATTGAGAAAAATTAGACAACACAAACCAGGTAAAGTAAAAGCTGTGAAATACCCATGTGTAGGAAATGCCATCTGGTGCAACGAGGAAAAACTGTGCTAATATTAACAATTAACTTATTAGTTCTGATGCAAATGGAAACAACAAATTACCTGAAATGGTTGAATTCAATATTGAGGTCTGGTAGGCTGCAAAATGCCCAGACACAAGATGAGGTTCTATTTTTCAAACTTATGTTGGGTCCCGTTGGTACAGTGCAGGAGTCCATTGAACTATAGTTCTGAGTGAGATGGAGAATTAGAATGGCAGGCACCATGGTATTCATGGATCCTCAAGGGGTGCAGAGAGGTATGAAGGATATTTGATATTCATTTGGACTGAGAAATAGGTTTTCATGGTTACTACATAACTGCTCAGGCTATGGGAGACCCTCCTTAAAGCTGTAGGTAAACCAGCAAAGTGACCCTCTACCCCCTGTAGCTGTGATCCATACTTGCCACCAAATGATCACATCGATCATAATCACATTGAATGGCGGTGCTGGCTGGAAGGGCCGAATGGCCTACTCCTGCACCTATTGTCTATTGTCAAATTGCATCTTAGTTTAAACATAGACACAAGAGCTGCTGGATTGTGGAGCCAAAAACAAACTGCTGAAGCAACCCGGCAGGTCAAGCAGCATCTGCAGGGGTTAATGATAAGTTAACATTTCAGGTCGAGTCCCTGCATCAGTTCAGCTTCTTTTTTAATCTAAGCAATAGTAAGCATTACTTATACAATCATGCTTTTATGTCTATTTTTGTAAATGTAATGGTTAATTCTGTTTATAGCCGTTCTTCTGCCCAGCGACCTTGGTATTAAAGTACATCTTGAATTTGGAAGCTTTGAGCAGAAGGTATCAGCATGGAATCTGTGACCAGATTTGCTATAGGATCTGAAGCTGTTAATACAACTTCAAAGAAGTAAACAATCTCATTCAATAGGAAGAGCATATTTTGCTTCGCACTGAGTAAGCAGTGTAATGGAAGTGACCTGTGCTTGTAATTTCATTTAGAAATCATGCATCTCAATATTTTGTTTGTGCCTGATACAATGTGTTATGTAAATTGTTTTCATGGTGATCCATGCAGCTTGTCCTACCTTGACCATTACTATCACGTTAGATTATTAATATTTTTATTCTAACAAATACCTTAATCTTTCTAACTGTACTCCTACCAATTAATCCATGTTAACTTTCTATATATTAATCTTGTATCCTCTAAGTGATGGAGGAAATACCAATTAAGTGTGCTTCTTAGACGGAGTTGACTTTCAGGGGTATCATCTAGAAAAGTGGAGACTATTTAATCACATTATTGATTTGACGGAGATGATGGTATGATTTTAGAAAATCAAGAGGCAACTTCTTTCCTTTTTTGGCAGCCACAATTTAAGACAATAGACAGTAGATGCAGGAGTAAGCCATACGGCCCTTCAAGCTAGCACCGCCATTCAATGTGATCATGGCTGATCATCCACATTCAGTACCCCATTCCTGCCTTCTCCCCATATCTCCATATTTTTAAGAGCCCTATCTAGCTCTCTCTTGAAAGTTTCTATAGAACCGGCCTCCACCCGCCCTCTGAGGCAAAGAATTCCACAGACTCACAACTCCCCGTGTGAAAAAGTGTTTCCTCATCTCCATTCTAAATGGCTTACCCCTTATTCTTAAACTGTGGCCCCTGGTTCTGGACTCCCCCAACATTGGAAACATGTTTCCTGCCTCTTGCAAGTCCAAACCCTTAATAATCTTATACGTTTCAATAAGATACCCTCTCATCCTTCTAAATTCCAGATTATACAAGCCCAGCCACTCCATTCTCTCAGCATATGACAGTCTCATCATAAGACATTGGACAGATACATTGGAAGGAAAGGTTTAGAGGTATATGGGCCCAGGCGCAAGCAAGTGTGACTAGCGTGGATGGGGCATCTTGGTTGCAATGGACATGTTGGACAAAAGAGCCAGTTTTCGTGCTATGTGACTCTTAAGTGGTAAATACACCAAGAAAATTTCAGTATGACTTCTGAACTTGGGGCCTTGATGGAAAGGTGCTTTGATGTGTTTGAACGAACACATTAGGAATGGAGGAAATTTCAGAGATAAGTAGGGTGAAGCTGTGGTGGGATATGAAACCATGAAAGTTAATTTTAAAATCAACATGGACTGAGCTAGCAAGCACAGGCATAAATAAGTCTTAATTGAGTTGAGATTCAGGGAAGGTTTGTGGTTGACCAAGTTTGTTTTTGAAAAAGATAAATTTAGTTAAGAATATAATGAAATAATCAAACCTAGAAGAATGAAAGTCGTGGTTGAGGATTTCAGCCTTTATGTAGATAATGCCAACGGGAAGCAACAATGTGAAATAGAAGGGAAAGAAAGATAATTATTTTACCATGCCTGACACAAGAGTGTGCTTATGAGTACAGAAGACATGATTATAGATTCTCTGCTTATCAAACAAATAGATAAGAAATTAACTAAGCAAGTAGAGGTCAGAGTGGACAGGCTGTAAGCAGGAAAAAAAATAATGACTTTTATCTGAACTATTTAAGTACTAACGTAAGTGTTTTGTTTAACCTTCTTCTGTTGGGAGACGATTGTTGCCTAACATGTGTGGAGCAAATGTTAAATGGCACTCACCAGCTTAAGTATGGACTTTGTACTGGTCTTGCTTCATCTGGGCACAAAAAGCTTCATTGGGAACTTGCAAATGGAATTGAATGTTGTGCTATCATCAGTAAATGGCTGTCCTAATCTTATAATGGAAGTTTAGGTCATGGATGAAATTCTGAAGATTGTTGGGGCAGGACAAAGCTGAATATAAACACAAAAGCTAAGCTCTTTCATGCTGCTGTTTCCATATGGTTTAAAAGCAGTTAGATTGATAAAAGGTTATATTTATAATTCTGCAAGAGTTTTGTGCTATACCACAAATCATAATTATTAATGATAAAAATGTGGGGACAGTGCACAGTAGTTAATACTATGGATGACTGCAACAAAGTACAAAAATACATGAAAAAACTTGTAGAATGGATATGTAACTGTCAAAGATTATGCACTATGTCTTGCAAGGACCTGCCACTACCTGGAATCATTGTAAATGGTCTCACCAAACTGGGTTGTATGTGGAAATCCAATTTGCTGGTCCACAGCATCTTGAATTGGGCAATGAGGTCCTAATGATGACCTAACCTCTTGTATTGTATTGCAGAAGCCCCATTCCTATAGCTCCTTATTGCTTCCTTTGAAAGCAAAGCCAGGACACGGCTTTGTTGTTGGTCATGGCTGTAAATTATTTTAACAGATTTTGAATGCCTCTGACATTCCGCGGCATTTAAAACAAATTAGTAATAAAATAAATAATTCTGTGAATTAATTATTTTAACTAAAGTTAATCAAATTAAAATTTAATATTTTTAACTTAAAGTAATAATAAACATCTTCCATTTTTCCATTAGATCCACATGCCTAAAATCTACATTGAAATCAATGGGGTTTCAAGTCCTGGTGCAATATTTGTAAGGGTGATTTCTCTTTCATAATACTGTGAATCCTATCCAGACTTGGCTTTAGCTTTATCTCATTCGGAGTCGAGGGAATTATGTGGCACCATCTACCACTCAGTTAAAGACTCACAGCCCAGGAATGCAAGTACAGAACTTGCATCCATTTAAAGGGGAATGATTCCCTTTGGAACCACCATCCATAGCAATAAAAATTCAGCCCACTCTGTGGGATAATTGCAAAGAAGCAATAGCACAACAAAAATCACATAGGATGTTCACTAATATTAATTAATCTATTTTGAAACTTTAAGCATCATCTGACATGGTTGATTACCCTATAAAATGTGAGTTCACTTTTAAGAGTTGAGTGTATCATGTGGTATAACAGATGCTGCCATTTTGTTGAGAGTTACTGCGACCAATAAAAAATGGTCTGTTTAAAATGTTCTCTTTCCGTATGGAAAAAGCAGCATGACAGAGCTTAGCCATGATACTTTAGTCAGCTGTCACTTGCATTAGTGGTCTCTGAAATGATAGTGAATGGTGGAAGGTATAGCCTAGATAAATAAAACTTTTTTTTTTTAAAGTCTAAAACTGGTCCACGAGAAATAAATGGTGTTTAATAAAGGCCCGAAAATATGTAGTGAGTCACCACTATTTGAATGTTTGAATATCCTCCTACTATTTCAACAGAGATTATCACCTAGTTTGAAAGAAATAGTTTTGAATACCTCGCTCTAATAGGGGAACAAGTTTGCAGAGAAACGTTTTATGCCCTGGTATGCCACTCTCTTGATATAGCTTTAGAGGGAAAAACATTTACATTGATTTTTTTGGAAATAAATCCTCATCAAAATCATTGCAGGAGAGACAGTGAGGCCTTTAAATTTAGCTCTTTAAATTCCAGGTGCTAGTTCAACTCCTGCATTATTTAATGTGGGAATTATAGATATGGAGATGTATCCAGTATCATTACGGGCTCAACAGATTACCATCAGCTGTCAACTAATATGATCAATTGTAGCACACCTATCTCCCCTTGTGAGGTTTTTGTTTTGGCTTATCTGGCCTAGTCCTCCTCCCTCTCTCTAAATATGGGTTATAATAAACTATTACTAATAGTACTCATTTGAAGAGTCATTGCTTTTCTTGAAGAGTCTACTGGGGGAGAATCACAGATAATATAATGAATTAGTTTAGCTAATTCACTGTGATGTACAGAATGAAGCCTGCTGTATTTTCCGAATCTATTGACATATTTCAATAAATTGATTTTGGTTTTTTCCAATTGTGTTCAATTGGACTCCTGCAAAAAGGGGATATCAATAGTTGTTCATTTATTAAGCACTAAAGCCACTATTTTGGAGAGTTGAAAGGGGAGTGCGAAAGTAAATGTAAGACGGGGGACTTTGTTTCTTCCACTCTTGCTGTGTCTCCCCCGTCTCCATACCTTTGCACCTTCATTCTTAACCATGGTAACCACTATCTTTACTTGCACGTACCTCAAAGTGGAAAGTAACTTAACTTAGAATGGTACTACAATAAATGATAAGCTAAAGATAATGGCTTGGTTCAGACATTTGCAATAAACCGTGTAAACTTGCTTAGCAATAATTCGGTAACCAATGGAATGTGTAAACCTTAGTGGCTTTTTAGTGTCACTGGAATAATCCAGTTCTAATATGAATAATACTAATAACAAAATAATCATAATCATGGGTCATAAATTGGGCTTTTATACAGTTTTAGTCAATGTATTGTTCCCTAACTTATTTGTGCACCATTCTCATAAAAGTGACTGACTCTGTATCTATAATGTTTGTTCACAAAGCTTCATAACCCCTCATTCATTTCCCAAACTAAACTTTCTTGAGGGAGTATGGCGATTAAGCCAAAAGACAATTAAACATTGTATGATCGTTCATGCAGTCAATCATTCAAACAGTGCCTGCTCTGGGGATTTGTCTCAAACTACTCTTCAAAGTATAAGACGTTTCACATTCTCTCAGCAATGGAGAAAGACTGGTATGGATGATAACAGTGTGATTACTGATGAAAACAAGTTGGGGGGGGGGGGGGGAGGTAGGATACTAAACAGTCAACAACTACACCAAGTGTAATCGATACCATAACAACATTGCCGCCATATTGTTGTAAAAGTGATAAACACATATTAGACCACAAGTACAAAGCTAAAACTTTGCTTGCCACGGTAATTTCTAAATTGATATCGATTTTTTTGTTTAAACACTTGTAAACATGTTTTAACAACATACATTTTAAATAAGACTGAATAATTGTGATTAAACCAGCAAACCTTTAATACAGTTGGTTAAAAGTAAGTTTTCAGTAAAGCCCTTAAAGGGCCTGTCCCATTTAGGCTATTTTTAGGCGACTGCCACCGACTGTCATAGTTGTAGCAGGTCGCCAATAAAACGGAGACTGGACCCCCCTTCGACATAAAATTTGAAATAGAATCATTACTTTAACAACAACAAAAAGTCAGCACCAGTGACAACCTACGTCACCTGGCGACAACCTACGTTAACCTGGCGACAACTATGACAGCACCTACATCAGGAGAAGTCAAGCTTCGCTCATTAGCGTCAAACCCATTGTTGCAGAATGTCTCCGAAAAATTGTCAACGTTGAAAATCCAGCGGCGACCAGAAAGACGCTATGACTCTTTTGGGCAACTGAGGAGACTACTCACGACCATACAGGCAACACCCTGGCGACCAGGAGGCGACAGCCTAGTCGCCTATAAAAATCGCCTAATTGGGGACAGGCCCTTAAATGCCAAATTACAGACTGACCAAGCAACAACCAGTTATGCCAAATGCTGTAAACATTGTTTTCAATCTCAATTTGCTCTCCTACTTGTTATACCTTGCATTTTGTATCCCATTCAATGCAACAATTTAATGTGTTTTTTTTGCATTGGTTCTTTCTGGTCACGCCTAGACTAACCTGAATTGAGTTTCTGCCAACATTATGCATGTAATACGAACAGATTTGTTTGCTGCAACTATTGTGAACTCCGTCCAGATAGACATGAGTGGCTAAGTAGTTCAGTTTAGGTCTCTGAATTTAATCCTGACCTTAATTCAAACATTGTGTTAGTTGTAACAGCAAATCTTCTATCTTCTATATCTATATATCTATACTAAAACTCTCATCTTGACCACTTCCCATCTGCGTTGTTTTAAATTTGAGCAAAAATGGTACCTTATATCACGAGGGTACCAATTTTTGTTCCGATCAGGGGAAGATTACAAAAGTTATGAAGGTTAAAAAAATCGTGAGCAGATTGGACTTTTCGCCTGTCAGTCACCATGAAGGTAACGCCCCTTCCGGCACCAGCTGGAGAATAAAGTAACGGAGGCAGGGCTGAGTCCGTGAGCACATCCAGAAGCCGCCGAGAATAAAGCTGAAACAGCGGAGTGAGGGCTGTGTACCGCGGCAGGGGCGTGCTGTGTTCGCGGGCGGGGGCTATGAGCCACTACAGGCGCTGGGGACGGGAGCAGCTGAGTGAGTCCGGAGAGGGGTCTTGGAGCCAGGAGTGTGGTTGGAGCTGGGGCCAGAAACCGGTGAGCCCACACACTCCCCTCCCCTACACCCCCGCCCTCCCCTACACCACCACCCTCCCCTACACTTTTACTAAATTTAAATTTCCTAGCTGTCATTGTGGATTTGAACTTATGTTTCTGGATCAGTGTCCAGACCCCTGATTGCTGATCCAGTAATGTAACCACTTCAATATTGTAGCCCCATAGTATTTGCTGCAAAGGAAGCAAACCTAACACAGCAAGTTCAAGTTTGAATCTGGTTCACACAGATGTAGGTTGATGCAAAACTTGATTGAAACAGGTGTAAATTCCTGTAAATGTTAAGTGACTTATGTTTGCATTTGTGGGCACCAGTTCGTTTCCATTAGCTAATAATTACAATATTGCAGTGGGTACAAAGCAGACAGACATAGTTAGATTGTTTGCACAATTCAGTGTTGTTTCTCCAAATAAATCTTTGATTTATCATTGTTGTTGCTGGGAATCTTGAGAATTATAAGGAAGATGAGTAGGTTATAATATGGTTAACCCTAGAGCTCACATACTGGAGAAGCATAACGGAAAAATAGCAAAGCTGAAAAACAGGCTTACTTTACTATTGAGGGGGGGTTGTCGTTCACAATTCTGTCCAGCTGCTTATCCGTTGAAACCTTGAGATTACAGCTACTCTTCATCCCTGTGTTTAGCAGGCAAGTCTCCCGAAGGTTAACAAACTACTTCCCTTAATGAAGGGCCCCCCATCTAGTGAGTAGAATCTTGACATTCATAGTATCTACTTCTTAGATATATGGGAGGAAGTGTTTCAAAACAACAGGAAATGTAAGATTAAAGTTAACTCAGGGGAAAGGCAAAGATGGAATGTTACAGAGACATTGATTAATGATTTATTTCAACTCCACATGTAACAATTGTGTCGTGGGGATATAAAAATGTTGTGGTTACTGTAGCTTTTGAAGCAGTTTGGGCTTGCTCACACTGTTTCCCATTGTACATCACTAAGGCCTTTAATAAACCGAGTTGTTCGATAGACTGATCTGTTTTAATTTGTGTCTGTGCCCATCTGAGTAAAGTCAGATATAGGGTGCGGATATAGTACAAAATTCCCTCCTACAATCGTTAAGCATTTTGGCGCAAGTACTAAACTAAAAAGATGAAAAATAATAGAAAGAATTTTAAAGATATAATTTCCTCAAAGCTGTGGCAAAGAATTGCCAAGTGCACTTTTTTTCAAAGAAAGTACCCGAGAGGATATGTTAATTCATATGGTTTACTGCTGTTAGCTGAACTTTCCATATCATTGCATTATTCTCAGGAATCCCACTACAGTTTACGCAAATAATAAACTGTAACTAACAACATAGGCATCGCTATACACATACAGTGTCTTATCTCGCGGGTTGTAGTTCATGTACTGGATGCCAGATGAGACCTTTCGAATCTGGATAGCCAAATCATTCCGCTCAACTCCAGTGGTTGTGTCAAACATATAAAATATCTCTTCAAGTTCGGAGTTCAAATATCTGGTGGCATAAACTATGCACACACCATAAAGGCGTTGGTTGCTGATCGTTTGTATAGAGTGGTGTTCCAGCTTTTCAGTATTGACAGGTCGGTTGCATTGAGTTGACTAACAACTAGGTTTCCAAAGTTTTGCTCAGTAGCATAAAGTACCCAGAGCCCATTTTCATCTGTTGCCAGATCCATGTCTGAGTAGCCATAACAGGAAGAAACTGTGCAGTATGGAAACTTGTCATTAAAACCAACATGTGGCAGTTTGGCATACAAAATACTTTCTGTGGTCATATCAAATCTGCAGAGCTGATCCAAATTGAAACAGTTGTAATAGTAAGCATCTTTATACATTATCCCACCAGAGCCTTGAGTATTATAAGTTTTAAAAGTCAGATCAACGGCACCACTGTGGGTGAGAAATTTACCATAAGAACTGAAAACTCGAATCTTACTTCCATATCTATTACTGGTGGACAGAATTGTCAACCAGTATTGATCTGATTTTCCAGGAGCTGGCCATGGGTCCATTCCCCAAGAACCATATGGGTAGGATGACCCAAAATGATTGAGCATTGAACTTTTTGGATCAGACACTCCTACTAATTTTCCAAATGAACAAGAACCTGTGAAAAAATACAAAAAAACCATGTACGTAGCATTATGACAACTTATTTAAAAACAAAAAAGACTCAATGTCTATTTAGTTTTTTAATCAAGTTCTTTCATCTGCTGAGAATCAAAATCTATATATGTATATACAGTGTGTGTGTGTGCGCGCTTGTGAGTGTGCATATATGTGCACTGCTCTTTTATTTTCTCTCTCGTTTATTATATTGTTTACAGTGTACTATGTTTACATATTCTGGTATGCTGTAGCAAGTAAGAATTTCATTGTTCTACCTGGCACATATGACAATAAAACACTCTTGACTTGAATTTCCTTAGTCTGTGATTAGTTGCAAATAGAGAGACCTTAACCATGCCTGGATTCTGCCTAGCAACCACTCCACCAAACTCCAGGGGAGAGGAAATGTAGATCAGGGGTAGTATAAAATGTGTGTTTTTGATCAGTGAACATCTGCCCTAGGACAGGAGAGCATCTACACTGGGACATGTGTATCCTCAGTTGGCCAATCTGTAATAAAAAAGAGTATTGACTTCTCTAACTTCAAGTAACCCTTGCTTTCCCTCTCTCTCCATCCCTCCCCCATTCCCAGTTCTCTGACCAGTTTGACTGTCCTCAATTACATTTTATCTATTCTACATTTTCCTAGATCTCCATCCACTTTGTCTTGTTTTCACATCTTACACATCTTTATCTCTTGTATCTTCTCCCCAGACTAAGATCGCAGACTTAAGGGATTGTTAAGGGCTTGGACACACTAGAAGCAAGAAACATGTTCCCGATGTTGGGGGAGTCCAGAACCAGGGGCCACAGTTTAAGATTAAGGAGCAAGCCATTTAGAACGGAGACGAGGAAACACTTTTTCTCACAGAGAGTTGTGAGTCTGTGGAATTCTCTGCCTCAGAGGGCGGTGGAAACAGGTTCTTTGGATGCTTTCAAGAGAGAAGCTAGATAGGGCTCTTAAAAAATAGCGGAGTCAGGGGATATGGGGAGAAGGCAGGAATGGGGTACTGTTTGGGGATGATCAGCCATGATCACATTGAATGGCGGTGCTGGCTCGAAGGGCCAAATGGCCGACTCCTGCACCTATTGTCTATTGTCAGTCTGAAGAAAGGTCTCGACCCAAATGGCCACTCATTCCTTCCTTCCAGAGATGGTGCCTGTCCCGCTGAGTTACTCCAGCATTTGTGTCTATCTGGAATAAAGAGAGTTTGTTCTGGAAGTAAACCCTGGAATCCACCTGAATTTTTCCTGTCTACAAATTGGTGCTGCGAGCAGAGTCCACTGAGGATTATGGACTAACGGAGCTTTGGTGCTCTGATGGAAAGGCATACGGGAGACTGAAAGAACAGAAAGACGGGGCAGGCCATAACCAACAGAGAATCTGCAAGGGATTAGATCAGGGGGACATTGACAGACTGTAAACACAGAGAGCAGTAAGTCTGCAATCAGAGAATTGATAACCTGTAGCTTTAACCCTAGAGAAAAGTAAGTCTACAGGTATGTAGGAAATCCAGTGGAAGGCTCAGAGAGGGGGGCGGGGGGGGGGGGGGGGGGGTGTTCAAATGAGAGCCTTAAAAATATCAAATAAAAAAGATTAGGAAGGGTGGAGACAGGGGAGCAACATAATGCACTATAGTGGTAATGAAAGGAGATTTGGGACAAAAGAGGTTTTGGTTTTATGGCATTTGGGGGGGGGGGGGGGGGGGGGGAGAAAGAACAAACAAGACGAGAAAGGAAACGTGGAAAAATATGTAAGGCAATTAGCCACGACGTCATTCAACAAAGGAATGGACCAAGCTGAAGAGCATCTTCCCTACTGCATGTGCCTCCTGAGATGGCCAATTTATTATAATAGTGTGTTCTGGAGTAAACCCCAAACTTAAGATGATTTTTCCTGTCTAGACTGACTGCTACTGAAGCATAGTTCCATTGTATGTCACTCAAACAAGCAATTTTCTTTTGTAACCCCAAACAGTGAGTAGAACAACTATAAAAGGCATTTCCAGAAAGTCTAATCTTCCCTGTAGCCAGTATCCACATTCACTGGCCCTGTCCAGATGAATCATTAATTAGAATTGGCTGATATGTCCCTTATTAGGGGAGAAATATTTAATACAAACCTGAGAGGCAACTTTGTTTTTTTACACACGAAGGGTATGGAATGAGCTGCCAAAGGAGGTAGCTGAGGCAGGCACCATCACAACATTTAAAAGTCAAGTACATGGATAGGATAGGTTTAGAAAAATATTGGCCAAATGCAGGCAAGTGGAACTCGTGTGGTTGGGGCATGTTGATCAATGTAGGCAAGTTGGGCCGAAGGGCCTTTTTCCACGCAATATGACTATGAACATTCTGAAGGAGAACAATGCCTTGAATAACATCTTACCATACCTGGTGGACATGTGGTAGAGTCTGTGTTAAAGAAGGAACTGCAGATGCTGGAAAATCTGTTTGTTGTTTGAAGTGCCTTCTCTATGATCACCCTGAATTACTGAGACTTCTTTACTGTGAAGATTTGTTTAGTTTTTCTTTATTCTTGCAATTTGAACACTGACAAATAGACAAACCACAATGGGCTAAGCTACAAAGCATGGGGTATACAAGTCAAAATGGGAATTGGTGTGTTCACTTCCCAATTGTTTTCAACCTATATTATTGGACTTAAATTCACAACTTTCTATGAAGAGATGGAACTAATGACCTTGTATGTATAAACACACATGAATCTCCTCTGAATGCTAAGCTGCCATTTCAGTGTTTCAATTTCCTGATGACATTTATACTGGTCAGCTCTCCAGTCATTTTCAGGCCGATTTCAGATGTGCAGGACTTGTAATTGTGCTCTCAAATCTTTACCTAATTTTTGGTTTTCCTCGCGTTGGAATAGGAAATCATAAGGTCATAAGTGATTGGAGCAGAATTAGGCCATTCGGCCCTCAAGTCTACCCTGCCATTCAATCATGGCTGATCTATCACTCCCTCCTAACCCCATTCTCCTGCCTTCTCCCCATGACCCCGGATATCTATATTAATCAAGATTCTATCTATCTCTTGCTTAAAAATATCCATTGACGGCCTCCATAGCCTTCTAAGGCAAAGAATTCCACAGATTCACCACCCTCTGACTAAAGAAATTCCTCCTCATCTCCTTCCTAAAGAAATGTCCTTCAATTCCGAGGTTGTGACATCTAGTCCTCGTCTCTCCCACTAGTGGAAACATCCTCTCCACATCCCACTCTATCCATGTCTTTCACTATTAGGTAAGTTTCAAAAGGTCCCCCATTATCCTTCTAAAATTCCAGTGAGTACTAGGCCCAGTGCTGTCAAATGCTCATATGTTAACCCACTCATTCCTGGGATCATTCTTGTAAACCTCCTCGAGACCCTCTCCAGAGCTAGCATATCCTTCCACAGATACGGTGCCCAAAATTGCTTACATTACTCGAAATGCGCCTGACCAGCGCTTTATAGAGCCTCAGCATTACATTCCTGTTTTTGTATTCTAATACTCTTGAAGTGTTTGCCTTCCTACCTATTCAACTTGCAAATTAACTTTTTGAGAATACAGCACCAGCACTCCCAGGTCCCTTTGCACTTCAGATCTCTGGATTCTCTCCCCAATTATTGGAGAAAGGCTAACTTTTGAGGAGATGCGAAAGGATTTAAAAGGAGTGAATTGGGACATTTTGTTTTATGGGAAGAATGTAGTAGAGAAATGGAGGACATTTAAAGGTGAAATTTTTAAGAGTACAGAATCTTTATGTCCCTGTTCGATTGAAAGGAAAGAGTAATAATTGGAAAGAGCCATGGTTTTCAAGGGAAATTGCACTTGGTTTGGAAAAAGAGAGAGATCTACAATAATTATAGGCAGCATGGAGTAAATTAGGTGCTTGAGGAGTATAAAGAATGTAAAATGAATCTCCAAAGGGTTTCTACAGCTATATTAATAGCAAAAGGATAACGAGGGATAAAATTGGTCCATTAGAGAGTCAGAGTAGACAGCTATCTGCAGAGCCAAAAGAGATGGGGGAGATATTGAACAATTTCGTTTCTTCAGTATTCACCAAGGAGAAGGATATTGAATTATGTGCAGTAAGGGAAACAAGTAGGGTAGCTATGGAAACTATGAGGATCAAAGAAGAGGAAATACTGACACTTTTGAAAAATATAAAAGTGGATAAGTCTCCAGGTCCTGGACAGGATATTCCTGAGGACAATGAGGAAGTTAGTGTAGAAATAGCAGGGGCTATGACAGAAATATTTCAAATGTCATTAGAAACGGGAATAGTGCCGGAGGATTGGCGTACTGCGCATGTTGTTCCATTGTTTAAAAAGGGTTCTAAGAGTAAACATAGCAATTATAGACCTGTTAGTTTGACGTCAGTGGTGGGCAAATTAATGGAAAGGATACTTAGAGATAATATATATAATCATCTGGATAAACAGGGTTTGATTAGGAACAGTCAACATGGATTTGTGCCTGGAAGGTCATGTTTGACTAATCTTGAATTTTTTGAAGAGGTTACTAGGGAAATTGATGAGGGTAAAGCGGTGGATGTTGTCTATATGGACTTCAGTAAGGCCTTTGACAAGGTTCCACATGGAAGGTTGGTTAAGAAGGTTCAATTGTTGGGTATTAATAGTGGAGTAGCAAGATGGATTCAACAGTGGCTGAATGGGAGATACCAGAGTGTAATGGTGGATAACTGTTTGTCAGGTTGGAGGCCGATGACTAGTGGGGTGCCTCAGGTATCTGTGTTGGGTCCACTGTTGTTTGTCATATACATCAATGATCTAGATGATGTTGTGGTAAATTGGGTTAGTAAGTATGCAGATGATACTAAGATAGGTGGTGCTGTGGATAATGAAGTAGATTTTCAAAGTCTACAGAGAGATTTAGGCCATTTGGAAGAGTGGGCTGAAAGATGGCAGATCGAGTTTAATGCTGATAAGTGTGAGGTGCTACATCTTGGCAGGACAAATCAAAATAGGACGTACATGGTAAATGGTAGCGATTTGAGGAATGCAGTTGAACAGAGGGATCGAGGAATAACTGTGCATAGTTCCCTGAAGGTGGAATCTCATGTAGATAGGGTGGTAAAGAAAGCTTTTGGTGTGCTAGCCTTTATAAATCAGAGCATTGAGTATAGAAGTTGGGATATAATGTTAAAATTGTACAAGGCATTGGTGAGGCCAATTCTGGAATATGGTGTACAATTCTGGTCACCAAATTATAGGAAAGACGTCAACAAAATAGAGAGAGTACAGAGGAGATTTACTAGAATGTTGCCTGGGTTTCAGCACCCAAGTTACAGAGAAAGGTTGAACAAGATAGGTCTTTATTCTTTGGAGGCAGAAGGCAGGAAGGTTAAGGGGGGACTTGATAGAGGTCTTTAAAATGATGAGAGGGATAGACAGAGTTGATGTGGATAAGCTTTTTCCATTGAGAGTAGGGAAGATTCAAACAAGAGGACATGATTTGAGAATTAAGGGACAAAAGTTTAGGGGCAACATGAGGGGAACTTCTTTACTCAGAGAGTGGAAGCTGTGTGGAATGAGCTTCCAGTGGAAGTGGTGAAGGCAGGTTCATTTTTATCATTTAAAAATAAATTGGTTAGGTATATGGATGGGAAAGGAATGGAGGGTTATGGTCTGAGTGCAGGTAGATGGAACTAGGTGAGAGTAAGTGTTTCGGCACGGATGAGAAGGGCCGAGATGGCCTGTTTCCGTGCTGTAATTGCTATATGGTTATAATTAGAAAAAGAGTCTGTGCTTTTATTCCCATTACCAACTTGACTCCACACGACTCCACACTTTGCTACATTGCATTCCATCTGCCACTTCTCTGCCCACTCTCCCAACCTGCCCAAGTCATTCTACAGTGTCCCTGCTTTCTCTACACTAACGGCTCCTCCACCTATTTTCGTATCAACTGCAAAATTGGCCGCAAAGCGTTCATTTCCCTCATCCAAATAATTAATATACAATAAATAAAGATAAATTTGGTTTTCTTTCACACCTTTAATGGTCTCGAGATATCTCTAACCGAAGAACATTTTGAACGTAGAGTAATGTTGTAAGGATCACGTTAACCATCTTGCACACTACAAATATCATTCATTATCACTGATATTGATTGAGGTGTAAATATCATCTTGGATGCCAGTGCTAATCCTACTGCATAATGATGCCATGAGATTTTTTATATCCTACTGGAGGAAAGTGGATGTGTCCAATTTAACCTCTTAATTGAAACACTAAGCCTGGGGTCATACAGGAATCCCTCATTCCCACCAGAGCATCAGCTGAGATTTTGTACCCGAACCTTTTGTTCACAGTTTGAACCCAATCTCCTAAATCAACCTGGTGAGGTGTGTACGAACTGGATCATTGAGAGCACATGATACCCACCTGGTAGTAAAGTGATGTACGGTGCCGGTGTCGCTAACAGTGCACTCTGGCAAACAGACAGACTTCTTTTCAGGATCATGCTTTTTCTATGTTCTTTCACTACTTTAAGTCGGTCATATTCCTCCAATTCATCCACTTCGTCGGTAATATTTTGCACCTGTTAGACAAAGGAAGAATACAAAAAACAACTTGCTTTTTTTTGTAGTGCCTTTTAATAACCCAAACTCTCAAAAATGTGCTGGAGTACCTATGTGGGTCAGGTAGCACCACTGGACAGCATAGATAGGTGGCGTTTTGGGTTGGGATCCTTCTTCAGAACAGAAACGTCACCTATTTTTGTTCTCCAGAGATGCTGCCTGAACTGCTGTGTTACTCCAGCACTTTGAAATACAACTTCCCTATTTTTAAACAAACCCCCTTGCAATAAATGAAAATATGCTGTTTGTTTTCTTCTCATTGAGTACACATCACAAGATTAGAAATTGTTCAGCCAGAGCTGAACACACTTCTCGGCATCTGCATACAACGGCATCTTGCTCTTCTTGTGCTTGTTCTGAATAACTTGCTGAGTCTGCCTACTTATATTTCACAATTTGTGCACAAGAACACTCAATGCTCTTTGCACTACACTCATCTGCAATCTTTCTCCAATTAAATAACAGTTTGCTCTTGAATTCCTCTTACTGAAGTACATAGCCTGCACTTGCTAAGTTATGCCCACTCACACATCCAATGCAGTCTTAATATTGTCATCGCAGCTTGCCCTCCTATCTACTTTTGACTCATTTGTAAATTTGGATGCTTTGCACTCTGTTTTCTCCTCCGTTATTAATATAAATCATAACTAACTGAGGGACAAGAAATGATCCTTGGAGCACTCCATTAGTTACTTCCTTCCAGCTTAAAAATTACCTATTTACTCTGACTCTCTCATCTCGTGCACCAGCAGTGCATGTGGCTTACCTTCACAAAAAGATTATCCACCTTCTCTTGGTTCCTCGAGTTAATTGCTTGAAGGTGGTTAAGCACGTCCATCAACTCAGCATATTCTATCTCTATGATCCGAAATGAGATGATACTGTATAGATCACCATCATATTCTTCTTCAAGTGTATCAATCCGCTGCACAAGCTTCTGAAGTCGTTGCTCCATATCAGCAAAAATATCAATAGGTTCCTTTAACTATCAGTTGAATGAAGAGGACATTTTTCTGGTTAGGAAATTTGAGACATTTTACCAACTCCTTAATGTACAAAATTGCATAAAACAAGTGGTGTGCAACAGCCACATTTACAATCCAAACCACATCCAAAGGTTACTTGCGATAAAAAAATGTTTTAACTGTAGCAGTCTGCTTATATTTTAAGAAAGCCACAATTCCCATTGATTCATTCACTGCCTCTTCACTGCTCTCTCATTCTTGCTAATTGCTCATAGTCTCACTGCCCTGTCACTCCTCCACCCACCCCCCCCCCCCCCCAATTCTCCACTCACACCATCACCGATGGCCCCCTCACTCCACCATCCCGTGTGGTATATTGTAACATCTAAGCCCACCAGTACTGTGCCCCAGTGTAAAACTCTGTCAGATCTGTGCCGCCAGTAGGGCACCCGAGTACTATTCGGTAACAGGTCTATGCCCACCAGTACTGTTAAAGATATTGTTTTACACCTCTTGACACCATGATGTTAAAGAGATTATTTTACACCTACTCCTCCTAACTGCCATGGAAAACTACAACCGAGGAACCGTTAGCTTACGGGACAATAGTTGGTTTCCCTGTTAACATTGGCGAGCCGAGGGAGCTGGGCGTTGGTATCGCGCTCACCTGCTTGGCATTGAGTTCCCGGCTGCAGTTGTCGCTAAGCGAATGGAGCTCCTCAAACTGTTGCCTGGGGAATACTCCGTCCGACATCTGCAGGTCGCAGTAACACCTCTTTCCCACTCGGGGCACGCCCTGAACATCGCCGTCCACCTGTTGAACGATGACAAGTCAAAACCTCCGCAAAATGCTTATTATAATCGAGTGCAGGAAGGAGTGGGAAATGAGTGACTTACCGTAGCAGCGGTCCTCAGGAGGATGACGAATACCCCAGCCAGTGTGAACAGAGCCATAACGAAACGCGCGCTGCCACAGCTAAAGTTTCCAGTATTTAAGCAAAATGGGCGGGGATTGACCCGCCCCCCTCTCGGGTCAGCAGAAGAAGACACAAAGGCTGGAGTAACTCAGGGGATCAGTCAGCATCTCAGGACAGCAACCCCTGGGGCTGGCCATGTGGGGGGGGGGGGTGATGGTTTGTGGGTGGATGATGATTTTCGGCCGGTGGGCGAGAGGAATTTACTGCAAACTCTGCCCCCATCCTTCCCTGGGAGGCTTACCCGACTCCACACAGCGGCTTACCCGACTTATGTAATGAACCGGATTTGATAAAGGACCTCGAGGTCTCGAGGACCCATGAGCCATTAGGAGGCAGTGACCATAACATGGTCAGGTTTAATCTACAATTGGAGAGGGAGAAGAGTAGATCGGAGGTGTCAGTGTTGCAGTTGAATAACGGGGCCATGAGGGAGGAGCTGGGCAAAGTTAACTGGAAAGATACACTAGCAGGGATGACAGTGGAACAACAATGGCAGGTGTTTCTAGGAATAATACAGAAGGTGCAGGATCAGTTCATTCCTAGGAGGAAGAAAGATTCCAAGGGGAGAAAGGGACGACCATGGCTGACAAGGGACGTCAGGGACAGTATAAAAATTAAAGCGAAGAAGTACAACGTAGTAAAGATTAGCGGGAAGCGAGAGGATTGGGTAATGTTTAAAGAACAACAGAAGATAACCAAAAAGACAATACGGGGAGAAAAGATGAGGTACGAAGGTAAGCTAACCAAGAATATAAAGCAGGATAGTAAAAGCTTCTTTAGGTATGTGAAGAGGAAAAAATTAGTTAAGACCTAAGTTGGATCCTTGAAGACTGAAAAAGGTGAATTTATTATGGGGAACAAGGGAATGGCAGATGAGTTGAACAGGTACTTTGGATCTGTCTTCACTAAGGAGGACACAAACAATCTTCCTGATATAGTAGTTGCCAGAGGATCTGGGGTGACAGAGGAACTGAAGGAAATCCACATTAGGCAGGAAATGGTGTTGGATAGATTGATGGGATTGAAGGCTGATAAATCCCCAGGGCCTGATGGTCTGCATCCCAGGGTACTTAAGGAAGTGGCTCTAGAAATCGTGGATGCATTGGTGATAATTTTCCAATGTTCTACAGACTCAGGATCAGTTCCTGTGGATTGGAGGGTAGCTAATGTTATCCCACTTTTTAAGAAAGGAGGGTGAGAGAAAACAGGGAATTATAGACCAGTTAGCAGGGCGCTCGCATAACTTTTTTTCCCTGTTGCCAGCCGGGCAACCTCGGCAGCTTTTTAGGTTGCCAAATGACAGTTTAGGTGGTCATTTAAGATGGCTTGCATGACACGTGCGATAATGTGCTCGGACGAAGTGCGTAGTTACCAGTCGGAATTATGGTCAATGAAGCATTCACGTATTATTTCTGCTTCAAATAAAGTCACAATCTAAACATATTCACCAATCAAGACATGATCAAGACACAATGACATGCAGCAAAATTACAATACAGTATCTCATCTCTTTTTACACATTGCAATGAATGCAATTTCTATTATTTCTTTCCACTTCCAAACAAAATTCTGGTTGGATTATTCAGCGTATGATCAACCTCAGTGAGATCAAGTGCAGGCTTGGCGATGGCTTCGCACAACACCTACACTCAGTTCGCAATAACCAACCTGATCTCCCGGTGGCTCAGCACTTCAACTCCCCCTCCCATTCCGAATCCGACCTTTCTGTCCTGGGCCTCCTCCATGGCCAGAGTGAGGCTCACTGCAAATTGGAGGAACAGCACCTCATATTTTGCTTGGGTAGTTTACACCCCAGTGGTATGAACATTGGCTTCTCCAATTTCAGGTAGTTCTTGCTTTCTCCCTCCTTCCCCTTCTATTCCCAGTCTCCACCTCTTCCTTTCTTTTTCCCGACCCCCCCCCCACCCCCGACATCAGTCTGAAGAAGGGTCTCGACCCGAAACGTCGCCTATTCCTTCACTCTATAGATGCTGCCTCACCCGCTGATCTTCTCCAGCTTTGTCTACCAACGTGATCCCACCACTGGCCACATCTTCCCATCTCCTCCCCTGTCGGCTTTCCGCAGAGACTGCTCCTTCCATAACTCCCTGGTCATTTCGTCCCTTCCCACCCAAACCACCCCCTCTCACGGCACTTTCTCTTGCAACCGCAGGAAGTGCTACACTTGTTGCTTTACCTCCCCCCTTCCATTCAAGGACCCAAGCCATCTTTCCAGGTGTGGCAGAGGTTCACGTGCACCTCCTCCAACCTCATTTATTGCATCCACTGCTCTAGGTGTCAGCTGCTCTACATCGCTGAGACCAAGCATAGGCTTGGCGATTACTTTGCCCAATAACTCAGCTCGGTTCGCAATAACCAACGTGATCTCCCGGTGGCTCAGCACTTCAACTCCCCCTCCCATTCCGAATCAGACTTTTCTGTCCTGGGCCTCCTCCGTGGCCAGAGTGAGGCCCACTGTAAATTGGAGGAGCAGCACCCCATATTTTGCTTGGGCAGTTTACACCCCAGCGGTATGAAAATTGACCTCCAATTTCAGGTAGTCCCTGCTTTCTCCTCCGCTTCCCAGCTCTCCCTCAGCCCACTGTCTCCGCCTCTTCCTTTCTTCTTCCCGCCCCCCACACCCTCACATCAGTTTCAAGAAGGGTCTCGACCCAAAACGTCGCCTATTTCCTTTGCTCCATAGATGCTGCCTCACCCGCTGAGTTTCTCCAGCATTTTTGTCTTCCCATTCACACGTTCTGTTATCCCACTTTCCTCACCCACTCCCTACACATTAGGGGCAATTTTACAGAGACAAGTTAACCTACAAAGCCAATGCATCTTTGGGATGTGGGAGGAAACCCACACGCTTGCAGGGAGAATGTGCAAAATCAACACAGACAGTGCCCGAGACAGGATCGAACACAGATCCCTGGCGTGTGAGGCAGCAAGTCCACCAGCTGTGCCACTATATTTTACATTCCAACACACAAAAAATTATACGTTGATAACTTTGGTTACTAAAAAAAAAGAAACTATCCATTTTCAGTCTTAAGTGATGCTATGTCCCCCTTTACAGCTACTGTATGTTTTAATTCAGTTCAAGACTATGGGACAGTGCATTGGCCATAACGTTGCTGTCTAAAATTGCCAGAGACCCGGAATTGATCCAGAATATGGGTGCTGTCTTTATGGAGTTTGCTCCTTTTCCCTTTGATGGTATGGGTTTTCTCCGGGTGCTCTTGTTCCCTTCCACATTCCAAAGGAGTGCAGGAACATTTTTCAGACCCAACCCAAAATGTAATATTTTCATTTTGTCCAGTGTTTCTGTCTGACCTGTTGAGTTACTCCAGCTTTTTGTGTCTATCTTCAGTTTAAACCAGCATCTGCAGTTCTCTCCTACACACACGATACTATATGATAGAACTTTATTAATCCCAGGAGGGTTTTTTTTTTTTTTTTTGTGTGTGTGTGTGCGCGCGTGCGTGCGTGCGTGCGTGCGTGTGTGTGTTCATATATAAATATACACCGTTTTGTTTTCTCGTTTATAACATTGTTTAGAGTACTATGTTTACATATTCTGTTGTGCTGCTGCAAATAAGGATTTCATTGGGACATGAGAGAATAAAACACTCTTGACTCTTGACTTACGTCGCTAATGTGTGGGATAGAACCAGTGTACGGGTGATCGGTGGACTCGGTGGGCCGAACGGCCTGGTTTCACGCTGTATGTTTAAATTAAACTAAAACACTAAAACCAGAGTAAATCTAAAGAAAGGTCTCTACCTGAAACGTCACCCAATTTCTCCTATCCAGAGATGCTGGCTGCTCCATGGAGTTCCCCCACACAATTAAAGAATGTAATAGTCTTCACCCTACTATAGGTACCCAAACAGAAGCAATTAAATTTAAGGTAGCTCTTTTTTTCCCCAAGAACCCTTTTTTGTTTAAGTCCAAGTCAAGAGTCAAGAGAGCTTTATTGTCATGTGTCCCAGATAGGACAATGAAATTCTTGCTTGCTGCAGCTCAACAGAATATGTAAACATAATACAGAACAGGAGATAAAAGTTCAGTGTGTCCATAGACTATATATATACACACAATAAATAAACAGATAAAATGCAATAGGCTGTTATTTTTCAGAGTTTGGTGGTGGTGTTTAAATTCTGTTTAGATTCCATTTCGAATATTTTTGGAGGACCAGGAAATAAAGAAGCAAGAGTTACTCCAGGGAGTTACTCCAGCTCGAGCGAGTGATTCTACATTGTTTTTCAGCGGTCGCGGTGAGTGGACAGCAATGGCAGCCAGATCTCCCAACATGCAAAGGGAGGGAGAAAGTGGCCGACGCTGACCAGTTGCAGTGGCAATGCGCGTGTGCAGGGCGGCACATGCGCACTACCACGGCCGATGTTGTGCTGGCCAAAGATCCTCGCTATAGGATCTTTGGTGCTGGCCGTGGTTGTGTGCATGTGTAAGGCGGCCTGACACACGGACATGGAGAGCGGGCGGAGACAGAGAGAGAGAGAAAGATAGAGAGGGGACCCCTCAGAATTAAGCGATAGGTGTCCTGGGTGCTTGCCAAGCCGGGCAAAATGGCATGGCTTTTAGGTTGCCCGGCAGGGCTGTGGGTTGACATTGGCAACCGGGAAACTGGTAATTTCGAGCCCTGGTTAGCCTGACATCGGTGGTGGGGAAGATGCTGGAGACAATTATAAAAGATGAGATAGCCAAACATTTGGATAGCAATAACAGGATCGGTCCGAGTCAGCATGGATTTACGAAGGGGAAATCATGCTTGATTAATCTTCTGGAATTTTTTGAAGCTGTAACTAGGAAAATGGACAAGGGAGAGGCAGTGAATGTAGTGTACCTGGACTTTCAGAAAGCATTTGATAAGGTCCCACATAGGAGATTAGTGGGCAAAATTAGGGCACATGGTATTGGGGGTATAGTGCTGACATGGATAGAGAAGTGGTTGGCAGAAAGGAAAGAGTAGGGATTAACGGGTCCCTTTCAGAATGGCAGGCAGTGACTAGTGGGGTACTGCAAGGCTCAGTGCTTGGACCGCAGCTATTTACAATATACATCAATGATTTGGATGAAGGGATTCAAAGTAACATTAGCAAATTTGCAGATGACACAAAGCTGGGTGGCAGTGTGAACTGTGAGGAGGATGCTATGAGAATGCAGGATGACTTGGACAGGTTGGGGGAGTGGGCTGATGCATGGCAGATGAAGTTTAATGCGGATAAATGTGAGGTTATCCACTTTGGTAGCAAAAACAGGAAGGCAGATTACTATCTAAATGGTGTCAAGTTGGGAAAAGGGGAAGTACAACGGGATCTGGGGGTCCTTGTACATCAGTCTATGAAAGTAAGCATGCAGGTACAGCAGGCAGTGAAGAAAGCGAATGGCATGTTGGCCTTTATAACAAGAAGAATTGAATATAGGAGCAAAGAAGTCCTTCTGCAGTTGTACAGAGCCCTAGTGAGACCACACCTGGAGTATTGTGTGCAGTTTTTGTCCCCTAATTTGAGGAAGGACATTCTTGCTATTGAGGGAGTGCAGCGTAGGTTTACAAGGTTAATTCCCGGGATGGCGGGACTGTCGTATGCTGAGAGAATGGAGCAGCGGGGCTTGTACACTCTGGAGTTTAGAAGCATGAGAGGGGATCTCATTGAAACATATAAGATTGTTAAGGGCTTGGACACGCTAGAGGCAGGAAACATGTTCCCGATGTTGGGGGAGTCCAGAACCAGGGACTACAGTTTAAGAATAAGGAGTAAGCCATTTGGAGACGAGGAAACACTTTTTCTCACAGAGAGTGGTGAGTCTGTGGAATTCTCTACCTCAGAGGACGATGGAGGCAGGTTCTCTGGATGCTTTCAAGAGAGAGCTAGATAGGGCTCTTAAAAATAATGGAGTCAGGGGATATGGGGAGAAGGCAGGAACAGGGTTCTGATTGGGGATGATCAGCCATGATTCCACTGAATGGCGGTGCTGGCTTGAAGGGCCGAATGGCCTACTCCTGCACCTATTGTCTATTGTCTATTGTCTATTGACTCCACACAGCGGCTTTCCCGACCACACATCGGCTTTCCCGACTCTACACAGCAGCTTTCAGAACTGCTGTAGATTTGGGAGCAACAGCAGCAGGAGATTAGCAAGAGATACGACTGATTGGCTCTAGCCCGAGTGGGAGGAGAGAAGTGAGTCAGTGCCGGGAAAACAGTTGAAAACTGAGGAATTTTGTTTGTAAATTGGTAAATCAGGCAATTTATCCGTCAATTTAAGCAAGACGGCTCTTAGCGAGCGGCAGTGAGTGAGCGGCCTTGTGAGGAAAGTGTGAGTCTTTGGCTCGAGAGTCTTCGGCGAGGAGGCTGAGGAGAGGACACCACGCAATATGCTTGAGAGGTAGAGACAAAAGAAGGAGATGTCAGGCAAGCTGATTCAGTGCGATGCTTGCAGTATGTGGGAGGTCAAGGACACCGCTGGTGCCTCTGGCTGCTACAAATGCGAGAAGTGCATCCAGGTAGAGCTCCTGAAGGGCCGTGTTGGGGAACTGGTGAAGCAAGTGGATGACCTCCGGTTCGTCCGAGAAACGGAGTCGTTCCTCGACAAGTCCTACAGTACGATTGTTACACCTAAGGTACTGGAAGAGAGAAGGTGGGAGACGGTGAGAAAGGGAGGGAAGCATGGAATGCCAACGTCCCCGGGTGTTGTACCTCTTGTGAACAGGTTCACCCACTTAGAAGCTGTTGGGACAGAAGACGTGTTTACACTGAGCGGCGGACTGGCTTGTGATGCGAATAGGGCTGTTGAGCCAAAACCAAAAAGGCCTAAGGCAGGCAACGCCATTGTAGTGGGAGACTCCATTGTGAGAGGTACGGACAGGGGTTTCTGTGGCAACAGACGGGATGCGAGGATGGTGTGCTGCCTTCCTGGTGCCAGGATCCAGGATGTCACGGACAGAGTGCAGAAAATCCTCAAGGGCGAAGGTGAACATCCGGAAGTGGTAGTGCATGTCGGCACAAACGATGTCGGAAAGAAGGGGATGAAGATTCTGCAGCGTGACTTTAGAGAGCTCGGAAAAATGCTGAAAAGCAGGACCTCCAGGGTTGTTATCTCCGGTTTGCTTCCAGTTCCTCGTGCTGGCGAGAGCAGGAACAGGGAGATACGGGACCTGAACGTGTGGCTCAGGAACTGGTGCACGGGGCAGGGATTTAGATTCTTAGATCACTGGGATCTGTTTTGGGGTAAGGGGGAACTGTACAAAAGGGACGGATTGCATCTTAACAGGTGTGGGACCAGCATTCTGGCAGGCAGGTTTGCCACTGCTACACGGGTGGTTTTAAACTGAATAAGGGGGGTGGGGTGTCGAATGGGATAGTGGAGGATGGAGTTAAAGGGAAAGGGTTTCTTAAATGTGTGAGCGTAGAGACAGAGGAGTGTAAAATGAGGGTAGAAGCAATAGGTAGCAAGATGAAAAATAAAAGTGGAAGACAGACAAAACCAGGGCAAAAATCAAAAAGGGCCACTTTTGAACATAATTGTATAAGGGGTAAGAGTGTTGTAAAAACAAGCCTGAAGGCTTTGTGTCTCAATGCAAGGAGCATTCGTAATAAGGTGGATGAGTTGAATGTGCAGATAGCTATTAATGACTATGATATAGTTGGGATCACGGAGACATGGCTCCAGGGTGACCAAGGCTGGGAGCTGAACATCCAGGGATATTCAATATTCAGGAGGGATAGAGAGAAAGGAAAAGGAGGTGGGGTAGCATTGATGATTAGAGAGGAGATTAACGCAATGGAAAGGAAGGACATTAGGTTCGTGGATGTGGAATCGGTATGGGTAGAGCTGCGAAACACTAAGGGGCAGAAAACGCTGGTGGGTGTTGTGTACAGGCCACCTAACAGTAGTAGTGAAGTTGGAGATGGTATCAAACAGGAAATTAGAAATGCGTGCGACAAAGGCAAAACAGTTATAATGGGTGACTTCAATCTACATATAGATTGGGTGAATCAAATTGGCAGGGGTGCTGAGGAAGAGGATTTCTTGGAATGTATGCGGGATAGTTATCTAAATCAACATGTAGAGGAACCAACGAGAGAGCAGGCTATTTTAGACTGGGTATTGAGTAATGAGGAAGGGTTAGTTAGCAGTCTTGTTGTACGTGCCCCCTTGGGCAAGAGTGACCATAATATGGTTGAGTTCTTCATTAGGATGGAGAGTGACATTGTTAATTCAGAAACAATGGTTCTGAACTTAAAGAAAGGTAACTTTGAGGGTATGAGACATGAATTGGCCATGATTGACTGGCAATTAATTCTAAAAGGGTTGACGGTGGACAGGCAATGGAAGACATTTAAAGACTGCATGGATGAACTACAAAAATTGTTCATCCCAGTTTGGCAAAAGAATAAATCAGGGAAGGTAGTGCATCCGTGGATAACAAGGGAAATCAGGGATGGTATCAAAGCGAAAGATGATGCGTACAAATTAGCCAGAAAAAGCAGCATACCAGAGGACTGGGAGAAATTCAGAGACCAGCAGAGGAGGACAAAGGGCTTAATTAGGAAAGGAAAAATAGATTATGAAAGAAAACTGGCAGGGAACATAAAAACTGACTGCAAAAGTGTTTATAAATATGTAAAAAGAAAGAGATTAGTTAAAACAAATGTAGGTCCCTTGCAGTCAGAAACAGGTGAGTTGATCATGGGGAACAAGGATATGGCGGACCAATTGAATAACTACTTTGGTTCCGTCTTCACAAAGGAAGACATAAATAATCTGCCGGAAATAGCAGGGGACCGCGGGTCAAAGGAGTTGGAGGAATTGAGTGAAATCCAGGTTAGTCGGGAAGTGGTTTGGGGTAAATTGAATGGATTAAAGGCCGATAAATCCCCAGGGCCAGATAGGCTGCATCCCAGAGTACTTAAGGAAGTAGCTCCAGAAATAGTGGATGCATTAGTAATAATCTTTCAAAATTCTTTAGATTCTGGAGTAGTTCCTGAGGATTGGCGGGTAGCAAACGTAACCCCACTTTTTAAGAAGGGAGGGAGAGAGAAAACGGGGAATTACAGGCCAGTTAGTCTAACATCGGTAGTGGGGAAACTGCTAGAGTCAGTTATTAAAGATGGGATAGCAGCACATTTGGAAAGTGGTGAAATCATTGGACAAAGTCAGCATGGATTTACGAAAGGTAAATCATGTCTGACGAATCTTATAGAATTTTTCGAGGATGTAACTAGTAGCGTGGATAGGGGAGAACCAGTGGATGTGGTGTATCTGGACTTCCAGAAGGCTTTCGACAAGGTCCCACATAAGAGATTAGTATACAAACTTAAAGCACATGGCATTGGGGGTTCAGTATTGATGTGGATAGAGAACTGGCTGGCAAACAGGAAGCAAAGAGTAGGAGTAAACGGGTCCCTTTCACAATGGCAGGCAGTGACTAGTGGGGTACCGCAAGGCTCAGTGCTGGGACCCCAGCTATTTACAATATATATTAATGACCTGGATGAGGGAATTGAAGGCAATATCTCCAAGTTTGCGGATGACACTAAGCTGGGGGGCAGTGTTAGCTGTGAGGAGGATGCTAGGAGACTGCAAGGTGACTTGGATAGGCTGGGTGAGTGGGCAAATGTTTGGCAGATGCAGTATAATGTGGATAAATGTGAGGTTATCCATTTTGGTGGCAAAAACAGGAAAGCAGACTATTTTCTAAATGGTGGCCGACTAGGAAAAGGGGAGATGCAGCGAGACCTGGGTGTCATGGTACACCAGTCATTGAAAGTAGGCATGCAGGTGCAGCAGGCAGTGAAGAAAGCGAATGGTATGTTAGCTTTCATAGCAAAAGGATTTGAGTATAGGAGCAGGGAGGTTCTACTGCAGTTGTACAGGGTCTTGGTGAGACCACACCTGGAGTATTGCGTACAGTTTTGGTCTCCAAATCTGAGGAAGGACATTATTGCCATAGAGGGAGTGCAGAGAAGGTTCACCAGACTGATTCCTGGGATGTCAGGACTGTCTTATGAAGAAAGACTGGATAGACTTGGTTTATACTCTCTAGAATTTAGGAGATTGAGAGGGGATCTTATAGAAACTTACAAAATTCTTAAGGGGTTGGACAGGCTAGATGCAGGAAGATTGCTCCCGATGTTGGGGAAGTCCAGGACAAGGGGTCACAGCTTAAGGATAAGGGGGAAATCCTTTAAAACCGAGATGAGAAGAACTTTTTTCACACAGAGAGTGGTGAATCTCTGGAACTCTCTGCCACAGAGGGTAGTCGAGGCCAGTTCATTGGCTATATTTAAGAGGGAGCTAGATGTGGCCCTTGTGGCTAAAGGGATCAGAGGGTATGGAGAGAAGGCAGGTACGGGATACTGAGTTGGATGATCAGCCATGATCATATTGAATGGCGGTGCAGGCTCGAAGGGCCGAATGGCCTACTCCTGCACCTAATTTCTATGTTTCTATGTTTCCCGAGTGGGAGTCAATCAGCACGGCTTGTTTACTCAGCCCGGCTTGTTTACTCAGCCCCGCCTCCGTGGCTTTATTCTCCAGTTGATGCCGGAAGGGGCGTTACCTTCATGATAACTGACAGGCGAGAAGACCAAACTGCTGATCTCACGATTTTTAAAATCTTCATAACTTTTCTCATATTTCACCGATCGGAACAAAACTTGGTGTCTTGGAGCAGAGGAGAACGGTGAGTGGGTTGGCGCAAAAGGTGGTGGGGTGGTGTGGGGTGGTGTTGGATGGGGGAGGGTTGGAGGAATGGGGAGGGGTAAGGGGGGTCTGGGTGTGTGGTGGGAGGGGGTGTGTGTGGGGAGGATGGAGGAAGGGGAGGTGGGGAGGAGGGGGGAGAGGGGAATGAGGGGGAAGGCGGGGTGTGGGGTGAGTGGGGGGAGAGGGAATCCACTCAGCGGACACCGGCTGCGACTCCATACAGCGCTTACCCGACTCCACACAGCGGCTTTCCCGACTCCACACAGCGGCTCTCCCGACTCCACACAGCGGCTTTCCCGACTCCACACAGCGGCTTTCCCGACTCCACTCTTGCAGACTCAATCAACACGGCTTGTTTAATCAGCCCCGCCTCCGAAGCTTTATTCTCCAGCGGGTGCCGGAAGGGGCGTTACCTTCATGGTGACTGACAGGCGAAATGACCAATCTGCTGATCTCACAATTTTTTAAAACCTTCATAACTTTTCTCATATTTCACTGATCAGAACAAATTTTGGTGTCTTGGAGCAGAGGAGAACGATGAGTAAGGTGGCACGAAAATGGTGGTGTGAGGTGGGAGGGGGTGGTGTGGGGGAGAGGGGTAGTGTGGTGGGGGTGAGGTGGTGTGGGGTGGTGTGGGGGATTGGGCAAAGGGGGGATGAATGGGGGAGGGGTAAAGGGTGGGTGTGGGGGAGAGGGGGGTGTGAGGGGGGGAAGGGGGGAGGGGGTAATGGGAAGGGTGGTGTGTGGGGAGGAGGGGGAGCGTGGAAGGGGGAGGCGGTGTGGGAGGGAGCAGGGTGTGTGTGGGGGGGAGGGACTCCACTCAGCGGACACCGGCCGCAGAACCACACAGCACCTTCCGACTCCACACAGTGCATACCTGACTCCACACAGCGGCTTTCCAGATTCCACACAGCGGCTTTCCCGACTCCACACAGCGGCTTTCCCGACTCCACACAGCGGCTTACCCGACTCCACACAGCGGCTTACCCGACTCCACACTGCGGCTTTCCCGACTCTACTCTTGCGGACTCAAATCACTCTGGTGATTTATTCTCCAGCGGGTGCCGGAAGGGGCGTTACCTTCATGGTGACTAACAGGGGAGAAGACCAATCAGCTGATCTCACGATTATTTAAACCTTCATAACTTTTCTCATATTTCACCGATCGAAACAAGACTTGGTGTCTTGGAGCAGAGGAGAACGGTGAGAAAGGTGGCGCAAAAATCCTAGCAATATAGGGTATCATTTTTGCACATATTTAATTACAACGCAGACCGGAAGTGGTCAAGATGAGAGTTTTAGTAATAGTATAGATAGTCCAGAAACACATATATTTAATAGGCATACCATATCCATGCCACCATTAATTCCAGTCATACACAATTGCACCACAGGCTTTGATACATTGGAAATTCAAAAGCTCCTCTAGATACTTATTAAATGTTGTCAGTGTTATTTGCTCCCAACATCCACTCGGGCATTCCAGATTCCAACCACCCTTTTGGAAAAAATAGGTTCTTCCACTGATCCTCTCTAAATTACCTAACCCTTACCCTAAACCTATGTTAAACATCACAACCAACTTGAGGAACATAGATTATCCGGTCATAATCTCATTAATGTTTTTGGGAGTTTGGTGTGCACAAATTGAATGGTGCATTTCTTATAGAGCAGTCACCAAGGTTCGTTGCTTCTTGAGGATATTGGGAGTTTTGATTTATTAAGTCTATTTTATGAAATATTTTAAATTAAAAGTAAAGCCAGTGATGCACTTGCAACACATCTAAACTGTCTGCTCAGTTGTGACAGGTTTCACGAAGCATGTGGACATTCTTACACAGTTTCTGTGCAAAGATGACAACGGTCAAATACATTAACAAAAATATTAAAGAGTAACAGTAACATCATCGATTCCTGGGGAACACAAATGGGATCAGTTTCTAAATTCATTTAAATCTATTAACAACTATTTTCTGTCCTAGTTTTTTAGTCATATTATCACTAATATTTGATTTTTCAACCTTGTATGGTGCCTTATCAAAAGCCTTACACAATTAATTGATGGCTTCCACCATCCACTACCAAAGTGGCTTCAACAAATCTGATAAAATTTGTTAAATTAAATCTTCCTGAAACTATTGAGTATCGTTAACAAGGTTATCTCTATCAAAGAATCCCCCTTAAGTAATTTTGCAGATAATAAAATTATATAAATGTGGATTTAAGATTAAGAAACTAGTATTTGGAAACTGAGGTTATAGCTGACGTGCACAAAGCAAAACATTGCAGAATCTAAGGATATTAAAAACATTTTGGGTAAATAAAATTTGCAAGTCAATAGTTTGTATTTCCTGTGGACGGCAAAAATATATTTTTAGTCTTTGTACCTCTTATGGTGGTATATATGGTCTTTGTCTGAGCAACAAGATGTCCACTCTGATATTTGTCACTGCATGGCATTTGCAGGATAATTAGGTTGATGTTTGAGATCAAAAGTTATTTCCCTGCATATATTGAATCCTGAACACTCTGTATTTGATGGAGTTATAAACACTGTCGGTTCTACATTCCCAAATGACAATTACCCATGTTATAAATAGGCTTTTGGACTTTGTTCCAGCAACATCGTTAATGTAAAACGCAACAGGGAACCCCATTCTACACAGAGTGAAGTAACAAGGAACTGCAGATATTGGTTAACCAAAGATCGACAAAAAATGCTGGAGTAACTGAGTGGGTCAGGCCCATTCTGGAGAACATGGATAGGTAATGTTTTGGTTGGGACCCAGAAGAACACATACCAACAGTACATTTGGCTTTGTTGGGTGTAATTGCCAGATTAATGCTGAATGGTGGGTATCTCACATGTGGTGCAATTTGCAGCTGTGCAGAAAAAAAATATTGTTGTTCTAACTTACTATAAACTGAAGAAAAGAAGAAAATATTGATGAGGGGCAGATTTAACACAATCAATAAATTAGTTGGGCAAATAATAAAATAAAAAGCACAAATCCTTATGTGTATGATCATACTAAATGCAGTAAAAGATCTAAATTGACTGTGGTGGGAAATGTTGGGATGGTTATGAGCAATTATTGCTTGCCCATTTGATATGGTTAGGAGTTCAAAATTCATGCTCCTGCCACAATATCACAATAACTATCTACCTAGGCCTTGGAATTTGCACATCCCTCCAGTCTGAAGAATAACCTGGTATTATCATTTTCTGTTTACTGCTAACATGAGGGGTGTTAGCAGTAACAGAAATGATAATACCAGGTTATTCTTCAGACTGGAGGGATGTGCAAATTGGAGTTCCCTAAGAATTATTACAGGGTCAAGTGCTTCCCCAATATATATGTTAATGGTTTGGATGTCAAGGGCACAGGCTTCCAAATCCTTCTGGAATGTTTGCTCCTGTGAGTTTTGCTCGGCCTCTTTTCCTTCTTCTGTCAGGTCCATGTCATTGCTATCCTAGGTGCATGTTCTGCTGACATTCTGAGTGCATGTACTGCAAATTTCATCCTGCGTACCTCTATGTCCTGGCTGAGAGGCTTTGTTGCAGTTTTCCGGTGGATCACCTCGTTTGTGATGTGGTCTCTGTAGCTAGTCTTCAGGATCTTCCTCAAGCAGCATTGTTGGAATGCATCCAATTTCTTTTTCATCTTCACATTTATTTTTTCATGTCTCACTGGCATAGAGGGCTGTAGGGTGGACTACGGACTGGAAGAGCTTGCCTTTTATTGGATATCCTGCCACTAGACCATATTGGCTGCATTCTTCTGAGACTGATGCAGCTTTACCAATTCGGGAGTTGATGTCGACCTCTACATCTCTATCTGCTGTGAACATGCTGCCAAGATAGGTAAATCTTGTGGCGTTTTCCACAGGTTCCCCATTGATTATCAGTTGGTCTATTTCTGCTGGTCTCCAGTCTGCATGGTCTTAATCTTCTGGCAGCTGATCTTTAATCCAACCTTTGATGCATTCTCCTCCAGAGCAGTTGTCATCTCTTGAAGGGTGTGTCTCAACTTTGCTAGTAATGCAATGTCATCGGCCAAATCTAGGTCTGTGAGGCATTTTCCTGTTCTCCACAGTATTCCAAAGTCAGGTTTGTCGAGACAATAAACAGTATGGAGGATAGAAGGCAACCTTGTCTTACCCCTGTGACAATGTCAAAGTATTCTGTGTTTCCTGAATCAACAACAACAACAACTGGATCCCTCGTAAAGGTTCTTGAAGATGTTGATGAAATCCTCTGGGATGCCATGCACTATCATCCATCAGCACCCTGGAAAAGCTGGAGGAAACTTTCTTGAAACATTCCTCTGCCGGGTAAAGCTATTGCCACAAACACATTACTTCCATAATGTTCAGTGTCAGAGAAAGAGTATTGTAGATTTATTTGCAGGTCAGAATAGAGTGTGATTTGGAACCAAATGTTAGTTTCTGGGGGTTCCCATGCAAATGTTCCCTCTGTTCGAAAATTAATGATTTTGCCAGCTACATTTTGAAGAAACGGTAGCACCATGTAGCAGTGCAATGTGTGGGTGACCCTCAGTACAGTTTTTGTGTGTCAATAGTAGAAGGAGAAAACGTCCAGGATGTTAATAACACCCATAATGGTGGTTGACCACAACAGTTTTGTTTTTCCCTGGATAATGTAAAACTGCTTTCAGGCTGTTTCCAGGTAGGTGAAGAATATTTCACCACACACGTGAAATGTGTTGCAGGTGATGGAAGGCTATGGGAAGGCAAAAGACAAGGCCACTCACAAACTGGAGGAATAACACCTTATATGTTGCTTGCATAGCTCACAACAGTATGAAAATTGTATTGTTCAATATTCAGATTTATCTGCTTTTATTTCCACAGATGATCCTTGGACTCTGAATATACCCTGATTCTATTTGCTTGAGCACATTATAATATAGGTTGCTAAATCACTATTGTCTGCTTTAATGCTATTGCTTAAGACTAATTTTGTCATGTGTGTCTGATTTATTTAACTATACCTCTAAATTCAAAAAGTTATAAAGTTCTAAAACCATTGAGACTGCATTCATCGAATATTTAGGCATATTGCACATGCAATATACAAACATGCACTTAATATATATGACAAATATCGTGTCCTCATGGAATTTATGTCTTTTTTTTTTCAAATTATATTTATTGACACATGCCCAGATGATGTAGCTTTGTGTTATGGAAAATCATGATACAAACTTTGTCTGGGAACGCAACCCCCCTTTCCTCCCCGTAACACGAGTGTTGCCTATACAGATCTGCTGTCTATGTGATTCCAGACTCAGTACAATGTGGAAAAATCTTAACTGCACACTGAAAAAGATGAGTAAGTCACTCAGTTGTATCAAACTGCTAATGAATAAAACAATAAGGACCAGGAGACATTCCATTTTCATTCCAGCTGCATTCCACTCGATCTTCTAAAGTCATGTGCTGGTATAACGATTGCTTGAACATTACCAACAAACTATTTGTGACCATGATGAGGAATTGAAAGGAATATGTTGGAGCAGTGCCAATGTGGTGAAGTTGTAATATGTGTGTGCTAAACCGTGGCAACATCATTCTGCAGTTGGAGGCAAGAAATGCAGTCTCGACATATCCTGCTATGAACAGTTGTACAATTAAGCAACCAAAGTGAGTAGAAGGCCCAATCACATTTTATTCTTCAATGAATGCAAAATGCAATATGTGAGTACACAACAGAAAGCCTTCAGAGTTAGCTGCAGCCAAAATAATCCAACCTAGGTCTCCACCATCACTGATGCCAGTACAGAGCTGATGTGATTCATCTGGCATAATGTTCCTAAATGCTTGAGCAGAACATTCGAGCGAAGACTGGGAGGTTTGGGAACATAATGCAGAAGGTTAGTGTTCCAATGCGGGCTGTTCCTTTAGCCAAGCTGCTCTAGTACAGCCTCACAAAGTAGAATATTTCTTAGGTACTTGACCACAAAGAACAACCAAGTCAATCCAGCCAAACACTGCTCTGTCAACCTATTTTCAATGATCTGCAAAGAGATGCAATTCTTGTAGCTGGTACTTTGAAATTGCATGTATTTGCTAATGTATGCCCTGTTCTTTTCTAGCGAGGTCATTTACTTTTGAAGCATATCAACTGGGACAAAAGAGTGGAATTCCACCGGTGAAGTGTGAGTGGCTACAGCTGGTCTGCAAGTGGCTTCTCAGTAATTGGGTGGAGGGGAAGGAGAAGCCAATACATTCCCAGTCTTCCCAGTTAAGTGAACGCCTATCTGCAAAATCAATTTAAAGACTAGCAGAACCAGACGATCCCTGAATGACATAGCTGGCAAGTTGGGCGAGATGCTGCATGGCAACAAATTTTGCTTTCACCTTCAGGAAGACAGCCAAACCTTTCAACCCCAACCTAATGAAGACTTTGAATTTTCATCATGTATAGCATTTAGGCCTAGTAAATTTATTGTCAATTCTGAATAAATGGAAAATTCTCACAGGCTGGAGTTATACCTAAAGCAAGGATAGATTGAAGCCTGCATTTCAACCCAAGCAGGTGTTCCATAGTGCAGTGAGATTTGCATTGAATCAGTCACTAGATCTTGAAATGAGGATGTTTGCTGTTAACAGCACAACGCTCAGTTCCGTTTTCAATTCCTCACAAAATTTTGCAATCCGTGTCGGTAAACAGCAGTTCAGTTTTTGAATGATAAGTGACAAGGAACAGTTGCACAGCATGTGCCAGACAAATGGCTACATCTTACAAGAGAATGTCTTAACAATTACCTATTGCATCAATGGTATTAACAGTGCTATGTTTCTCAACATCCTAATTCTGGGGATCACCATTGACAAAAATGGAACTGAATCACACAGATAAATACTAAAGCTATGAGTGCAGATTACAAACCAATTATTCTGTGGTTATCTTTTCTTCTCAAAGTTTTTCCATTATCCATACACAGCAAGATTGTGAAGAATTCTCTCCATTTGCCTGGAAGAATGCAGCAACAACATGGCATCCAAGAGAAAGCATGCATACTTTACTTTTTCACCCTAGACTCATCATAGCTCCAGTATATACCTCCTAATGGATGTATACCTGCAGTTCATTTGCTTTGTCATTTATAAACCTTAGCCTTTACTGTAGAAGATTAAGACAATAAATGCATCACAAAACCATACTATCCTGCATCCTGATTTTAAAATGTATGACCAGTTCTTTGTCAGCAATGATTCTAAATGTTGTATCCACTGCTTAATATAAGGACTACAGCTGTTCAAGGGGACAGTTCAATATTATTTCCTCACAGCAGAAATGGACAGAAACAGTGTGGTATGTCCTTTAGGACTTTGCAGGCCCAAACTTTAGACAATGATTAAAGTGGCATGACATGACATTTTTCAACAACTTGATTTTACAAAGCAGTTTTCGTTAAAAATGTCCAAAGCCTATTTCAGGAGAGTATTTACAAACAAACATCGACACAAGTTCAGGCAAGAAGATACAAAGGCAAATGAACAAAATGGTAGGAATTAAGGCGCACTTATAATGAGCATAAAGAGAGAGAGAGAGAGATTTGGGAAGGAAATTCCAGAGTTTATGGTTCTGCTGAAAATATATATATATATTGTTACTTTTTTGCATATCTTTCATACATTTATTCTATATCTCTCTACATCAGTCTATATCTCTCATTTTCCCTTTCCTCTGACTCTCAGTCTGAAGAACAGCCCCCACCTGAAACATCAACTATTCTTTTTCTCCAGAGATGCTATCTGACCCGCTGAGTTACTCCAGTTTTTTGTGTCTATCTTCGGTTTAAACCAGCATCTGCAGTTCCTTCCTACACATAGGCATCAATGATATGTGATTAAAAATCAGTGATGCTCAATGAACTTTATTACGAGATGTGTGAATACAGGGAAGGTTATAGAGTTGAAGCAGATTACATTGATAGAAGGGAGCAAAAGTCATGGATTAAACATTTAAAAAAATCAAGCCATTGCTTAACTAGGAGCAAACATAAGTCAAAGAGCACAGGAATAATGGGTGAACAATAGCAGATTGTGGCTTGACATTAAGACTTCTACTTTCTTAATTAACAATCAAGGACAAAATACTTACAATATAGACAAAATTAAATTGCACCCCTTGAGTCAGTCTGATAAATCTCATCTGAAGGAATACAAACCATTGTATATGGCAAATCCATAGGTAGCTAGGCTTCTCATCTATTTGATGGTCCAAATAAAGAGAAAAATTCAATTAGCCATTCACCAGTACATAGCAGCAGAAACATTTACTTTATAAACTAAATGTTGTAAGCTAAGGCATATCCATGATGGCTTTATTAAACTCCAATCCAGAGAACCCATGTTCTTTGAAAACTCACATGGAATAAATGAACTCCTGCTGAGATTGCAGAATTATCCTTTGCAGACGTGACATCTGACCACAATACCACAATAAGACACAACAGAGGAACTTCACAGCATTGAAAAGACTTGACATTTAGAAATCAGGAGCCGCCAAAGTTTTACAGCTGATAAAAGTACTTTTGAGATTTACTCACGCATATGAAATATGGAGAAAGGAGAACTACCGTCTAATATTGCTTAGTAAAGTACCCGCAGTGAGATAGTTAGTCATATATTAAAGGAAACGCCTGTGCAAATAGCTCCGATTGTGATTACCAGTATTTCCTGAAATTTGATTTCTTCTCCATCAACTCCTTCTATACATCTTCATCTTTTGTAAAATTTTCCTCTTTTGATGTTACATACCTTTCCTTGTCTTGAACAATTCTTCCCATGTGTAGCTTCTACTGATTCTGCTTCCTCTCCCATTTGTTCCCCCTTTTAACCCGCATTCCTTATATTAATTTATCTATGACATTTCTCACCATCTTACTCCTTCTTCTGCATCTTTTGTATGCCTTTGCCAAAAATCTTCATTAATTTCTCATCAAAATCTTCATCTGTTTGTGCATATCTTGCATTTTCTTACCTTTACGTTTTTTTTTTTTTGCCTTAATCTTAATAAACCCAAACTTTTCAGCTTATCTTATGCTTATATTGACATGGAGGAAATCATTTGGCCCATTGGACCCACACCTGGTCCTGGGAACTGTCCCATTTTGCCCCTCATTTCCTTCTCCTCTTGCAAATTGTTCTCTCTCATGTCCAGCAATTCCTCTTTTATCATTTTGCCATTTATCTACACAATTTGATGTTTCCAGCAGCAGTGTGGCTGCTCATTAGGTTAGTGGTAAATGGGCTTGTGAATGTGTCATGTGCAAGTTTAAAGTTGAGCTCAAGATCAAAAGGAATAATAATGCTGGATATTGTCAGCGTTACTCTGAGCTGTTGGGAAAACTCTATTGCTCATCATCTCATCTATTTCCTCCAATTTTCTTCACACATCTTTACTCCCCAACATTATTTTATATCTTCCTGTATCCTCACTGAATGTTTTGTCCTCCTCTTCCCTTCCCACTCCACCACACTTCCCTATCCCTTTTACGATTATCCTCATCACTCCTCCGGACTTCTTCATGCTACAGCTTCTATACTTATTTTCCACTCTGCCACCCTTTGGTTTAGTCGCCTCCTCTGGTGCCCCTCCCCTATCTCTGCCACCCTACACCTCCCTTTATTCCACATGCACATTGTAACCATGTCTCCTCCGAAATACCCTATCTCTAAAGTTACCCATGTATTTTCGGTTCGGATGCTCCTGTTTATATGGAATTGCTTATCTCTTCCTCGTCACAATTTCCTTTCTAGTTCCTCCCTTATCCATCTCCCCTCCCCTTTGTCCACACCCCTCTGAAACTTTGTATAAAGGAATATTTCCCGCGCAGGCTGCCGTAAAGTTTTCAGAATGACTGTCATTTATCTGGTGATTGCGGCGCTCCTTGTGCCTATCATGGCTTCGTCTTCTGCTGTATCACTCCATAAGTACATACCCTGATGTACTCTTCTTAAAACTGCAATAACAAACGATGATAGACACAAAAAGCTGGAGTAACTCAGCAGGACAGGCAGCATCTCTGGAGAGAAGGAAAGGGTGACGTTTCGGGGCAGGTGTGTATGTGTGTGTGTGAGTGTGTATGTGAGTGTGTATGTGTGTGTGTGTGTGTGTGTGTGTGTGTGTGTGTGTGTGTGTGTGTGTGTGTGTGTGTGTGTGTGTGAGTCTGCGCATGTGAGTGTATGTGTGAGTGTATGTGTGTGTGCGTGTGAGTGTATGTGTGTGTGTGAATGTATGTGAGTGTGTGTGTGAGTGTATGTGTGTGAGTGTGTGTGTATGTATGTGTATGTGTGTGTGTGAGTATGTATGTGTGTGAGTGTATGTGTGTGTGAGTGTATGTGTGTGTGTGAGTGAGTGTGCGTGTGTGAGTGAGTGTATATGTGTGAGTGTGTGTGTGTGAGGTGGAGGGTGTGTGTGTGAGTGTGGACAAAGGACAAAGGACAAAGGACATTTATTGTCACATACACCAAATGGTGTAGTGAAATTTGTCTTGCCATGCAGCACAAATTACACAACATTAAAGAAATTTAACATAAAACATAAAAACATCCCCCCACAATGGTTCCCACTGTGGGGGAAGGCACAAATTCCAGTCCCCATCCCATGTCCACCCATAGTTGGGCCTATTGAGGCCTCCACAGTCCCCTTCACGGAGGCCTGATGTTCCAGGCCGTTCTCGCCGGGTGATGGTGCTCCGGTGTTGGGAGAACCCTCTCAGCGGCTTGGGACACCTGGAACGGCCGCCTCCTTACTCGAGACCGCGGTGTGTATATTGGAATTGGTGGAGAGGTGGAATATTGCTTTGGGGGACCAGCCCTCCCATGTGAAGCTGGTACCCAATGGATCCCACTTAGTCTAGTTATAAAACTAAATGTTATAAGCTAAGGCATTATCCATGATGGCTTTATTAAACTCCAATCCAGAGAACCTATGTTCTTTGAAAACTCACATGGAATAGATGAACTTCTGCTGAGATTGCAGAATTATCCTTTGCAGACGTGACATCTGACCACAATACCACAATAAGACACAACAGAGGAACTTCACAGCATTGAAAAGACTTGACATTTAGAAATCAGGAGCCGCCAAAGAGATTTACAGCTGATAAAAGTACTTTTGAGATTTACTCACGCATATGAAATATGGAGAAAGGAGAACTACCGTCTAATATTGCTTAGTAAAGTACCCGCAGTGAGATAATGTTAGTCATATATTAAAGGCAACGCCTGTGCAAATAGTTGCGATTGTGATTACCGAATATTCTGAAATTTGATTTCTTCTCCATCAACACCCTTCTATACATCTTCATCTTTTGTAAAATGTTCCTCTTTTGATGTTACATACCTTTCCTTGTCTTGAACAATTCTTCCCATGGAGCTTCTACTGATTCTGCTTCCTCACCCACTTCTTCCCTCTTTTATCCCGCATTCCTTATATTAATTTATCTATGACAATTCTCACCATCTTACTCTTTCTTATGCATCTTTTCTATGCCTTTGCCAAAAGTCTTCATTAATTTCTCATCAAAATCTTCATCTGTTTGTGCATATCTTACATTTTCTCACCTCTAACAGTTTTTTTTTTTTGCCTTAATCTTAATAAACCCAAACCTTTCAGCTTATCTTATGCTTATATTGACATGGAGGAAGACATTTGACCCATTGGATCCACACCAGGTCCTGGGAACAGTCCCATTTTGCCCCTCATTTCCTTTTGCAAATTGTTCTCTCTCATGTCCAGCAATTCCTCTTTTATCATTTTGCCATTTATCTACACAATTTGATGTTTCCAGCAGCAGTGTGGCTGCTCATTAGGTTAGTGGTAAATGGGCTTGTGAATGTGTCATGTGCAAGTTTAAAGTTGAGCTCAAGATCAAAAGGAATAATAATGCTGGATATTGTCAGCGTTACTCTGAGCTGTTGGGAAAACTCTATTGCTCATCATCTCATCTATTTCCTCCAATTTTCTTCACACATCTTTACTCCCCAACATTATTTTATATCTTCCTGTATCCTCACTGAATGTTTTGTCCTCCTCTTCCCTTCCCACTCCACCACACTTCCCTATCCCTTTTACGATTATCCTCATCACTCCTCCGGACTTCTTCATGCTACAGCTTCTATACTTATTTTCCACTCTGCCACCCTTTGGTTTAGTCGCCTCCTCTGGTGCCCCTCCCCTATCTCTGCCACCCTACACCTCCCTTTATTCCACATGCACATTGTAACCATGTCTCCTCCGAAATACCCTATCTCTAAAGTTACCCATGTATTTTCGGTTCGGATGCTCCTGTTTATATGGAATTGCTTATCTCTTCCTCGTCACAATTTCCTTTCTAGTTCCTCCCTTATCCATCTCCCCTCCCCTTTGTCCACACCCCTCTGAAACTTTGTATAAAGGAATATTTCCCGCGCAGGCTGCCGTAAAGTTTTCAGAATGACTGTCATTTATCTGGTGATTGCGGCGCTCCTTGTGCCTATCATGGCTTCGTCTTCTGCTGTATCACTCCATAAGTACATACCCTGATGTACTCTTCTTAAAACTGCAATAACAAACGATGATAGACACAAAAAGCTGGAGTAACTCAGCAGGACAGGCAGCATCTCTGGAGAGAAGGAAAGGGTGACGTTTCGGGGCAGGTGTGTATGTGTGTGTGTGAGTGTGTATGTGAGTGTGTATGTGTGTGTGTGTGTGTGTGTGTGTGTGTGTGTGTGTGTGTGTGTGTGTGTGTGTGTGTGTGAGTCTGCGCATGTGAGTGTATGTGTGAGTGTATGTGTGTGTGCGTGTGAGTGTATGTGTGTGTGTGAATGTATGTGAGTGTGTGTGTGAGTGTATGTGTGTGAGTGTGTGTGTATGTATGTGTATGTGTGTGTGTGAGTATGTATGTGTGTGAGTGTATGTGTGTGTGAGTGTATGTGTGTGTGTGAGTGAGTGTGCGTGTGTGAGTGAGTGTATATGTGTGAGTGTGTGTGTGTGAGGTGGAGGGTGTGTGTGTGAGTGTGGACAAAGGACAAAGGACAAAGGACATTTATTGTCACATACACCAAATGGTGTAGTGAAATTTGTCTTGCCATGCAGCACAAATTACACAACATTAAAGAAATTTAACATAAAACATAAAAACATCCCCCCACAATGGTTCCCACTGTGGGGGAAGGCACAAATTCCAGTCCCCATCCCATGTCCACCCATAGTTGGGCCTATTGAGGCCTCCACAGTCCCCTTCACGGAGGCCTGATGTTCCAGGCCGTTCTCGCCGGGTGATGGTGCTCCGGTGTTGGGAGAACCCTCTCAGCGGCTTGGGACACCTGGAACGGCCGCCTCCTTACTCGAGACCGCGGTGTGTATATTGGAATTGGTGGAGAGGTGGAATATTGCTTTGGGGGACCAGCCCTCCCATGTGAAGCTGGTACCCAATGGATCCCACTTAGTCTAGTTATAAAACTAAATGTTATAAGCTAAGGCATTATCCATGATGGCTTTATTAAACTCCAATCCAGAGAACCTATGTTCTTTGAAAACTCACATGGAATAGATGAACTTCTGCTGAGATTGCAGAATTATCCTTTGCAGACGTGACATCTGACCACAATACCACAATAAGACACAACAGAGGAACTTCACAGCATTGAAAAGACTTGACATTTAGAAATCAGGAGCCGCCAAAGAGATTTACAGCTGATAAAAGTACTTTTGAGATTTACTCACGCATATGAAATATGGAGAAAGGAGAACTACCGTCTAATATTGCTTAGTAAAGTACCCGCAGTGAGATAATGTTAGTCATATATTAAAGGCAACGCCTGTGCAAATAGTTGCGATTGTGATTACCGAATATTCTGAAATTTGATTTCTTCTCCATCAACACCCTTCTATACATCTTCATCTTTTGTAAAATGTTCCTCTTTTGATGTTACATACCTTTCCTTGTCTTGAACAATTCTTCCCATGGAGCTTCTACTGATTCTGCTTCCTCACCCACTTCTTCCCTCTTTTATCCCGCATTCCTTATATTAATTTATCTATGACAATTCTCACCATCTTACTCTTTCTTATGCATCTTTTCTATGCCTTTGCCAAAAGTCTTCATTAATTTCTCATCAAAATCTTCATCTGTTTGTGCATATCTTACATTTTCTCACCTCTAACAGTTTTTTTTTTTTGCCTTAATCTTAATAAACCCAAACCTTTCAGCTTATCTTATGCTTATATTGACATGGAGGAAGACATTTGACCCATTGGATCCACACCAGGTCCTGGGAACAGTCCCATTTTGCCCCTCATTTCCTTTTGCAAATTGTTCTCTCTCATGTCCAGCAATTCCTCTTTTATCATTTTGCCATTTATCTACACAATGCGGCCAATTAACCCACCAACAAAGCTGGAGAAAACTCGATGATCATGCGAATGTGCAAACTCTGCACTGGTAGTACTCAAGGTCAGGAACAAATCCAGGTTCTCTGAACTCTCAGACAGTAATACTGACTGCTGGGCCAGTGTCACTGGCCACTCATTTTCAGTAAGTGAATGAAGATAAGTAGATTTGAAAAAGCTCATGAAGACATGAGGCATATAAAGATTTGCAAAAAGACAATAGACAATAGGTGCAGGAGTAGGCCATTTGGCCCTTCGAGCCAGCACTGCCATTCAATGTGATCATGGCTGATCATCCACAATCAGTACCCCGTTCCTGCCTTCTCCCCATATCCCTCTCCCCCTATCTTTAAGAGCTCAATCTAACTCTCTCTTGAAACCATCCAGAGAACCGGCCTCCACCGCCCTCTGAGGCAAAGAATTCCACAGACTGACAACTTTCTGTGTGAAAAAGTATTTCCTTACCTCCGTTCTAAATGGCTTACCCCATATTCTTAAACTGTGGCGCCTGGTTGTAGACTCCCCCAACATCGGGAACATGTTTCCTGCCTCTAGCGTGTCTAAACCCTTAATAATCTTGTATGTTTCTATAAGATCCCCTCTCATCCTTCTAAACTCCAGAGTATACAAGCCCAAGCACTCCATTCTCTCAGCATGACAGTCCCACTCTTTTCACTGCCTGCTGTACCTGCATGCTTACTTTCAGCGACTGATGAACAACGACCCCCAGATCCTATTGTACTTCTCCTTTTCTCAACTTGACACCATTTAGATAATAATCTGCCTTCCTGTTTTTGCCACCAAAGTGGATAACCTCTCATTTATCCACTTTAAACTGCATCTGCCATGCATCTGCCCACTCACCCAATCTGTCCAAGTCACCCTGCCACCTCATAGCATCCTCACAGTTCACACTGCCACCCAGCTTTGTGTAATCTGCAAATTTGCTGATGTTACTTTTAATCCCTTCATCTAAATCATTAATATATATTGTAAATAGCTGCGGTCCCAGCATCGAGCCTTGCGGTACCCCACTAGTCACTGCCTGCCATTCTGAATGGGACCCGTTAATCCCTACATTTTGTAATAGTAATCCATACTCTTTGTAAGATTGAAATGCAAAAGCAATATGACAGCTAATCCTGGTGGAAATGAATGAATGAATGAAGCAAGGTGTGAATGGGAGTGGGCATGCAATAAATCAGAATTAGAAGAGGATGTGAGATGGTAAACATGGTAGAAAGATTACTGTAGGGGTGGGTGAAATGAGAATGCATCTTTAATTGAAGGTGAAATGTTAGATTAGGAAATGAGAGTGAATTTCATTGCAGGAAATGTATGGAAAATATGAATGAATACCCATTCAAAATGGATTAGAGGTTATAGAAGCATTGGAATTGTCAAGCATGGGTCGAAGGAGATGCATTTGATGTTTCCAGCAGCAGTGTGGATGCTCATTAGGTTAGTGGTAAATGGGCTTGTGAATGTGTCCTGTGCAAGTTTAAAGCTGAGCCCAAGATCAAATGGATTAATAATGCAGGATATTGTCAGTTGTTGGGAAAACTCTATTGCTCATCATCTCATCTATTTCCTCCAATTTTCTTCACACACCCTTACTCCCCAACATTGTTTTATATCTTCCTGTATCCTCACTGAATGTTTTGTCTTCCTCTTCCCTTCCCACTCCACTACACTTCCCTTTCCCGTTTACGATTATCCTCATCGCTCCACCGGACTTCTTCATGCTACAGCTTCTATACTTATTCTCCACTCTGCCACCCTTTGCTTTAGTCGCCTCCTCTGGTGCCCCTCACCTATCTCTGCCACCTCCCTTTATTCCACATGCACATTGTAACCATGTCTCCTCCGAAATACCATATCTCTAAAGTTACCCATGTATTTTCGGTTCGGTTGCTCCTGTTTATATGGAATTGCTTATCTCTTTCTCGTCACAATTTCCTTTCTATCTCTCCGCGCTATAGTTCCTCCCTTATCCATCTGCCCTCCCCTTTGTCCACACCCCTTTGACACTTTGTATAAAGGAATATTTCCCGCGCAGGCTGCCATAAAGTTTTCAGAATGACTGTCATTTATCTGGTGATTGCGGCGCTCCTTGTGCCTATCCTGGCCTCGTCTTCTGCTGTGAGTATCACTCCGTAAGTACATACCCTGATGTACTCTTCTTAAACCGCAATAACAAACGATGATAGACACAAAACGCTGGAGTAACTAAGCGGGACAGGCAGCATCTCTGGAGAGAAGGAATTGGTGATGTTTCGGGGCACCCATTCCTTCTCTCCGGAGATGCTGCTTGTCCTACTGAGTTATTCCAGCTTTTTGGGTCTATCTTCGGTTTAAACCAGCATCTGCTGTTCCTTCCTACACATAAAAAACCATGATAGACACAAAAAGTTGGAGTAACTCAGCGGGATGGGCAGCATCTCTGGAGAGAAGGAATGGGTGACGTTTCGGGTCGAGACCCTTCTTCGAATTGGTTTTACCTTTTCGACCCCTTTTCAGTCTACTTCACACCCATTCTTCATTCTCATCTCCTCCTCCCTCCCCTCCTCAGGCATCTTCTGTTCTCTCCTCACATCTCCGCTCCTTCCGTGCCCTCGCATCAATCCCCTCTCCCATTTACCAACTGTTGCGCTGTTTGCTTTGGTTCGTGTCCCCTACCTTGAGCGGGAGAAACCCACATCAAAGATGTTATGTGGAATGAAAAGATCCCGTTCCAGAGCCACCAAGACATCACGGATGGGGCTTGGGAAGAGGCAATGGATGTCCTACCACTGGAGACATGATAAACAGTGCGATCGGATTGTCGCTCCGGACAGTGTGTCAGATCCAGGGTCGGCCTCACACATGTAACAGGGGTTGGTATCTTCCACATTAAAAAAATGCACTTCGACAGCAGAATTTGTAAAGAACATTTGTCAAAACGGAAAGGTATTTTACCTCGTTTTGAGTGTCATTTGGTGAACATGGAGATTTCCTCTCATGATTGCACCAACCGAATATTTGGCGGCGCCATTTATGAAAGTTCAGTTTCTTAAATACTTAGTTAAATTTCTTAAATACTTAGTTGAGGTGAATAATATTATGAGAACAGGACCTGTTTCGCTTAACAAAGAGTGTAGGAAGGAACTGCAGATAGTGGTTTAAACTGAAGATAGACACTAAAAGCTGGAATAACTCAGCAGTATAGACAGCATCTCTGGAGAGAAAGAATAGGTGATGTTTCCGGTCGAGACCTTCAGACTGAAGAGGTTGAAAACCAGCCATAAAACACAATGACTAGAGATGTGTGTTATCCAACTAAGGGCAGAAATCAGAATCATGTGTAGACGTGCTGCCTTGCAGCACCACAGACCCAGATTTGATCCTGACTACGGGTGCTGTCTGTACAGTATTTGTACATTCTCCTTATGACCACATGGTTTTCTCTGGATATTCCGGTTTCTCCCACATCCGAAAGAAGTGCAGGTTTGTAGATTAATTGGTTTCTGTAAATTGTCCCTGGCATGTAGGATACAACTGGTGTATGGTAGATTGCTGGTCGGTGTGGACTTGGTGGGCCGAAGGGCCTCTTTCCATATATATGTTTTACATATATATCTTAATTTAATTGAACCATATACGGTTGAATATGTGGCATTATTTTCGTCTTGTTTCTATAGTCAAAGGGAAAGGTTGATTGATTTATTTGTGCAGAACAGTGATGGAAGTCTGACTCCTCTTGCCTTGTTTCTATGTTTTTGTTTCTATATATATATATATATATGCATAACAGCATGAATTATAATCTGATTTCCATACATGAATATACTAAGTTCATTCATGTGCTGCACCTGTTGATCAGAGCCTGGCTCTACTGTGGAATGTCATTAGGCATGTAATCTAGCCTAACCTTATTCATACCTAATCCAATTTGAAGCATAAATGTTGCATTCAAGTGTAAGTTAAAGGACTTGCTATGCAGAAGATTGCACAATTTCAAGCTGAAAAATGCAAATGCTCTCCCCCCCTCCCCCGCTACGCTCCCTCGCAATTTCTCACACTCAACTCTCACCGAATGTTGGCAGCCCTGTTATCACCTCTGTCACTCCCTCCTTTAGCTTGTCTATCTGCTTGTCTGAAATTCTGCTCTAAATGAGCAGAGGTTTTCTCCAATATTGTCTTTGGTTGTTACTAAGTCCATCCTTCTTTGTTATTAACTGCTCACAATATTAGTGCCAAAGTCTAATGTCATATTTGACCTCAAGAGTCCTTTTCTTTTTTTGAATGTGTCTGGCTCACTTTTGTTTAATATGTCTGTTCCTGTCTGACTTAATCTGTTTTAGTTATCTTTAGATTTTTTTTTTGTACAATGCTTGTATTGATTTGGACCAAAATCTCTGGAGTGATCCAGATCACAGGAATTTCTGGTCAGCCTACACCTTGCTGACCTGGACCTTGCTTTCAATTACCTATTTAAAAAGGGGCAAAGTCATGGGTGGAATTGAAAGTTTATGGAGAATGGGGGAGACTAGCCAAATATCAATTAGAACCCTGTGAGATCTTCCAATGTTGAGCATTTGAATTTAATTTTGAACCAGAATGTGGGCTCTTGTGGACTAATCTATGGAATAGTGCTGTTATTGTGTCTAAAAGTATTTGCAAGTGAGATAGCCCATTTCTCCACAACCTCTGAACATTCTGGAGTGTGGATGAAGTTGGGAGGAGATGTAAAGCAGGGAGACTGGAGGGAGAATTACATGGGTAAGGAAGGAGGATGTCAAGCAGTTGTCTAGAGGGATGTGGTTCGTTGATGTTTGAGGTCAATGGGCAGGGCCGGATTTAGATGAAGAGAGGGCCTGGGCTGTTCAACTTGTGAGGCCCCTCCCAATCCCCCACCCCCCCACGACTAGGGGAAGATGGTCCACCAGATTGACACCGATTTGCAGTTGAGCGTGGCCAATGAGATAAGGGGCTAGAAAGCTGCGCTTATTTATTTATTTATTTATTGCCAGTGCTAGTGTCGAGTTATCAGCTTAAAACCTTATTTTCAAATGGAGGGCAAGGAAAATTACTGAAGGGTTGTTTAGAGGCTACAGTGCGTTGTGACAGCATATGTAAGAAAGGCCTATGACAGTGTCAAAAATATGATACACCTTGCAGGGCTCTCACTTAATTTTTTTTCTCTGTTGTCAGCCGGGCAACCTTCACAGCTTTTTAATTTGCCAAATAACAGTTTAGGTGGTCATTTAAGACAGCTTGCATGACGCGTTCGATAATGTGCTCGGACAAAGTGCATAGTTACCAGTCGGAATTATGCTCAATGAAGCATTCACATATTATTTCTGCTTCAAATAAAGTCACAAACTAAACATATTCACCAATCAAGACATGATATATACCACAATGACATGCAGCAAAATTATAATACAGTATCTCAACTCTTTTTACACATTGCAATGAATGCAATTTATATTATTTCTTTCCACTTCCAAACAAAAATGTGGTTGGATTATTCAGCATATGATCAACCTCGGTGAGACCAAGCGCAGGCTTGGTGATCGCTTCGCACAACACCTCCATTCAGTTCGCAATAACCAACCTGATCTCCCGGTGGCTCAACACTTCAATTCTCCCATCCATTCCGAATCCGACCTTTCTGTCCTGGGCCTCCTCCATGGCCAGACTGAGGCCCACCGCACATTGGAGGAGCAGCACCTCATATTTGCTTGGGTAGTTTACACCCCAGCGGTATGAACATTGGCTTGTCTAATTTCAGGTAGTCCTTCCTTTCTCCCTCCTTCCCCTCCCATTCACAGCTCTCCCACAGCCTACTGTCTCCGCCTCTTACTTTCTTTTTCGTGTCCCCCCACCGACATCAATCTGAAGAAGGGTCTCGACCAGAAACGTCGCCTATTCCTTATCTCCATAGATGCTGCCTTACCCAGATTTTCTCCAGCTTTTTTGTCTACCAATGGGATCCCACCACTGGCCACATCTTCCCATCTCCTCCCCTGTTGGCTTTCTGCAGAGACCGCTCCCTCCGTAACTCCCTGATCAATTCATCCCTTCCCACCCCCTCCTCTAGCACTTTCCCTTGCAACCGCAGGAAATGCTACACTTGTCGCTTTACCTCCCCCCTTGACTCCATTGAAGGAACCAAGCAGTCTTTCCAGGTGCAGCAGAGGTTCACCTGCACCTCCTCCAACCTCATCTATTGCATCCGCTGCTCTAGGTGTCAGCTGCTCTACATCGGTGAGACCAAACTTGGCCATCGCTTCGCCCAACACCTCCGCTCAGTTCACAATAACCAACCTGATCTCCCGGTGACTCAGCACTTCAACTCCTCCCATTCCGAATCCGCCCTTTCTGTCCTGGGCCTCCTCCATGGCCAGAGTGAGGTCCACCATAAATTGGAGGAGCAGCACCTCATATTTCGCTTGGGCAGTTTACACCCCAGCGATATGAACATTGACTTCTTCAATTTCAGGTAGTCCCTGCTTTCTCCTCCCCTTCCCAGCTCTCCCTCAGTCCACTGTCTCCGCCTCTTCCTTTCCTCTTCCGGTCCCCCCCACCCTCACATCAGTCTGAAGAAGGGTCTCGACCCAAAACGTCGCCTATTTCCTTCGCTCCTTAGATACTGCTTCACCCGCTGAGTTTCTCTAGCATTTTTGTCTACCCATTCACACAAGTTCTGGTATCCCTCTTTCCTCACCCACTCTCTACACATTAGGGGCAATTTTACAGAGACAAGTTAACCTACAAAGTCAATGCATCTTTGGGATGTGGGAGAAAACCCATACGCTTGCAGGGAGAATGTGCAAATTCAACACAGACAGTGCCCAAGGACAGGATCAAACACAGATCTCTGGCGTGTGAGGCAGCAAGTCTACCAGCTGTGCCACTATATTTTGTTTTCCAACACACAAAAAATTATACGTCGATAACTTTGGTTACTAAAAAATGAAAATATCCATTTTCAGTCTTAAATCTCCAAGTGATGCTATGCCCCCCTTTACAGTTACTGTATGTTTTAATTCACATCAGACAATGGGGCAGTACATTGGCCATAAAGTGGCTGCCTAAAAGTGCCAGAGACCCAGAATTGATCCTGAATATGGATGCTGTCTTTATGGTTTGCTCCTTTTCCCTTTGATCGCATGGGTTTTCTCCGGGTGCTCTTGTTTCCTTCCACATTCCAAAGGTGTGCAGGAACCTATTTCAGACCCAACCCAAAACGTAATATTTTCCTTTTGTCCGGAGATTCAGTCTGACCTGTTGTGTTACTCCAGCTGTTACACACATGCACACACACACACACACACACACACACATATTCAAATAGTTATATATTCATGTATAAATACACAGTTTTGTTTTCTCATTTATAGCATTGTTCACAGAGTACTATGTTTACATATTCTGTTGTGCTGCTGCAAGTAAGGATTTCATTGTTCTAAGTGGGACATGAAAGAATAAAACACTCTTGACTCTTGACTTACTCCGCTGATGTGTGGGATAGAACCAGTGTACGGGTGATCTGTGGTCGGCGTGGACTCGGTGGACCAAATGGCGCTGTATCTTTAAATTAAACTAAAAACACTAAAACCAGAGGGAGTCTAAAGAAGGGTCTCTACCCGAAACATCACCCAATTTCTTCTATCCTGAGTTGCTGGCTGCTCCATGGAGTTCCCCCGCACAATTTAAAGCATGGAATAGTCTTCAACCTCCCATAGTTACCCAACCAGATGCAACTAAATTTAAGGTAGCTCTTTTTTCTGCAAGAACCCTTTTCTGCTTAAGTCCAAGTCAAGAATCAAGAGAGTTTTATTGTCATGTGTCCCAGATAGAACAATGACATTCTTGCTTGCTGCAGCACAACAGAATATAGAAACATAATACAGAACAGGAGATAAAAGTTCAGTGTGTTTATATACCATAGACCATATATATACACAATAAATAAACAGATAAAATGCAATAGGCTGTTATTGTTCAGCCCTCCACCACCTCCAGTTTAAATTACATTTAGAATATTTTTGGAGGACCAGGAAACCAGAAGCAAGAGTTACTCCAGGGAATTACTCCAGCTCCAGGGTCAAGGAATGATTCTGCGTTGGTTTTCAGTGGTCGCGGCGAGGCGGCGACCAGACAGCAATGGCGGCCAGATATCCCACAATTCACAGCGAGGGAGAAAGTTGCCGTGGCAGTGCGCATGCGCAGGGCGGCCGATGATGTGCTGGCCGTGGTTGAGCGCATGTGCAGAGGGAGGATGTGCTGGCCGTAGCAGTGTGCATGTGCAAGGCGGCCTGCCGTGCCGGCGGATGAGGAGCGAGCAGAGGGTGGAGCCCGGTGGCCTGAACACGGATACGGATGGCGGGCGGTGATGAAGAGTGACAGAGAGAGAGAGATAGAGAGGGGGGCCAGCCCAGAGTTGAACGGCAGGTGTCCTGCCTTGGCCGGAGGCCCCCTAGATTTCGAGGCCCTAGGCTTCAGCCTATGAAGCCTAGTGGTAAATCCGGCTCTGCGAGGCCCCCCTAGATCTCGAGGCCCTAGGCTTAAGCCTATGAAGGGACTCAAATAGAGAATGCTATTAGACAGTGTGTGAGGCAGGAGGCAGAGAAGGAAAGCACTCAGACCCAACATGTAGGGGGGAAAGAAGAAAACAATAATAAACAGAGAATAAGAGGTGGTGGGGTTCTTAAATGGGTGAGCAGAGAAACAGAGGGGTGTAAAATGCGGGCGGAAGCAATAGGTAGCAAGGTGAAAAGTAAAAGTGGCAGGCAGACAAATCCAGGGCAAAAATCAAAAAGGGCCACTTTTCAACATAATTGTATAAGGGGTAAGAGCGTTGTAAAAACAAGCCTGAAGGCTTTGTGTCTCAATGCAAGGAGCATTCGTAATAAGGTGGATGAGTTGAACGTGCAGATAGCAATTAATGATTATGATATAGTTGGGATCACGGAGACATGGCTCCAGGGTGACCAAGGCTGGGAGCTGAACATCCAGGGATATTCAATATTCAGGAGGGATAGAGAGAAAGGAAAAGGAGGTGGGGTAGCGTTGCTGGTTAGAGAGGAGATTAACGCAGTGGAAAGGAAGGACATTAGCTTGGAGGATGTGGAATCGGTATGGGTAGAGCTGCGAAATACTAAGGGGCAGAAAACGCTGGTGGGTGTTGTGTACAGGCCACCTAGCAGTAGTAGTGAAGTTGGGGATGGCATCAAACAGGAAATTAGAAATGCGTGCAACAAAGGCAAAACAGTTATAATGGGTGACTTCAATCTACATATAGATTGGGTGAATCAAATTGGCAGGGGTGCTGAGGAAGAGGATTTCTTGGAATGTATGCGGGATAGTTATCTAAACCAACATGTAGAGGAACCAACGAGAGAGCAGGCTATTCTAGACTGGGTATTGAGTAATGAGGAAGGGTTAGTTAGCAGTCTTGTTGTGCGTGCCCCCTTGGGCAAGAGTGACCATAATATGGTTGAGTTCTTCATTAGGATGGAGAGTGACATTGTTAATTCAGAAACAACGGTTCTGAACTTAAAGAAAGGTAACTTTGAGGGTATGAGACGTGAATTGGCCAAGATTGACTGGCAATTAGTTCTAAAAGGGTTGATGGTGGATATGCAATGGAAGGCATTTAAAGACTGCATGGATGAACTACAAAAAATGTTCATCCCAGTTTGGCAAAAGAATAAATCAGGGAAGGTAGTGCATCCGTGGATAACAAGGGAAATCAGGGATAGTATCAAAGCAAAAGATGATGCGTACAAATTAGCCAGAAAAAGCAGCATACCAGAGGACTGGGAGAAATTCAGAGACCAGCAGAGGAGGACAAAGGGCTTAATTAGGAAAGGGAAAATAGATTATGAAAGGAAACTGGCAGGGAACATAAAAACTGACTGCAAAAGTTTTTATAGATATGTGAAGAGAAAGAGATTAGTTAAAACAAATGTAGGTCCCTTGCAGTCAGAAACAGGTGAATTGATCATGGGGAACAAGGATATGGCGGACCAATTGAATAACTACTTTGGTTCCGTCTTCACTAAGGAAGACATAAATAATCTGCCGGAAATAGCAGGGGGCCGCGGGTCAAAGGAGATGGAGGAACTGAGTGAAATCCAGGTTAGTCGGGAAGTGGTGTTGGGTAAATTGAATGGATTAAAGGCCGATAAATCACCAGGACCAGATAGGCTGCATCCCAGAGTACTTAAGGAAGTAGCTCCAGAAATAGTGGATGCAATAGTGATAATTTTTCAAAACTCTTTAGATTCTGGAGTAGTTCCTGAGGATTGGAGGGTAGCAAACGTAACCCCACTTTTTAAGAAGGGAGGGAGAGAGAAAACGGGGAATTACAGACCAGTTAGTCTAACATCGGTAGTGGGGAAACTGCTAGAGTCAGTTATTAAAGATGGGATAGCAGCACATTTGGAAAGTGGTGAAATCATTGGACAAAGTCAGCATGGATTTACGAAAGGTAAATCGTGTCTGACGAATCTTATAGAATTTTTCGAGGATGTAACTAGTAGAGTGGATAGGGGAGAACCAGTGGATGTGTTGTATCTGGACTTTCAGAAGGCTTTCGACAAGGTACCACATAAGAGATTAGGATACAAACTTAAATCACACGGTATTGGGGGTTCAGTATTGATGTGGATAGAGAACTGGCTGGCAAACAGGAAGCAAAGAGTAGGAGTAAACGGGTCCTTTTCACAATGGCAGGCAGTGACTAGTGGGGTACCACAAGGCTCAGTGCTGGGACCCCAGCTATTTACAATTTATATTAATGACCTGGATGAGGGAATTGAAAGCAACATCTCCAAGTTTGCGGATGACACTAAGCTGGGGCAGTGTTAGCTGTGAAGAGGATGCTAGGAGACTGCAAGGTGACTTGGATAGGCTGGGTGAGTGGGCAAATGTTTGGCAGATGCAGTATAATGTGGATAAATGTGAGGTTACCCACTTTGGTGGCAAAAACGGGAAGGCAGACTGTTATCTAAATGGTGGCCGATTAGGAAATGGGGAGATGCAGCGAGACCTGGGTGTCATGGTACACCAGTCATTGAAAGTAGGCATGCAGGTGCAGCAGGCAGTGAAGAAAGCGAATGGTATGTTGGCCTTCATAGCAAGAGGATTTGAGTATAGGAGCAGTGAGGTTCTACTGCAGTTGTACAGGGTCTTGGTGAGACCACACCTGGAGTATTGCGTACAGTTTTGGTCTCCAAATCTGAGGAAGGACATTATAGCCATAGAGGGAGTGCAGAGAAGGTTCACCAGACTGATTCCTGGGATGTCAGGACTTTCATATGAAGACTGGATAGACTTGGCTTATACCTGGGGTGCCGTCGAGTATGGCTGCCCTGCCAGCAGCTGTTAGTTTTTTCACACTTTATTTTATTTTTAGTTAGTTAAAAGTGTTTGTTTTTGGAGGTCTTTAGTCTTTTTATGTGGGGGGGGGGAAGGGGGAAACTATTTTCGCAGTCCCTACCTGGTCGGAGATGCGGCTTTTCTCCGAGCCGTATCTTCGCCCCTTCCTCGCGGCCTACGGGCAGACTGGAGCGGCGTTTTCCTGCTGGGACCGGCCAGGACTTCAGCTTCGGCGACGGCACAGCGCTGAAGTACCATCGCGGGGCGGGCGATGCCTAACCCGGGTCGCCGTGCAGTAAGCTCCGGATTGCTGTGACAGCCGGCACCAACATCGTGGAGCTGCGGTCTGCGGTCAGTGGAGCTTCCAGCCGCGGGCGGCGCTGAGCTTCAAACACCGTGGAGCCTGGGATCTCACGACGAGGTCGACAGAGTCGGAGCATCGACCAGCGCGGCTCGTGGACTTCAGGAGCCGTGGTCTACTGGGAGGAGGCGGCCGCTCCAGACACTCCGGGCCGCTGAGAGTGTTCACCCGATGCCAGAATTCCATCATCCGGCGAGAGGGCCTGAAGCATCGTGCTGCCGTAGCGGCGACTGCAGAGGCCTCAATAGGCCCCGACTTTGGGTGAACTGGGGATGGGACTGGACTTTGCTGCCTTCCCCCACAGTGGGAACCATTGTGGGGGGATGTTTTTATGTTGTTAAATTCTTGGATGTTATCTTTATTTGTGTGCTGCATGGCAAGTCAAATTTCACTGCACCAATTGGTGTATGTGACAATAAATGTTTATCTATCTATCTATCTATCTATCTTATACTCGCTACAATTTAGGAGATTGAGAGGGGATCTTATAGAAACGTACAAAATTCTTATGGGGTTGGACAGGCTAGATGCAGGAAGATTGTTCCTGATGTTGGGGAAGTCCAGGACAAGGGGTCACAGCTTAAGGATAAGGGGGAAATCCTTTAAGACCGAGATGAGGAAAAACTTTTTCACACAGAGAGTGGTGAATCTCTGGAACTCTCTGCCACAGGGGGTAGTTGAGGCCAGTTCATTGGCTATATTTAAGAGGGAGTTAGATGTGGCCCTTGTGGCTAAGTGGATCAGGGGATATGGAGAGAAGGCAGGTACGGGATACTGAGTTGGCTGATCAGCCATGATCATATTGAATGGCGGTGCAGGCTCGAAGGGCCGAATGGCCTACTCCTGCACCTATTTTCGATGTTTCTATGTTTCTATGAAGCCAATACGTAAATCCGGCCCTGTCAATGGGATTGGAGGAGTATTGGGGTGTTCAGCAAATTAAGTGGGTGGGGGGGAGGAGGGGAGGAGGGAGGGGGTTGTGGATGGTGGGGGTTAAAGAGATTGGCAACAATGGGGAAGGGGGACTATCACAAATAATTACCTGAAAGCAGTTGGATCAACACTCTGGCAGCAATCTAGATTTTCTGGGGCACTTTTACTAATGGCAAAACAAGCCTCGAATCTAGGTGTACGGTAAAAAACACTCAAGGACTTTCACGACTTGATGTTGGTCATTCTTTCAAGCTTCATGTTGAAGTTGGTTCATGTTTGACGAGCTGAGTGGGGGTAGAGGTTGAATACCATGCCCATTTCCTCCAAAGTCCAGCTAATTCCCAAGGATATCAAGGGAGTATTTAGGTTACAAATATTTAAAATGTTCCATTTGTTAGCAATACAATTATATTGTTTCATTAAATTGTTACCTAAAGAATGGGTGGTTAGTCCAAGGGAATTGATAATGATCTTTAATCTTTTGTTTATGAATTTGCCCCTTTGGTTTTCATGAGTGTTGGGACGAAATTAGTTTCTGGGTGATAATATCACTTTAGGGGTGTACTGCCATACAGTGGGAAGAAATCCAAGTGTAATATTAAGAGACTAGATATATTGTTTTACAGGAGACAGAACACCAAAAGCAGCGCTTTCATGGAGTGCAGAAGAATGGGAATCAATGTGTCTGCACAGTGCATTTTGCTGAATGGGAGTTTCCAGTTGAAAGATTTAAAGAGCTCCAAGATCTGTCACAAAACTGTTCGAGTTCACTGAGAGAAAGATTATCAGAGGTGAGCAAGTAACATGTACATTTTTGCATACTCCAACGGGAACCTTGTTTTGGGAGTGGTTACCATTCGTTGGCATGGCTCAACGGGCAACTCTACACTCTTCCTATATTCCATTGTTGCCATTAATTGAAGCGCTGGTAAAGAGTTGTCCATGACTGAGAGACTGCCGTCTGTTAGCAGCCTTCCACCTGTCAGGGAGAGGAAAGGAATGGAAGAACAGGGACTGGCAAAGGAAAACAGGCATTCTAGAAATACACCAGGATAGTTGGGTGAAAATTGTATGATTAGCTTTGATATGTCAAATAGTCTTGGTTTGTAATGTTCATTATGTGATGGCTTTAACTCTTGCACTGGTGTCAAAAGGCATTGTGATAGCCAGTAACAGAATGAAGGGAACAGAAAGCAGAAACATGGGAATGTTGCCTCAGAAGCTCTGAGCACAGCCATTGTCTGTATGTTGACATTCTGTACGCAGTGTCATTTTGTGGCAGTCATGTGCCCAGGTATGCATTGGTTGTACACAGGAAGCAGATCAAGATAATGGCCCAGGTATGAAGTGCTCACTCCAGTTTCACATTAGAAATCAGGTATCACTGCCATGCTGGATTCCACAGGAACGGTGCATGGACATTCAGGGACAGGAAACCCTTTCAACTGTTTCTTTGAGGTACACAAAAAAATGCTGGGGAAACTGAGCGGGTGCAGCAGCATCTATGGAGCGAAGGAAATAGGCAACGTTTCGGGCCGAAACCCTTCTTCAGACTGATAGGGGGTGGGAAGAAAGGAAAAAAAGGTGGAGGAGGAGCCCAAGGGCTGGGGGAGGGGAGGAGACAACCAGAGGGCTGATGAAGGGGAGGGGACAGCAAGGGCTAGCAGAATTGGGAGAATTCAATGTTCAAGCCCCCAGGATGTAGACTGCCCAAGCGGAATATGAGGTGCATTTCCTCCAATTTCCGGTGTTGCTCGCTGTGGCCATGGAGGAGACCCAGAACAGAGAGGTCAGATACGGAATGGGAGGGGGAGTTGAAGTGCTGAGCCACCGGGAGGTCAGGTTGGTTATTGCGGACCGACCGGAGGTGTTCGGCGAAACGATTGCCAAGCCTCCGCTTGGTCTTACCGATGTAGATCAGCTGGCATCTAGAGCAGCGGATGCAATAGATGAGGTTGGAGGAGATGCAGGTGAACCTCTGTCGCACTTGGAACGACTGCTTAGGTCCTTGAATGGAGTCGAGGGGGGAGGTGAAGGGACAAGTGTTGCATCTCTTGCGGTTGCAAGGGAAAGTGCCCGGGGAGGGGGTGGTACGGGAAGAATTGACAAGGGAGTTATGGAGGGAGCGGTCTTTGCGGAAGGCAGACATGGGGGGAGATGGGAAGATGTGGCAAGTGGTGGGGTCACGTTGGAGGTGGCGAAACTGACGGAGGATCACTTGTTGTATGTGACGGCTGGTGGAGTGAAAGGTGAGGACTAGGGGGACTCTGCCCTTGTGTGAGTGGGGGGATGGGGAGAGAGAACAGTGTTGCGGGGTATGGCAGAGACCCTGGTGCAAGCCTCATCTATGGAGGAGGGGAACCCCTATTCCCTGAAGAATGAGGACATTTCGGATATCCTGGTGTGGAACGCCTCATCCTGGGAGCAGATGCGGCGTAGACGGAGGAATTGGGAGTGGGGGATGGAGTCCTTACAGGAAGCAGGGTGGGAAGAAGTGTAGTCCAGATAGCCATGAGAGTCAGTAGGTTTGTAGTGGATGTCGGTAAGAAGTCTATCACCTGCGATGGAGATGGTGAGGTCAAGGAATGGTAGGGAAGTGTCGGAAATGGTCCAGGTGTATTTGAGTGCCGGATGGAAGTTGGTGGTGAAGCGGATGAAGTCAGTCAGTTGTGTGTGGGTGCAGGATGTGGCACCAAAACAGTCATCGATGTAGCGGAGGTAGAGGTCGGGGATGGGGCCCTGGTACGCATTGAACAAGGATTGTTCTACGTACCCGACAAAGAGGCAGGCGTAGCTGGGGCCCATGCGTGTGCCCATAGCTACGCCTTGTATTTGGAGGAAATGGGAGGAGTCAAATGAGAAGTTATTGAGGGTAAGGACCAGCTCCGCAAGGCGGAGGAGGGTGTCAGTGGCCGGGTATAGGTTGCTTCTTCGGTCGAGGAAAAAACGGAGTGCTTCGAGACCATCCTGGTGGGGGATGGAGGTGTACAATGACTGGACGTCCATGGTGAAGATGAGGGGGTGAGGGCCTAGAGTGGAATGCGCGGAGACGACAGAGAGTGCCTGAGGTGTCTTGAACATAGGTAGGGAGGGATTTAACCAAGGGGGATAGGATGGAGTCGAGGTAGGTAGAGATGAGTTCGGTGGGGCACAAACAGGCAGAGACAATGGGTCTACCGGGAGAGTCAGGTTTGTGGATTTTGGGGAGAAGGTAAAAGCGGGCTGTGCGGGTCTGGGGAACGATGAGGTTGGAGGCTCGGTTGGGCAGGGCGTGGGAGTGGATGAAGTCGGTGATGGTGCTGGAGATGGTGGCCTGGTGCTCGTCAGTGGGGTCACGGTCCAGGGGTAAGTAGGTGTCCGAGAGTTGGCGCGTGGCCTCAGTTTTGTAGAGATCGACGTGCCAGACTACCACGGCACCTCCCTTGTCGGCAGGTTTGATAACCCAATCTGGGTTGTTGCGGAGTGAGTCGATGGCAGTGCGTTCAGGGGGGGAGACATTGGAGTGAGACAGGGGAGTGGAGAAGTTGAGGTGGTTGATGTCACGGCGGCAGTTTTTGATGAAGAGTTCTAAAGCCGGAAGGCTACGAGGGGGGTTCCACGAGGAGGGGGTGCGTTGGAGATGGGAAAAGGGGTCATCAGTGGGGGGCGAGGACTCCTTCCCATGGAAGTGAGCTGTGAGGCGGAGGCGACGGTAGAAGCGACGGTAGAAGTAGATGCTGCACATCTTTGAGGTGATGTGCAGCATATTCAAACTACCAGTGGAGCAACACTGGCATCGTCCGTCATCCTGGTGAAGCCATATTCAATCATAAGGTTGTCCAGCACAGAAAAGGGCCTTTTGGCCCATTGAGAGAATGCTGACCATGAAGCATCCTTTTACACTAATCCCATCATATTCTCACCAAGTTCTCATCAACTCCTCCCAGATTCTACTATTCACCTACATACCAGGGGAAATTCACAGTGGCCAGTATCAATGTACTAACCTGCATGGCTTTGTGATGCTGGACGAAACCAAGGCACCTGGAGGAAATCCATGCAGTGACAGGAAGAATGGGCAAAGTTCACATATAGCACCAGAGGTCAGGGTCGCACCCTGGTCACCGTAGTTATGAAGCAGCTGCATTGCTAGCTGTGCCGTTGTGCTCATTCTATCTGCTCACACATCCTGACACTGAGATACACAAACCTATCGCCCATTTACCAGGAAAACAAGAATCATGAATGATGATCCCTCATCCAGTCAGAAAGACACCAAATGCTATTCAAACCGCAAAGCTCATTTGCCCATTTGCCAGAAAAATCAATAAAACTGCAGAAGATGGAAATCTGAAATAAAAATGGGAATTGTAGGAAACACTCAGCAGCTCAGGCAGCATCAAGGGAAAAGAGATACAGTTCACATTTCGAGTAAAAGATAGTTCATTAGAATAGAACAAAAACATAAGCACCGTTACACAATCATCCAATATGCAAGATGCAAGCACAAACAACTGAAAATTTGAATCAGGCCTATGGCTTAAAATACACAGAAAGAACTTGCTAGGTAGGGATGAGGTAAAATAGCTGGTTTTGTGTCTCCCTTGATTTCATGGAGGAAATGAGTGAGAATGGGAGTACAAGTAGTTGGTTTAGATGAAAAAGTAAACCAGGGAGTTGGAAAGGGATTTGGTGTCACTAGTTTTTTTGAAATGTGGGACAGAGCTCACTCACAATGAAATTCCTGGAGCAGAGGAAAGAGTTCTATGAGGCACTGGGAAGAAGGCAATGGGGCACCAACTTAAAGTACCCTAGGACAGAGCAACGAGGTTCCATATCAGTGAGACCCCAGGAGGGCCAGGAAGCAATAGAAATAAAGGCCTCCTTGCAATGATGTCTGACTTGCTTTTTGGATGGTTCATCAGTCATTACATAGATATACTAAGTATATCTGACGTAACACTATTTATTATTCGATTGATGTTTTATAATTTTCATTTTCTTTTTATCAACATACTTAACCTCTTCAGCTATGTCTCGACTAAACAGTTGAACCCTGGCATATTATCTAAATGAACTCTGCGTCAGAACATTTTTCTCTTTCTGAGACACTTCTATTCCTTGCACTTTGAGATTTCCGATACTAGACTTCCCAATGACAAGAGACATTGTATTTTCAATCCATCTCTCTTCACATGCGTTCCCTATAACCTGACGAATGTGGTCTTCCTTGTGCCTTCTGCTACTTTCTTTAAACTGTGCTGTCAATTTCAAGATAACAGCGATTAACTTCAAGATCCAAGTGTTCCTTGAAGAAATGCAGAATGAGACTGCTCGACTTAAACAGTTTGAGGCAATGCAGAAATGGAGGCTGTACCATCCACTTAACTTCTGGCCGCTTCGTTGGGACCTGAAACGACTACAGTCAGAGATTGCAAAGGTGCAGAATGTTTCCATGCCAAATACTAAGGCACTTCAAACGATCTCCTATGAGGTGAGATTAATTAGATTTATTTATATACTTAAAATTGCCACATTTTTCTGTCTGTGATCAAGCCGCTTAGATGCAAGAAGGCGAAACAAGAGACTACAGATTTAGTTTTTAGTTTTAGAGATACAGCACAGAAACAGGCCCTTCGGCCCACCGAGTCGGTGCCGATCCCCGTACACTAACACTATCTTACACCCACTAGCAACAATTTACAATTTTATCAAGCCAATTAGCCTACAAACCTGTATGTCTTAGGAGTGTGGGAGGAAACCAGTGTTACTGGACATAACCCACATAGGTCATGGGGAGAATGCACAAACTCCATACAGAACCTCTGGTCAGGATCAAATCAGTATTTAAGTATCAGAGTGGGTTCCAGACCACACCTTATTCGTTCAACTATTCGCACTTTGAACACCTCACATTTCATTGGTAAGCCTGGAAAATCAGATGAACCGTTACCTCTAATAAAAAAAACAGGCTATTCTTTAATCCATGAAACAAAAAGGTGAAATATCAGCTTTCCTAATAAACAGAGCAGTTAATATCCTTAATAATAGAGCATGCTTATTGTCATAAATAATACAGCAGCTGAAAATAATAATTCCAATAGCCAAATAATAAACAAGCTGCTTATGATCCCAAACACCTTACACATCATCTCTAGTCACAAATAAACTGTCCATTAACCCCAAGAAAATATGAAAAATGTATCCATCTATATACTTATAAAACTCTGATCTTGGATGTGTATGCGTGTATAATCATACTGCTCGAAAACACGATGCGCTAATGGCGAAATTTTTACATATTCCGATAAAGATTTACGCCGTGAAGTTAAAAATCGCCTTATCTGAAAATATCATGCATTATTTCTCGAGTTATTTATGAAAATGTTCACAAATTTCAAATAACTTAGAAATTGAAAACCGCTGGCTTTGGCTGATGACGTGATGATGTCACAATGACTGCGCATTGTGTTCAGGCGCTGTGAGTCACGTCGCCTGGCTGCGCCGCTTGCAAAACCTTTGAAAAAAACAACCATGTCTTGCTCGCGCTGCGAGTCATTTGGTCGCTATCCGCCCCACTCGCTGAGTTCAAGTCCGCCCTCTCCCTCTCGCTTCCCCTTCCCCTCTCTCTCCTGCCCGCCGCTCGCAAGCCCGGCCGCTGCCGACCACTCCCCCATATTCAGGCCCTGGAGCCTGAAGCCTGGAACCGGGAGGCTGAAGCGTGAGCGTTTCGGGAACCAGCCCTCCTCTGTGTCGATCCCTCCCCCCACCCCCGTCTGGATTGAAGCTGCTGAACACGCAGTCCTATGGTTGACGCGCGCCCCACTGCCCGCTCCCTTCCTCCTCTCCTCCTCCTCTTCCCCCCGTCGTTCCCTCCACTTTTCCCCCACTCTTCACCCCCCTCTCTCCTCACCCACTCTCCCCCCCTTTCCTCCTCCCCCCCCTTCCCCCCACCCCACCACTCCCCCTCTTTCCCCCTCCCTCCCTCCCTGCTCTGACCTCTCTCTATTTCCATCTCTGCCCTCTCTCTCTCACCCTGCCTCTGTCCCCTCTATCTCTCACTGTCTCTGACCCCTCTCTCTCTCCGCCTCTGCCCCCTCTCTCTCTCCCTGTCTCTGGCCCCTTTCTCTCTCCCTGTCTGCCCTCTCTCTCTCTCTCTTTCTCTCCCTATCTCTGCCCTCTCTCTCTCTCCGTCTCTGCCCTCTCTCTCTCCCTGTCTCTGCCCCCTCTCTCTCTGTCTCTGCTCTCTCTCTCCGTCTCTGCCCTCTCTCTCGCCCTCTCTGCCATCTCCCTGCCTCTGCCCTCTCTCTCCCTGTCTCTGCCCTCTCTCTCCCTGTCTCTGCCCTCTCTCTCTCTCTCTCCGTCTCTGCCCTCTCTCTCTCTCTCCCTGTCTCTGCCCCCTCTCTCTCTCTCTCTCCCTGTCTCTGCCCTCTCTCTCCCCTCTCTCTCTCCCTGTCTCTGCCCTCTCTCTCTCTCCCTGTCTCTGCCCGCTCTCTCTCTGCCCTTCTTCTCTACCCACCCCCCTCTCTTGCCATGCCTGTGCAGTTGGAAGCTATGCGTGAGTGGATAGGGAGGGGGATGGGGTAAAAGGAGCGAGTGAATAATATTAATATAATATCAAGAGGGGGGCGTTAGTGTGTATGTGGGGGGTGGTTAGTGTTTGTGTGTGGGGGATGGTTAGTGTGTGTGACACCGCAGGCCGCCCCTTCCCCCCCCCTCCCTCGTAACAGAGCGTTGATGGGACGGGACCCAACGGGTCCCACTTGGTCTAGTTATTGCTAATAATAAACAGGCAGACAACATCCAGTACATTACACATAATTGGACATGCACTTCATTAATAATAAATCTGTTTATTGCACTCATAAATAAAACAGCCAATTCACTATCCAGAATAATTAACATCCCACCCATCATCACTAATAATGAATTACCTGCTCATTATGAATAATGTGCCGATTAACCCAAGGAATAAGTAGACTGTTTACTACTTCTAATAATGGTGTTAATAATAACTACATTCACCATCCCTCAAGTAATCATACAATTCATTAACCCTAATAATACTTTGTTCATCACACTAAAATCGTCGTGGGCAAGTTGGGCCGAAGGGTCTGTTTCCACACTGTATAACTATCATATATAAATAATTCATTCATTAATACTAATAATAAATGAACAGGTTAATAACTCTGATAATAAGCAGTTGATCACACTAAATAGAACTACTCATAAATCCTAATAATAAATTAACAATACATTATGAACAGTGAGTGCATTAACAGTAAGTCCATTACTGGTATTACTAATGCAAACTGTCTTTTACCCTTTATAATGAATGCACAGTCTAATTAATGTCATTTTTGATCTAGCTGAACAATTCCTATGTCAGTGTGCTAAACTTGCAGCTGTATGACAAACATAACTTACTGAACATGAAAGACCGCTTAAAGAAAATAATGAACCGACTGGAGAGCTTTTCTGTCTATGGCAATGTGAAGATTGGTGAGATTACATTTACAAAATCCACTTACTAACACACCTTTTTGTTACTCAAGGTGTTTTATTTCTGAACCAGGTTGTCTGGAATGCATAGAGCTGCTAGCACATGGTTAATTCAGCTGCTCTGTGCTGTGCTGTGTGCATGTATGCACACATTACATATGTGTCTACCTTCCATTCAAACCAGCATCTGCAGTTCTTTCCTACACTCTTACCTATGCGGCAACAGAAATGGATGGTACTGAATCTAATAAAATGAAACAGACCACGAGTTGCTTCTGATAGGAAGGGGAAGGAATCACTTGTGAATGATAAGGGAGATGATATGGGGTTGAATCTGGGGAAATACTATGATTGCAAGGTAAGGCTAATGACTGCAAGTAAGTCTAATGAAACGTTCATGGGCAGTGATTAATAAGAATGATGTGAAGGATATTTAGGAAATCGATTGGTTTAATTGGAATGATAGGGTGAGATCAGTAGGTCAAGAAGACAAGCTTATTTTCTTTGTTGATCGATTAAAGAAAACATTTTCAAAATAATTTTGAGAAAATGAAATATGAATAATTATCTTTCTTACAGGAAACTGTTCTGGAGGAATGCTACGTAACGTCACTAGGCCTTTAATAGCACAACTCAACCCCTATGGTTCATCATACCCTTACGGAGCGTGGGGCATGGATTCAATGCCCGGAAGCCCGGAATTGTACTGGGTTATGGCACTATTGTCTTCTAACATCTATGGAAATTCAATACGAACTTACTCCTCTTACAAAACCTTTCTCATGTCAAACACTCACGTAGATTTTACAGTGGAATCATCGTACACCACACCCAATGCGATCCAGGGTCCAGGTGTTGTGCTTTATAATGGTTCTTTGTATTATAACTGTTATAAGTCTGGAGAAATGTGCAAATTTAATTTAAACACAAAGAATATAATTCACGTGAACCTACCCAATGCTGGCCATTCAAACAAATTCCCTTACTGTTACTATGATTGTTATGGTTACACAGATATAGATTTCTCAGCGGACGAAAATGGAATCTGGGTTATTTATGCCACTGAAGAGAATTACGGTAATATTGTACTGAGTAAAATAAACAGCAATAATTTGGCTGTATTACAGACCTGGAAAACAAAGCTCTTTAAGAAAGCAACAACCAATGCCTTTATGGTTTGTGGGGTGCTTTATGCCACTCGATTTGTTAGCAAAAATGAGGAGGAGATATTTTATATGTTTGACACCGTCACTAATCAAGAGGCTAAAAATCTCAATATCCGCCTCATCAAATTCTCTCCAAATGTGGCAAACCTTCATTACAACCCAGTCGATAGGAAGCTCTATCTTTTTAATGGTGGCTACATGTTATCCTATGGTGTCGTGTTTTCCTAAGAAATGCAGGCTAATAATTTTTTACAGCATATTTACTAAAACAATGATTTTATGCAATTAAAATGTATTTAGTTGAAGTTCACTTAACAATCTAAGAATGCCCAAGGTCAAATGAAAATTCAAATAATGGTTTGTTAAAGTCCAAGAGTCAGAACCTTGTGGAAAAAAGCATTTAAAACTATATTAAAAACATAAATTGTTGTCAGTACTCAGCATGTCAAACAGCATCTCTAGAGAGAAAATTTGAACTGACTTTTCAGGTCAATCATCTTTCATCAGTATCAGTTAACTCTGCTTCTGTCTGCATTGATGCTGCCTGACGTCCTGAGTATTCATCGCATTTTCTGATTTGGTTTAGAGTTATCACATCTACTGCTTTATTTGTTTTTCATTACTGTAATGACCATTTTCTCTGTATAAGGTACACAACTGTTGTAAAAGGGAGAAAATAAAATAAATCAGGGCTTTTAAATTGAAGTCTGAAGAAGGGTCTCGACCCAAATCGTCACTAATTCCTAACCTCCAGAGATGTTGCCTGTCCCGCTGAGTTACTCCAGCTTTTCGTGTCTATCTTCGGTTTAAACCAGCACCTTCCTACACTGTTAAATTGATTACCTCACTTTTGGATCTAACATATTTTACAGTTAATGAATTCTGACAGAAAGTATTTTGCACCTAAGCCAATCAATGCCTCAAGACAAAAAGAGCATTTTTATGGTTAACCAGACCAAGTGGGACCCGTTGGGTCCCGTCCCCTCAACGCACGGTTGTGGGGGGAGGGGGCGCCTGCGGCGTCACACACACAATAACCAACCCCTCTCACACACGCTAACCACCCCCCACACACACTAACCACCCCCATTGATATTATATTAATATTATTCATTCACTCCTTTTACCCTATCCCCGCCCTATCCACTCACGCATAACCCCCAACTCGCAGGCGCGGCTAGAGTGGGAGGGGGTAGTGAGAGAGGGACACAGAGGCACAGAGAAAGACAGAGGGACAGAGGCATAGGGAGGGACGCAGGGGGACACAGACGCACACAGAGGGGTACAGAGTAAACACAGCGGAACACAATAAACAATAGGTGCAGGAGTAGGCCATTTGGCCTTTCGAGCCAGCACCACCATTCAATGTGATCATGGCTGATCATCCCCAATCAGTACCCTGTCCCTGCCTTCTCCCCATATCCCCTGACTCCGCTATTTTTAAGAGCCCTATCTAGCTCTCTTGAAAGCATCCAGAGAACCTGCCTCCACCACCCTCTGAGGCAGAGAATTCCACAGACTCACCACTCTCTGTGAGAAAAAGTGTTTCCTGGTCTCCGTTCTAAATGGCCTACTCCTTATTCTTAAATTGTGGCCCCTGGTTCTGGACTCCCCCAACATCGGGAACATGTTTCCTGCCTCGAGCATGTCCAAGCCCTTAACAACCTTATATGTTTCAATGAGATATCCTCTCATCCTTCTAAACTCCAGAGTGTACAAGCCCAGCTGCTCCATTCCCTCAGCATATGACATTCCCACCATCCCGGGAATTAACCTTGTAAACCTACGCTGCACTCCCTCAATAGCAAGAATGTCCTTCCTCAAATTAGGAGACCAAAACTGCACACAATACTCCAGGTGTAGTCTCACTAGGGCGCTGTACAACTGCAGAAGGACCTCTTTGCTCCCACATTCAATTCCTCTTGTTATAAAGGCCAACAAGCCATTCGCTTTCTTCACTGCCTGCTGTATCTGCATGCTTACTTTCATAGACTGATGTACAAGGACCCCCAGATCCCGTTGTACTTCCCCTTTTCGCAACTTGACGCCATTTAGATAGTAATCTGCCTTCCTGTTTTTGCTACCAAAGTGGATAACCTCACATTTCTCCGCATTAAACTTCATATGCCATGTATCTGCCCACTCCCCCAACCTGTCCAAGTCACCGTGCATTCTCATGGCATCCTCCTCACAGTTCACACTGCCACCCAGCTTTGTGTCATCTGCAAATTTGCTTGTTACTTTGAATCCCTTCATCCAAATCATTGATGTATATTGTAAATAGCTGCAGTCCCCGCACCGAGCCTTGCGGTACCCCACTAGTCACTGTCTGCCATTCTGAAAGGGACCCGTTAATCCCTACTCTTTGTTTCCTGTCTGCCAACCACTTCTCTATCCATGTCAGCACTCTACCCTCAATACCATGTGCCCTAATTTTGCCCACTAATCTCCTACGTGGGACCTTATCAAATGCTTTCTGAAAGTCCAGGAACACTACATCCACTGGCTCTCCCTTGTCCATGTCCCTAGTTACAGTTCAAAAAATTCCAGAAGATTAGTCAAGCATGATTTCCCCTTCGTAAATCCATGCCGACTCGGACCGATCCTATTACTGCTATCCAAATGCGTGGCTATCTCATCTTTTATAATTAACTCCAGCATCTTCCCCACCACCAATGTCAGTCTAACTGGTCTATAATTCCCTGTTTTCTCTCTCCTGCCTTTCTAAAAAAAGTGGGAATTACATTAGCTACCCTCCAATCCACAGGACCTGATCCTGAGTCTATAGAACATTGGAAAATTATCACCAATGCATCCATGATTTCTAGAGCCATTTCCTTAAGTACCCTGGGATGCAGACCATCAGGCCCTGGGGGTTTATCAGCCTTCAGTCCCATCAGTCTATCCAACACCATTTCCTGCCTAATGTGGATTTCCTTCAGTTCCTCTGTCACACCAGATCATCTGGCCACTACTATATCAGGAAGATTGTTTGTGTCCTCCTTAGTGAAGACAGATCCATAGTACCTGTTCAACTCTTCTGCCATTTTCTTGTTCCCCATAATAAATTCACCTTTTTCGGTCTTCAAGGGTCCAACTTTGATCTTAACTATTTTTTTTCCTCTTCACATACCTGAAGAAGCTTTTACCATCCTGCTTTATATTCTTGGCTAGCTTACCTTCGTACCTCATCTTTTCTCCCCGTATTGTCTTTTTGGTTATCTTCTGTTGTTCTTTAAACATTACCCAATCCTCTTGCTTCCCGCTCATCTTTGCTACGTTGTACTTCTTCGCTTTAATTTTTATACTGTCCCTGACGTCCCTTGTCAGCCATGGTCGTCCCTTTCTCCCCTTGGAATCTTTCTTCCTCCTAGGAATGAACTGATCCTGCACCTTGGGTATTATTCCTAGAAATACCTGCCATTTTTGTTCCACTGTCATCCCTGCTAGTGTATCTTTCCAGTTAACTTTGCCCAGCTCCTCCCTCATGGCCCCATAGTTCCCTTTATTCAACTGCAACACTGGCACCTCCAATCTACTCTTCTCCCTCTCCAATTGTAGATTAAACCTGACTATGTTATGGTCACTGCCTCCTAATGGCTCATTAACCTCGAGGACCTTTATCAAATCGGGTTCATTACATAACACTAAATCCAGAATTGCCTTCTCCCTGGTAGGCTCCAATAAAAGCTGTTCAAAGAATCCATCGCAAAGGCACTCTACAAAGTCCCTTTCTTGGGGTCCAGTACCAACCTGATTTTCCCAGTCTACCTGCATGTTGAAATCTCCCATAACAACCACAGCATTACTTTTGCTACATGCCAATTTTAACTCCTGATTCAACTTGCGCCCTATGTCCAGGCTACTGTTTGGGGGCCTGTAGATTAGTCCCATTAGGGTCTTTTTACCCTTACAATTCCTTAGTTCTATCCATACTGACTCCACATCTCCTGTTTCAATGTCACCCCTTGCAAGGGACTGAATTTCATTCCTCACCAACAGGGCAACCCCACCCCCTCTGCCCACCTGTCTGTCTTTTCGATAGGAGGTATACCCTTGAATATTCAGTTCCCAGCCCTGGCCCTCTTGCAGCCATGTCTCAGTAATTTTCACAATATCATGCTTGCCAGTTTCTAACTGAGCTTCAAGCTCGTCCACTTTATTCCTTATATTTCGCGCATTCATATACAGTACTTTGACCTCCGTATGCACTTCCCCCCCCCTCGCAATTGGCCCTGACCTTACTCTGTTGTCCATTCTCAAGCTTTCCTTCCCATTAATTCAAGAATCTTTTGTAAATTTTCCTGTAGCCACTTCCCCTTCAACTCCATCTTTATACTCCCAATTTGTCAATCCCTCCCCCCCACTATTTAGTTTAAACCCACACGTGTAGCCCTAGCAAACCTGCCTGCCAGAATGTCGGTCCCTCTCCAGTTAAGGTGTAACCCGTCCCTTTTGTACAGGTCACCTCTACCCCAGAAGAGATCCCAGTGGTCTATAAATCTAAATGCTTGCTCCCTGCACCAGCCCCTCAGCCACACATTCAGATCCCATATCTCCCTGTTCCTGTCCTCACGAGAACGTGGGTACTGGAAGCATCCAGAGATAGCCACCCTAGAAGTTCCGGCATTTCTGTCTTCTTCCCAACTCTCTGAAGTCATGTTGGAGAACCTCCTTCCTCTTCTTCCCGATGTCGTTTGTGCCTACACGGCTCAGAGGCACAGAGAGGGACACAGAGGCACAGAGAGGGACACAGGCACAGAGAGGGACACAGGCACAGAGAGGGACACAGGCACAGAGAGGGACACAGGCACAGAGATGGACACAGAGGCACAGAGAGGGAGGGGGGAGGGAGGGGTTGGGGAGAGGGAGCGTGAGGGGGTAGAGAGGGAGCGTGAGGGGGCAGATAGGGAGGGGGTTCAGACAGGGAGGGGGGGTAGAGTTTGAGGGGTGGAGGGGGTATGTCGTCAGAGGGGAGGGCTGTTTCCCGAACCTCGCTCCCAGCTTCAGGCTGCAGTCAGGGCCCGAGAACAGGTGGTCGGGGCCTGACGTCACTCGCAGCGTGAGCAAGAAGACAGCATGGTTTTTTTTCAAAGGTCTTGCGAGCCGTTAAAGGCCGGGCGACATGACACGCAGCCCGTGAACACAACGTGCAGCTATTGTGATGTCATCACGTCATTAGCCAAAGCAATTTCATTTTCTAAGTTATTTGAAATTTTTGAACATTTTGATTAATAACTCAAGAAATAAAGCTAGAAATTTCAGGTAAGCCGATTTTTTGATTTCAACAGATAAATCTCTACAGAAATATGTAAAATGTTATCGTCAGGGCGTCGTTTTTTCGAGCAGTGTGATTTTACACACACACACACACACACACACATTAACCCCATCCCCCGACCTATCCACTCATGCATAGCCCCCAAATGCGCAAGCGCTTCTAGAGAGGGAGGGGGGGGGGTTAGAGAGTGAGGGCAGAGAGAGAGTGAGGACAGAGAGGGAGAGAGAGAGCAGAGACAGGGAGAGAGAGAGGGCAGAGACAGGGAGAGAGGGCAGAGACAGGGAGAGAGAGGGCAGAGACAGGGAGGGAGAGGGCAGAGACAGAGAGGGAGAGAGGGCAGAGACAGGGAGAGAGAGGGCAGAGACAGGGAGAGAGACAGGGCGAGAGAGAGAGGGCAGAGACAGGGAGGGAGAGGGCAGAGACAGAGAGGGAGAGAGGGCAGAGACAGAGAGGGAGAGAGGGCAGAGACAGGGAGAGAGAGGGCAGACAGGGAAAGAGAGGGGGCAGAGGCAGGGAGAGAGAGTGGGCAGAGACAGGGAGAGAGAGGGGCAGAGACAGGGAGAGAGAGAGGGGCCGAGAGAGAGGGGGCAGAAACGGAGAGAGAGAGACAGAGGGCAGAGACAGGGAGAGAGAGAGGGCAGAAACGGAGGGGGAGAAAGATGGGGGAGAGGGGAGGAGGGGGATAAATGTGGGGGAAGAGGATGAGGAGGGGGTAGAGGAGGAAGGGAGCGAGCAGCGGGGCACGTGTCAACAATAGGACCGTGTTCAGCGGCTTCAATCCAGAGCCCAGGGTGGGGTCGTCACAGAGGAGGGCTGGTTCCTGAACGCTCTCGCTGCGGTTTCAGGCTTCAGGCTCCAGGCTCCGAATACGGGGGATTGGGGGGGGGGTGGTCAGCATTGGCCGGGCTTACGAGCGGCGGGGCAGGAGAGAGAGAGGGGCTGAGAGAGGGAAGGGGGGAGAGGGCGGACTTGAACTCGGCGAGCGGGGCGGACGGCGACCAAATGACTCGCAGCGCGTGCAAGAAGACAGCGGGGGTTTACCAAGGTCTTGCGAGCGGCGCGGCGGGCGAACTGACTCGCAGCGCGTGAAACACAACGTGCAGCCATTGTGAAATCATCACGTCATCAGCCAAAGCCAGCGGTTTTCAATTTCTAAGTTATTTAAAATTTGTGAAAATTTTTTATAAATAACTTGAGAAATAATGCATGAATTTTTCAGATAAGGCGAAATTTTACTTCATGGCGTAAATCTCTTTCGGAATATGTAAAAATGTCACCGTTCACACGTCGTGTTTTCAAGCGTATGATTATACACACACATCCAAGATCAGAGTTTTATAAGTATACAGATAGATGGGATAATTTTGGAAAATAGCCATTGTTGCAATGAAACAGAAAATGCAGTATTCCTTTACTTTGAAACAGGTGTTAAAAGTACTCAAGCAGACACTCAGAAATATTTTAAACTGCAGTCTCTGCAGTGGGAATGATTCATGATGTTGAGTGGTAAGAACGCTACTATTCAGCTTTAATTTAACACATTGGATATGCAGGAGACCCTGGACTGGATATTTGAGAGAAAAGATTTGAGTAGCTGACAGTGGGGCAGGCAAGCGCCAAGGGAAGAAGCATAATAATATAGTTCTACAGAATGTTCCCTTTGGCCTCAATTTATCTAATATCTGTATAAAATAAAGAATATAGTAGTTTGGCCTATGGATTCGCACACATGATGTGATTTAATGTTATGTCAGCAATGTGAATGAATAAGTTTATTGGCCAAGTATTCACATACAAGGAATTTGCCTTGTGCACCGCCCGCAAGTGACACATGACAAACAGTGACAGTTACGAATGATACATAACACATTAAACATTAATAATAAAACATTATTGATTTACACCACATAAATCAGAAACTTTCAAGCTGCAGCATGTTCCAAAAAAATGCCTGATTCAATCTTGCACATCTGTATCTAGAACAAAGACTTTTGAAACTTGCATGCATGTATAGATATTAATGAGATGATTCCACATGGTGCATCAGAATGGTCTGTACTGTTTCATGTGAATTGGGCTGCGGATTATTGAATAAACTTGCTTTTTAATGATTAAATACAATTGTTTGTTATATCCAATTGTATCTGCCAAATTCATTTCAGTAAAATAGAGATCCAACCTTAAAGTAAATGCAAGTAATGAGAAAGAATAAAGGAAAAATAAAGATAAAGCAAGAAATGAGAAAGAATAAAGGAGAACAAAGTAAATGCAAGTAAATGAGAACGAATAAAGGACATGTAGCTCTTTGTGCAACATAATTCAGCAGCATATTTCCATACAATAAGATCCCTTAAAATAATGCAGTGCTGTTGGTGCAGGATGAATACCATCAAGGACGACTCCTATGCTCTTTGAAAAGATTATAGATTCATACAAGTCCTACTGAAAGCACAAGTGGGGTTTCATTTGAAAAGCAAAGGAGGAAATTAACCTTGATTGAGATGTAGAGGTGCTATAACTAAGAGTAGAATAATTTCTTGGAAAGTATTATGTATTGGCTCAATTAACTGCCTGCAAACTTCGGGGAAAATTGTCTGTGGAATGATAGTCTGAAATTCCTTCCTCTTATATTTTTCTTCCTATATTTTTTCATCTAGCCTCACATTTCTCACTGCTCACACATTTTGTCTTTTCACCTCCGTTTTATGTCAAACGATTTACCAATCAAAACCCTCACCCATCACTTTAGGCTTTCAAAAACGCTGGAGAAAACTCAGCGGGTGCAGCAGCATCTATGGAGCGAAGGAAATAGGCAACGTTTCAGGCCAAACGTCTGAAGAAGGGTTTTGGCCCGAAACGTTGCCTATTTCCTTCGCTCCATAGATGCTGCTGCACCCGCTGAGTTTTCTCCAGCATCTGCAGTTCCTTCTTAAACACTTTGTAGGCTTTGTTCCCCTCCCCACTGTAATAAGTCTGAAGGTTCCCAATCCAAAACAACACCTATAGTTTTTCCACAGATGCTGCTTGACACTGTATTTTTTTGACGTGTTTAATTTGATCTTAACCATGTGATAGCAGAGTATTCAGCCCATTGATTCCATGCTAGCCACTTGCAAAGCTGTTGCATTAATCCTATTCCACTTCTTATTTGCATGTAACCTTGCAGTAAATTGAGTCTGAACAAAGTAGTTATTAGAGATGAGAGCCTATATAGGCACTGAAAGCTAGAGCAATGTTGGCAAAATAATTTGGAAGTGAAGTGAAGGTGTAATTGGCACTGCTATCAAGCAGCATCTATTCAATGGCGTCTAATTTAACAGGACCACGCTGTCAGATGTTGCCGCAGCTTTGGTCTGCACTCGGAACAAATAGCTGAATTTCAAAGATGAGGTAAGAGTGACTGCCTTTGACAATAAGATGGTCAAATTCGGGACCAAGGGATCACGGTAAAACTGAAAGCAACAGGCAAAATGAAAACACTTTGTTGTCTTGGATCACACTTTGCACAAAGGGAATGCGTGTTTGTTGGAGATCAATCATTCCAGATATCAGAGATTAATGGAGTAGTTCTGCTGGGTAGTGCCTTTAGCACAATGCCTTCAGCTGCAGCATCAATGATTCCCTCTATCACAAAAATATCAGAGGAAGGGGTGAGCGCTGCTAATTTGACAACATACAATTACATTTAATGTAATTAAATTACATTTGACAACATACAATGAACTTCAAGTAACCCCGGCATTCCCTCTTTCTCTATCCTTCCCCCACCCAAATCGCACAAGCTAGCGATGTTACAAAACCTACCTTCAGCGGTGCTCCAGGTCTGCCATTGGCTGTGTGTGTGACTCCGGAGCCTTTGAGGGGGGGGGGGGGGGGCAAGATTAAAATGCAGGCTTGTATTGCTTGTCAGAGAGAGATTTTCACAGGCTGCTAGTTGATGAAGAAAAATCGATCGGACTGCAGTTCCCGTTTTTTTTTTTTTAAATCGCTGGACAATTTAATAGTAAGATTAAACGAGAACTTACCAGTTTGAAGTTTGATCTTTATTTTATGAGGAGTTACGATGAGGGATTACGTGAAGAAGCCCGCCAGCCCGCATGCGCATCAACCTTCAAAGCAGCAGTGTGAAATCACAGATAACAGTTGTTGAACTGAATATAGGAAGATTCAAGAAACTAGAACTACCAGCTGACCTTTATGAGAGAGGGTTGGGAGCGGAGGGCACGTAATCCCTCATCGTAACTCCTCATAAAATAAAGATGAAACTTCAAACTGGTAAGTTCTCGTTTAATCTTACTATTTTACTTCGGAGTCACGTGAGTGACTACGTGAAGATTTCAAAGCTCTGTGATTCCATGCCGTGAACATGAGTCCATGCAACACACTGCATTAGTTGACCAAGGAGGAGTGAAATCATAATGCATTCAGACATGACATAGATTTAAAGCATGCTGATGCTTTTATTAAACAAAAATGATATATATGAAAATAATAATGACCCCTCACATCCAGGGTAAATTATAAAACACAACTTAAAATTGAATTAGCAAACACCCTCGGCCTGGCAATGGGTTTGTTATAAAACGTTTGGAAAGTTCTCTCGTTTGACCATACCGCCGCCGCTAGGATGTGGTCCAGTGGAACCTCCAAAACCCTTGCTGCTGATGTTGTTGCAGCCCTGGTGGAGTGAGATTTAAAGATATCAGTGTCCACACCTGCACAAGCCAAAACCTGTCCTAACCACCTCGAGATGGTCTGCACTGACACCCTCTTGTGCGTTTTTTTATAACTAACAAACACTGCTAGCTCCGTGCCTCTGAGACTTTTTGTGGCCTTAATATACTGTTGTAGATGTGTGACCACACACAACCGAAGGTCCACGGGGTATGCCATCAACTCTAATTTGAGACCTGATGCCCCTGGTCTGCTCTGCTTGACTAAATCATGCACATAAAAAGTTATTTTACTGGCAGATGAAACCATTGTGTCCAGTCGCAGTTTATGCAACAACTGGACCCGTTGCGCTGAAGCCAGCGCTATGAGCATAACCACTTTAAAGGTGCGTCTGACCAGTGACAGGGATGAAGCTGGAGCCCACCGCCGAAGCAGCGTCAGTACAATGTTCACATCCCATAAATCCGAGTACCTTGACCTGGGGGGATTAGTGTTGAAGATACCCTTCATGAACCTGGATATCAGCGGGTGAGACCCTACAGCATGGCGTCCCGATCCCAGCAACAAGTATGACGACAGTGCATTCCTGGCACAATTAATGACACTGTAACTCAATCTTTCATCAAAAAATAGATTGGACAGAAATTCCAAGACATCCGTCACCCGTGCCGTGTCATACGTGAGGTTGGACTGCGAACAGAACATTTCCCATCTCTTGATGTAGGAGATGTACTGCTTCTTGGTGCTATCTCTCCAAGCCGCAGTGATCATGTCCACAGTTCGATCTGACAGTCCGAGCCCCAGGAAAGGTCTCCTCAGAGTCTGCAAATCAACAAATTTATTCGATCATGGCTCTCCCCAGTCACGGGATGAACCAGCAGATTACTGCGTTTGGGAATGGCCATAAAAGGCTCTGATATAATTCCCAGTATCAATGGGAACCATGGCTGTGTAGGCCAGTCAGGCACTATAAAAATGCCTGACGCGGAGTTTTGTTGGATTTTTTGCAAGACCCGGCTGATGAGGCAGAACGGAGGGAATGCATAGAAAAACATTCCTCCCCAGTCTAGCGAGAATGCATCCATCGCTACTGCCCCTGGGTCTGGCTCCCATGCAACATATTTTGGTAACTGGTGATTAAGCCTGAATGCGAATAAATCGATATCCGCCTTTCCATACCGAGCGATAATGTCAGTGAACACTTTATGATCCAACATCCACTCTGTGTTGTCATTAAATTTACGTGACCTGGTGTCTGCCACTATATTGAGCCTACCTGGCAGGTAGGTAGCTGAAACCCAAATGCTTCTTACAATACACCAGTGCCAAATAAGATTAGCCAAATTATCACAGGATACTGACTTAATTCCACCCATGTGATTAATATATGCCACCGCTGTGGTGTTGTCAACCTAAAGTTGAACATGCAGATGATGCATATTCGCACAATAAGCCTTCAGCCCATAGAATGCTCCCAGCATCTCTAAATAGTTAATACCCCGTGACTGAAGAAATGATGATTCATGCACATCCCATCTGCCACCGCAACTAGAGATGGTATTAGTAGCTCCCCATCCTTGAGCACTCGCATCAGTTTGTAATATAACTGAAGGTTTGCTGACTAAAATGGTATTGGAGCAATGCTGAATATTGGTCGCCCACCATTGTAATTCTGAAATAGCATCAGCTGGTAGCCGCATAGGTCTGTTAAAATGACCTGCATGATATTTGAGTGCTTGCTCCTTTGCACGTTGTAAATTCTGATAATGCAAAGGTCCAAACTGTGCAGCTGGAAAGGCAGCCACTAATTTGCCAATTACCCTGGCTACTTGTCGAATAGATGGTTGCTCAATAACAACAAGGTTGTTACAGGCTTCTATTAATTCTAATCTCTTGCCCCAAGGCAGAGTCACAGACATGTGAATAGAGTTAATGGTAAATCCCAAATATTCAATAACTCTGGATGGTATCAACTTAGATTTATCTGGATGAATGAGAAACCCCAATCTCTCAAACAAGAGTTTAATGGCTGAAACAGCTAATTTAGCTAATTTCAGAGTTTTCCCCTATAATTAGGATATCATTCAAGTATGCCATAACAATATGATTTTCAGCTCTAAGAAGCCCAAGCGCCGGTTTCAATAATTTGGTAAATAATCTGGGAGCTGAAGTTAACCCATTAGGCAATGCTTTAAACTGCCACAGTTGCCCCATCCAGTTAAGCTTTAAATACCTCCAGTGATCCCTGTGAATGGGCACCGAATAGTATGCATCTTTGAGATCGATGCATGCCATAAAGCATCCTTTGGAAATCAGTTGTTTGGCAGTAATGAAGGATTCCATTTTAAAATGTCTATACTGCACAAAAGCGTTAAGTTGTCAAATCAAGGATGATTCGGCATCCTCCATCTTTCTTTTGTCTTGTAAATATATTAGAAACGAATTTGTGAGGTTCATGACTCAACCTCTCAATTACCCCTTTTGTATATAATTTTTGAATTTGAGCTTGCACATCCAAACCTTCCTGTTGTGAATGAACAAACGTCCGGTTTGGTGAATGCTGTGTGGGTGGCAATGAATTGGAAAGGAATTCGATTTGGAACTCCTGTATACTGTGCAGTATAAACTGATCTGACGTTATCCAACTCCATTCATTCAAAAACAAGTGCAATCTCCCACCAACTTGTAAACGGTCCACACACCCTATGTTCCGGAAAGAACCAGACCCACCTACCTCCATGGTTACCGGTGATTTTGTGGTTTTTATTTCAGCCCCCGAGGTTTGGGGGGTAGGGTTGCTGGAGTGCGCAGATTGAGCATCTTCCACGAGCGCCAGCCTGGGCCTGGCCTAAAAAAGACTTCTGCCCAGAATATACAGCCTTCGAGCTGCCACCAGCTTCAGCGAACCGCCTGCTGCTGGTGGAAGCGTAGGGGTGCTGCCGCCGGAATGGTGAAGCTCTGCTGGTCGACGGCGCCTTCATCAGCCCAACAGCTTTCGCTTCTTCATCGAGGTCCTTAACCTGTTTTGGCAGATTTTCTCCGAAGAGAAGATTTGGCGGCTGAACATTGCTGGCCCTGCACAACCCCGCAAATTTGGGGTTCAGGGCAGGTCGGATGGCATTTTTACGAAAGCATTTCAAAATGTGCGTTGCACATTAATGCCAGGGCATCCTGCTGTACATCAGACAATGGACCCCCATCCACGGACCTGGCAAACGCCGTGATGCCTGAGGCCAGCAATTTGAGGATTCTCTGGAGCTTTACCTCCTGGGCTTTGATGCCCCCTCCAATATATCCCCAAATCGAGTTGTTCACAGCCGGTACATTTAGCGAAGCACAGTTCCCAGGTGTGTGGTATTTGGCAGATGTATCTATCATTACCTGTTCCTGCAGCTGGTGGGCAGTGAGGGAGTTAATGCTTGTAGCAAGTTCCTCCTGTAGCGGCTCCCCTATTTGCGAGGGTCTCGCAAATTTAGATGCTATGGCAGGCAAATCCTGTGCTTTGTGCACCTCATGCATACTGGTATGCTCCCCAGCCATACCTCCGAATTTGGAGCCAGTCCAGAACAGACTCCGTACGCTCCCCTCCTCAGAGAGGGAGACATTGTGCAGCCCTGAACCAGGCGCCGCCGCGGGCCCCCAAGGAGACCCGCGCTGATATAACTCTGTTCCCCGGAGAATATCATGATGGAGCATCCTTTCCGAAGACGCTATCCATTGTAGGAGGCGAGTCCTCCTGGCCTGACTCGTCCGAGTCCACAGGCCTATCCGACTTTTTCTTGGCTTTACCCCCTTTCTGGGGTACCAAAGTGCTCTCGACAGGCACCAAGTCGGAAGCCGCTGACCGCACCGTCAGAGACTCGGATGGCGAAATCGACGGCCGCTGGCTACCCGCACTCCCGCGGTCCTCCGTAGCCGTTTTCCCCGCGGCTCGCTTGGACTTCGCCCTGGACTTTTCCATGATAATAGGAATTTCGCCATTCTGTAATCAAGATTACTGAACAAAAAACAACCTCAGAAGAAGTGCAAAACTTACCTGTAGGGCCTTTTAAACTTACCACTGGAGGAGCAACGCGCCTCCCAGCCAGTCGTGCGCCATGCGTTAGATTCCTTCCATTTGGCATATAAGTTCATGACAGTGAGATTTAAAAATCATGTTATATTGTGAATTCTTGTGTGATTGGGATCAGTTTGTTATTTGGATACTTAGGCTATTTAAAATGTTTTGCCTTTTCTTAAGAAATGGATAGATGCTTAGATCTAGTAATTGCATTTAGATTAATTTAATTGATTAGATGAATTTTGTTGGGTATTTACTATTTGTTTTAGCATTTAACTTTATCATTTCTACCTTTTTTCTAAAACTGCAAATAATAACTTGTTTATGTTAATGCTGTTCAATGTTTTTTTTCCCTTTACATTTTAAACAGATTTCTTCCAAAGAAGAAATGCAAAATTGTTAATCCAAATGCCCAGCAAAAGAGACTGATTTAGACAGCATTCGCAGAGATTATCCGAATTTGGACTACTCCAAATGTGATGATCTACAGGACATTCTTAATGGGAAAGTAGTGGGCAGAAAGGCATGTCATGCGTGGTTTGAAGAGCAAAAACTTGTAGTTTACAATGCCAAAATCGAAAAGTTGAGGAAAAACAAGGTGTACAGAGTTGCTTATTGGTTACAATCTGAGGAGTATGATGATGCTACTGATTATGATATGCCAATATACCAGCTAGCAACTGATCTTCTCTATAAAGACTTGGTCTATTGCTAGAAATTGTGATTTATGTACCCATCTGTTATGGACTAACAGCATACAATACAATAATATTAAAGTTCTGACCTTGAGAATATCACATTTTTGAATTTTCAAGGCAGTCTGGGCGTTTATTACTATTTCCGCCACAACGGTCAATTTTGTAATTAGGTACAATTAGGTAACTAACTAATTATATGCTTTAATTTCAGGTCATCCAAGTAAGATGTTTTATATTTGTTTCAGAATGCTTCAATCTATAATAACTGAAATTTTCATTCAGCTCTTAATTTTTAAGAAAGTTATGGGCTTTTGACTGTCCTCAATCACAGCTTTTATGTTAAGTCAATGGAAAAGCAATAAGGAACAAGATGCTAATTTCCGAGTTTGAAAATGGCCATGGTGAATTAGGTGTCAAATTAAAGTTATTTTTATGCTTTATCTGCTGGGATAAATTACAGGCTTGATTTTTTAAATCTCAAAATGTTGTAACATTCCTATACAGCTTCTCGTTTTCACCCAACAGCTAACAATGGACTGTTTCCTTTATCATCATTACTTTTTTTGCATATCTTTCATTCATTGTTCTTTATCTCTCTACATCATCGTCTATATCCCTCGTTTCCCTTATCCCTAATCAGTCTGAAGGGTCTCGACCTGAAACGTCACGCATTCCTTTTCTCCAGAGATACTGCCTGTCCCTCTGTTACTCCAGCTTTTTGTGTCAAACTTCAGCAGTTCCTTCCGACACAATTACATTCATAGTAAGGCATGTAAGGGGTAATGTTTGCAGTCGTCGGGTGGTTTAACATTCCACGGACGCGCCCCCCCCCCCTTTTTTTTGTTAAACATCTATTTCCTTTGGGGGGGGGGTTTAATTTCCCCCTTACCATTTCCGTACTTTTTCGATAGCTGCCATGACCCGTTTGATGTCATCCTTCGCCCTGCTCCTGCTCTCGGCCCGCACTGATCTGCCGGACATGCTGTGTGTGTGTGTTTGTTTGGCGGAGTCTGAGGGGAGAAGCGCCCGCACCAAGAGCGAGCGAACGCGCGGACAGACGGACGAAAGCAACGATCATAGAGCGGCATAGGTGGACATTTCAGGTCGAGACCCTTCTTCAGACTGAGTCAGGGGAAAGAGGAGCAAGATATATAGACTGTACTAAGGACAAATGAATGGAAGATATCCCTATATCTCCCCTTTCCCTTGACTGTCAGTCTGAAGAAGGGTTTCGGCCCGAAACGTTACCTATTTCCTTCGCTCCATAGATGCTGCTGCACCCGCTGAGTTTCTCCAGCATTTTTGTGTACCTTCGATTTTCCAGCATCTGCAGTTCCTTCTTTAACACATCTGCAGTTCCTCCCTGTACAAGGTATGTGCTGTTTAAAAATAAAATAAAAAAAACATTTAAAACATTTAAAAACACATAAACTGTTCCCCCGCAACGCTCATTACACTGAACATTGCGTCGGGTCGGGGTTACTGAAATGACGGAAGTTACGCTCCGGTGCGTACTACACGTCTTTGTATAAGACGTTTCACATTCTCTCAGCAATGGAGAAAGACTAGTATTGATGATAACAGTGTGATTACTGATGAAAACAAGTTGGGGGGCGGGGGGGGGGGAGGTAGGATAATAAACAGTCATTGTAAAAGTGATAAACACATAATTAGACCACAAGTACAAAGCTAAAATTGTGCTTGCCACGGTAATTTCTAAATTGATATCGGTTTTTATGTTTAAACACTTGTAAACATGTTTTAACAACATATATTTTAAATAAGACTGAATGATTGTGATTAAACCAGCAAACCTTTAATACAGTTGGTTAAAAGTAAGTTTTCAGTAAAGCCCTTAAAGGCAGGGCCGGATTTACGTATAAGCTAGACAAGCTTAAGCTTAGGGCCTCGATATCTAGGGGGGGCCTCGGCGCGCTCCACCAAGGTGTATAAAACTTTTGACATATTCGTATTTTCTGAGCCTTGTCCTTTCAACAGTCAGGAGTGTTCGAGTCGGTGCGCGGCTGCTAGTTTAACAATGTCAGAAGCACCTCCGACTGTGCCTGACCTGCCTGCTTCAGGGGAGAAGAGATAAGGCTCCGGGCGGGGTAAAGGGTGGGTGGGAACGAGCAGCCACCCACTACGATAGGCGGAATGGTCCTTTCGATAGTTAACCCTGCTCACAGTCTCTGATGGGGCTGGTTTCCCGCCCACTGGGACCTCCCACGCCCGCTGACCCTCGCCACTCCACTGCCCTCCAGCAGCCCGCAGCCGTCGCGTTACCTGCAACCTGGACTCAGCACCGGGCCTGAAGTTTCCATGCTGCAGACTCCAACTCCCCTGAGTTTGACTGCGCTGGGTCCTAGTGCTAGTCACCGAACCCTGGTAACCTCAGTGGCTGTTCCACTGGGTCTTCCCCATTCCACTCAAATCAGCTCTTCCCCACCCACACTACAGTCCTCATACCCCCCTACCCCCTGACCACCCACCAGCACCCCACCAGCCATCGCCTTGGCCTCAGTCCACTCACCTGCCTTCCTCTGGCCCCAACCCCCATCACTGCCATGTGTTCACCATCCCCCCTGACCTCCCCCTCTCAGATACCGAATGGTCTGTCCACAGCAGAGGCCTCACCTTTGTCCCCCTCCGTCCCCACCTCAATGAGTTCTGCGCCCACCGCGATTTGGAGCTCTTCTTCCGAGGGCAGTCTTATGACAATGCTGCCAACATGGCTGGTACAAGGGTATGCAGCAAAAAATCCTTGAAAAAAACAAATTTGCAAGATTTATTCCATGCGCTGCTCACTCATTAAATTTGGTGGGCCTTTCGGCTGTTGATTGCTGCCTTGATGCAGTGAACTGTTTTGGAATTATCAATGAAATTTATGCCTTCTTTTCATCCTCCACAAAGAGATGGGCAGTTCTAAAATCAATTTTGCAACCTCAATCAAAAGTGCCTAAATATTTGTCAGACACTAGGTGGGAGGCACATGCAAAAGTCACAGAAGCTATTTTGGAAAGTTACAGCGCTATCACTGATGCCCTCATTCATTTGTACTCTGATGTTAATGTGAAGGGTGATACCAGGCTTCAAGCTAACAATCTTTTCCAGAAAATGGAAGTACTAGAATTTGTGTTTATGCTGCATTTTTGGACCCGTCTGCTAGGTCATTTCTACAAGGTCAACAAAGCCATTCAGAAATCCACTGTTATTGAGTACTTGTGCAAGTTTGTACAGTTCACTTCAGGATTTTGTAAGCAAAATTAGAGAAGATTTTGATGATCTTGAGCAACAAGCAAAGGCCACCTTGCCAGATGTTAACTACAGAACTGTCACAGGGAGACAAAGAGTAAGGAAATGGCAAGGAAATGATGGAGGTGCACCTGGTCCTGATGCTTTAGATAAACTCTCTTTAAGAGATAAGTTTAGGATAAAATTCTTTATTCCTATACTATCGGGTGGGCGGCGCGACCCACGTCGCAGCGGCCTCTGCAGTCCGACTGTCTTTTTTTATTTTTTTTGTTTCGTTTGAGTTTCGTTTACAGTGTTTTTTTAAACTGGGTATGTGTGGGGGGGCGGGGGGCGGGGGTGGGGGAAACTTTAAATCTCTTCCCTGCACGGGAGACCCGACCTGTTCCCTGTCGGGTCTCCGTTGCCGTTGGGGCCTAGCACCGTGGAGCGGCCTCCAACCGGAACGACCTGGGGGCTCCAGTCGCAGAGCCGGCGGACTTACTCACCATTGCGGAGCTGGCCAAGTTCGGAACAGGAGGAGCTGTGGTGGCGCGCTGCTGCGGCCCGACCCCGGAGATTCGGAGGCTCCAGCCGCCGGCCCGGTGGACGGTAACATCGGGAGCTCGCGGGTCCCTGGTGGGAGACCGCTTTTCGGAGCTTCCGCAACGGCAACTTCTCCCGCCCGAGTTGCGGGGTTGAAGATGACTGGAGCGGGGCCTGACATCGCCCGGCGCGGCTTTAATGGCCGCGGGACTTACTTACCATCGCCCGCCGGGGGTTTTGACTTTGACATCGGGAGAATGGGGAGTGCAGGGGAGAGACAAGACTTTGCCTTCCATCACAGCGAGGAGGAGATTCACTGTGATGGATGTCTGTGTAAATTGTGTTGTGCCTTGGTTCTTTTTACTTGTTTGTATGAAACCAAATTTCATTTGAACTTAGGTTCAAATGACAACAAATAAATTGTATCATTGTATCATTGTATCAGATGCACTTGAAACCAATTAAAACATAAGAGGTACTGTGTACAGTGAAGTTGCACAACAGTTTTCCTTTCTTGCTAATCTGACTGCATCTAAGCAAGAAATTCAGCAAGGTGTTGAACTGTTGATGGAAGCATACCCAGAAGATGTTGACCTGAAACTTACTGATGAATTTTTGCACTTTCACTCGTACGTGAGACAAAGCCATAGGCATACAGAAGAACACTCTCTGTCTCATACAGACCGTTATCAAATAATATACAAGGAAACAATTCAGATGGCCTTCCCTAATGTGGAAGCAATCTTGCGGCCGTTTCTTAGCTTAATAGTCACCAACTGCTCGGGCGAGAGGTCTTTTTCAAGACTCAAAAGAATTAAAAATGAATGAAGGTCCACAATGTCTCAAGAGAGGTTGTCTGCAATGAGCATTCTGTGCATTGAGAGTGACAAACTTAGACAAACAGATCTTGGTGAACTTCTGGATGATTTTGCTATGAAGAAGGTGAGAAAAAAACATTTTTGCTCTTACTGTATTTGTAGTTTCTTTATTTCTTAATATTCCACATTCAATTCAAGAGACACTTATTGTCACCTGCACCAATTGGTACAATGAAATTTGGGGTCACCATCCGACGTCGGAACGGGAGAACATTCTCAGCGGCTTGGACTTCCGAATCGGCCACTTCCTACCGGAGACCGCGGCTGCCTAAGTCCACAGGCTGAGCTGGGCGGAGATTCACACTGGCGGCCCTCTGCAAAGGGATCCCAGGGCTCCGCGATGTTGAAATCAGCGTGGCCCGAGGCTGGGAGCTACGCAAACCACAGCTCCATGATGTTGAAGCAGCAGGCCCAACACTCCAGAGCTTCAAACGGCGATCCAGGTAAGGTATCGCCTGCTCCGCGGTGAATCCAATATGTATTTTAAAACCAACTAAGCGACTTTGAGTCCTGAAAAGCGCTATATAAATAAAATCTATTATTATTATTATTATTATTAACAACTGTTTAATGACAACATACAGTAGGATCTAAAAGTGTCACACTGTCACTGTCGGGTAATCATGGTCCTCTAGTCGTGGGAGAGGGGGGTGCCTCACAAGTGAAATAGCTTAGGGCCTCTCTTCATTATAATCCGGCCCTGCTTAAAGGGCCTGTCCCATTTAGGCTATTTTTAGGCGACTGCCACCGACTGTCATAGTTGTAGCAGGTCGCCGAAAAAACGGCGACTGGACCCCCCTTCGACATAAAATTTGAAATAGAATCATTATTTTAACAACAAAAAAATACCGAAGTCAGCACCAGTGACAAGCCACGTCACCTGGCGACAACCTACGATAACCATGACAGCACCTACATCAGGAGAAATCAAGCTACACTCATTAGCGTCAAACCCACTGTTGCCGACTATCTCAGAAAAATTTTCAACTTTAAAAATCCAGAAAGACCAGAAAGACGCTATGACTCTGGGCGACTGAGGAGACTACTCACGGCCATACAGGCAACACCCCAAGTTCAAGTTCAAGTTTAAGTGAGTTTATTGTCATGTGTCCCTGATAGGACAATAAAATTCTTGCTTTGCTTCAGCACAACAGAACATAGTAGGCATTGACTACAAAACAGATCAGTGTGTCCATATATCATTATAGAAATAATGGTGGCGACAGCCTGGTCGCCTGTAGTCACCTAAAAAAATCACCTAAGTGGGACAGGCCCTTAAATGCCAAATTACAGACTGACCAAGCAACAACCAGTTACGCCAAATGCTATAAACATTGTTTTCAATCTCAATTTGCTCTCCTACTTGTTATACCTTGTATTTTGTATCCCATTCAATGCAACAATTTAATGGGGGGGGGGCAAGTCTCCCGAAGGTTAACAAACTACTTCCTTAATGAAGGGCCCCCCATCTAGTGAGTAGAATCTTGACATTCATAGTATCTACTTCTTAGATATATGGGAGGGAGTGTTTCAAAACAACAGGAAATGTAAGATTAAAGTTAACTCTGGGGAAAGGCAAAGATGGAATGTTACAGAGACATTGATTAATGATTTATTTCAACTCCACATGTAACAATTGTGTTGTGGGGATATATAAATGTTGTGGTTACTGTAGCTTTTGAAGCAGTTTGAGCTTGCTCACACTGTTTCCCATTGTACATCACTAAGGCCTTTAATAAATCGACTTGTTCGATAGACTGAGCTGTTTTAATTTGTGTCTGTGCCCAACTGAGTAAAGTCAGATATAGGGTACGGATATAGTACAAAATTTCCTCCTACAATCGTTAAGCATTTTGGCACAAGTACTAAACTAAAAAGATGAAAAATAATAGAAAGAATTTTAAAGATATAATTTCCTCAAAACTGTTGCAAAGAATTGCCAAGTGCACTTTTTTTTCGAAGAAAGTACTCGAGAGGATATGTTAATTCATATGGTTTACTGCTGTTAGCTGGACTTTCCATATCATTGCATTATTCTCAGGAATCCCACTACAGTTTACGCAAATAATAAACTGTAACTAACAAGATAGGCATCGCTATACACATACAGTGTCTTATCTCGCGGGTTGTAGTTCATGTACTGGATGCCAGATGAGACCTTTCGAATCTGGATAGCCAAATCATTCCGCTCAACTCCAGTGGTTGTGTCAAACATATAAAATATCTCTTCAAGTTCAGAGTTCAAATATCTGGTGGCATAAACTATGCCACACACCATAAAGGCGTTGGTTGCTGATCGTTTGTATAGAGTGGTGTTCCAGCTTTCCAGTATTGACAGGTCGGTTGCATTGAGTTGACTAACAACTAGGTTTCCAAAGTTTTGCTCAGTTGCATAAAGTACCCAGAGCCCATTTTCATCTGTTGCCAGATCCATGTCTGAGTAGCCATAACAGGAAGAAACTGTGCAGTATGGAAACTTGTCATTAAAACCAACATGTGGCAGTTTGGCATACAAAATACTTTCTGTGGTCATATCAAATCTGCAGAGCTGACCCAAATTGAAACAGTTGTAATAGTAAGCATCTTTATACATTATCCCACCAGAGCCTTGAGCATTATAAGTTTTAAAAGTCAGATCAACGGCACCACTGCGGGTAAGAAATTTACCATAAGAACTGAAAACTCGGATCTTATTTCCATATCTATTACTGGTGGACAGAATTGTCAACCAGTATTGATCCCCTTTTCCAGGAGCTGGCCATGGGTCCATTCCCCACGAACCATATGGGTAGGATGACCCAAAATGATTGAGCATTGAACTTTTTGGATCGGACACTCCTAGTAATTTTCCAAATGAACAAGAACCTGTGAAAAAATACAAAAAAAATGTGTAGCATTATGACACAACTTATTTCAAAGAAAAAAGAGACTCAATGTCCATTTAGTTTTTTAATCAAGTTCTTTCATCTGCTGAGAATCCAAATCTATATATGTATATACAGTGTGTGTGTGCGCTTGTGAGTGTGTGCATATATACGCACTGACCTTTTATTTTCTCTCTCGTTTATTATATTGTTTACAGTGTACTATGTTTACATATTCTGGGGTGCTGTAGCAAGTAAGAATTTCATTGTTCTACCTGGCACATATGACAATAAAACACTCTTGACTCTTGAACTTCATTATACTGGTGTCTATGATTAGTTGCAAATAGAGAGACCTTAACCATGCCTGGATTCTGTCTAGCAAGCACTCCACCATCTCCAGGAGAGAGTAAATGTAGATCAGGGGTAGTATAAAATGTGTGTTTTTAATCAGTGAACATCTGCCCTAGGACAGGAGAGCATCTACACTGGGATAAGTGTCTCCTTAGTTGGCCAATCTGTAATAAAGAGTATTGACTTCTCTAACTTCAAGTAACCCTTGCTTTCCCTCTCTCTCCATCCCTCCCCCATTCCCAGTTCTCCGACCAGTCTGACTGTCCTCAATTACCTTTTATCTATTCTACATTTTCCTTGAGCTTCATCCACTTTGTCTTGTTTTCACACCATAAACATCCTTTTCTCTTGTATCTTCTCCCCAGACTCAGTATGAAGAAGGGTCTCGACCCAAATGGCCACCCATTCCTTCTATCCAGAGATGCTGCCTGTCCCGCTGAGTTACTCCAGCATTTGTGTCTACCTGTTATAAATGGAGTTTGTTCTGGAAGTAAACCCTGGAATCCACCTGAATTTTTCCTGTCTACAAATTGCGCGGCGAGCAGAGCCCACCGAGGATGCTGGACTAACGGAGCTTTGGTGCTCTGATGGAAAGGCATACGGGAGACTGAAAGAACAGAAGACTGGGCAGGCCATAACTAACAGAGAGTCTGCAAGGGATTAGATCAGGGGGGACATTGACAGACTGTAAACACAGAGAGCAGTAAGTCTGCAATCAGAGAATTGATAACCTGTAGCTTTAACCCTAGAGAAAAGTAAGTCTACAGGTATGTAGGAAATCCAGTGGGAGGCTCCAGAGAGGGGGGGTGGGGGTGGTTCTGATGAGTGCCTTAAAAATATTAGGAAGGGATACAACGAGTTGGAGACAGAGGAGCAACATAATGCGCTATAGTGGTAATGAAATGGGATTTTGGACAAAGAGGTTTTGGTTTTATGGCATTGGGGGGGGAACAAACAAGACGAGAAAGGAAACGTGGAAACAAAATATGTAAGGCAATTAGCCACGAGGTCATTCAACAAAGGAATGGACTTCAACCTGAAGAGCATCTGCCCTACTGCATGTGCCTCCTGGGATGGCCAATTTATTATGAAGAGAGTGTGTTCTGGAGAAAACCCCAAACTTAAGATGATTTTTCCTGTCTATACTGACTGCTACTGAAGCATAGTTCCATTGTATGTCACTCAAATTAGCAATTTTCTTTTGTAACCCCAAACAGTGAGTAGAACAACTATAAAAGTAATTTCCACAAAGTCTAATCTTCCCTGTTGCCAGTATCCACATTCACTGGCCCTGTCCAGATGAATCATTAATTAGAATTGGCTGATAAGTCCCTTATTAGGGGAGAAATATTTAATACGAACCTGAGAGGCAACTTTGTTTTTTTACACACAAAGGGTATGGAATGTGTTGCCAAAGGAGGTAGCTGAGGCAGGCACCATCACAACATTTAAAAGTCAAGTACATGGATAGGATAGGTTTAGAAGAATATAGGCCAAATGCAGGCAAGTGGAACTCGTGTGGTTGGGGCATGTTGATCGATGTAGGCAAGTTGGGCCGGAGGGCCTTTTTCCACACAATACGACTCTATGAACATTCTGAAGGAGAATATTGCCTTGAATAACAACTTACCATACCTGGTGGCCATGTGGTAGAGTCTGTTTGTTGTTAGAAGTGCCTTAGAAACATAGAAAATAGGCGCAGGAGGAGGCCATTCGGCCCTTCGAGCCAGCATCGCCATTCATTGTGATCATGGCTGATCGTCCCCAATCAATAACCCGTGCCTGCCTTCTCCCCATATCCCTTGACTTCACTAGCCCCTAGAGCTCTATCTAACTCTCTCTTAAATCCATCCAGTGATTTGGCCTCCACTGCTCTCTGTGGCAGGGAATTCCATAAATTCACAACTCTCTGGGTGAAAAAGTTTTTTCTCACGTCAGTGTTAAATGACCTCCCCTTTATTCTAAGACTGTGGCCGCTGGTTCTGGACTCGCCCAACATTGGGAATTTTTTTCCTGCATCTAGCTTGTCCAGTCCTTTTATAATTTTATATGTTTCTATAAGATCCCCCCTCATCCTTCTAAACTCCAGTGAATACAAGCCTAGGCTTTTCAATATTTCCTCATATGACAGTCCCGCCATCCCAGGGATCAATCTCGTGAACCTACACTGCACTGCCTCAATCACAAGGATGTCCTTCCTCAAATTAGGAGACCAAAACTGTACACAATACTCCAGATGTGGTCTCACCAGAGCCCTATACAACTGCAGAAGAACCTCTTTACTCCTATACTGAAATCCTCTTGTTATGAGCCTTCTCTATGATCACCCTGAATTACTGAGACTTCTTTACTGTGAAGATTTGTTTCGTTTTTCTTTATTCTTGCAATTTGAACACTGACAAATAGACGAACCACAATGGGCTAAGCTACAAAGCATGGGGTATACAAGTCAAAATGGGAATTGGTGTGTTCACTTCCCAATTGTTTTCAACCTACAACATTATTGGACTTAAATTCACAACTTTCTATGAAGACATTGAACTAATGACCTTATATGTATAAACACACATGAATCTCCTCTGAATGCTAAGCTGCCATTTTAGTGTTTCAATTTCCTGATTACATTTATACTGGTCAGCTCTCCAGTCATTTTCAGGCCGATTTCAGGTGTGCAGGACTTGTAATTGTGCTCTCAAATCTTTACCTAATTTTTGGTTTTCCTCGCGTTGGAATAGGAAATCATAAGGTCATAAGTGATTGGAGCAGAATTAGGCCATTCGGCCCTTCAAGTCTACCCTGCCATTCAATCATGGCTGATCTATCACTCCCTCCTAACCCCATTCTCCTGCCTTCTCCCCATGACCCCAGATATCCGTATTAATCAAGATTCTATCTATCTCTTCCTTCAAAATATCCAATGATGGCCTCCACAGCCTTCTAAGGCAAAGAATTCCACAGACTCACCACCCTCTGACTAAAGAAATTCCTCCTCATCTCCTTCCTAAAGGAATGTCCTTTAATTCTGAGGCTATTACATCTAGTCCTCGTCTCTCCCACTAGTGGAAACATCCTCTCCACATCCACTCTATCCAAGTCTTTCACTATTCGGTATGTTTCAAGAGGTCCCCCATCATCCTTCTAAATTCCAGTGAGTACTAGGCCCAGTGCCATCAAATGCTCATGATATGTTAACCCACTCATTCCTGGGATCATTCTTGTAAACCTCCTCGAGACCCTCTCCAGAGCTAGCATAACTTTCCTCCGATACGGTGCCCAAAATTGCTCACATTACTCTTGACCAGCGCCTTATAGAGCCTCAGCATTACATTCCTGTTTTTGTATTCTAGTCCTCTTGAAGTGTTTGCCTTCCTACCTATTCAACTTGCAAATTAACTTTTTGGGAATACAGCACCAGCACTCCCAGGTCCCTTTGCACCTCAGATTTCTGGATTATCTCCCCAATTAGAAAAGAGTCTGTGCTTTTGTTCCTATTACCAACTTGACTCCACACGACTCCACACTTTGCAACATTGTATTCCATCTGCCACTTCTCTGCCCACTCTCCCAACCTGCCCAAGTCATTCTGCAGTGTCCCTGCTTTCTCTACACTAACGGCTCCTCCACCAATTTTCGTATCATCTGCAAAATTGGCCGCAAAGCGTTCATTTCCCTCATGCAAATAATTAATATACAATAAATAAAGATAAATTTGGTTTTCTTTCATACCTTTAATGGCCTCGAGATATTTATAACCAAAGAACACTTTGAACATAGAGTAATGTTGTAAGGATCACGTTAACCAACTTGCACACTACAAATATCATTCATTATCACTGATATTGATTGAGGTGTAAATATCATCTTGGATGCCAGTGCTAATCCTCCTGCATAATGATGCCATGAGACTTTTTATATCCTACTGGAGGAAAGTGGATGTGGTCCCAATTTAACCTCTTAATTGAAACACTAAGCCTGGGGTCATACAGGAATCCCTCATTCCCACCAGAGCATCAGCTGAGATTTTGTACCCGAACCTTTTGTTCACAGTTTGAACCCAATCTCCTAAATCAACCTGGTGAGGTGTGTACGAACTGGATCATTGAGAGCACATGATACCCACCTGGTAGTAAAGTGATGTACGGTGCCGGTGTCGCTAACAGTGCACTCTGGCAAACAGACAGACTTCTTTTCAGGATCATGTTTTTTCTATGTTCTTTCACTACTTTAAGTCGGTCATATTCCTCCAATTCATCCACTTCGTCGGTAATATTTTGCACCTGTTAGACAAAGGAAGAATACAAAAAAACAACTTGCTTTTTTTTGTAGTACCTTTTAATAACCAAAACTCTAAAAAATGTGCTCGAGTACCTATGTGGGTCAGGTAGCACCACTGGACAGCATAGATAGGTGGCGTTTTGGGTTGGGATCCTTCTTCAGAACAGAAACGTCACCTATTTTTGTTCTCCAGAGATGCTGCCTGAACTGCTGTGTTACTCCAGCACTTTGAAATACGACTTCCCTATTTTTAAACAACCCCCCTTGCAATAAATGAAAATATGTTGTTTGTCTTCTTCTTATTGAGTCCACGTCACAAGATTAGAAATTATTCAGCCAGAGCTGAACACACTTCTCGGCATCTGCATACAATGGCATCTTGCTCTTCTTGTGCTTGTTCTGAATTACTTGCTGAGTCTGCCTACTTATATTTCACAATTTGTGCACAAGAACACTCAATGCTCTTTGCACTACACTCATCTGCAATCTTTCTCCAATTAGATAACAGTTTGCTCTTGAATTCCTCTTACTGAAGTACATAGCCTGCACTTGCTAAGTTATGCCCACTCACACAACCTATCTTTATCCAATGCAGTCTTAATATTGTCATCGCAGCTTGCCCTCCTATCTCCTTTTGACTCATTTGTAAATTTGGATGCTTTGCACTCTGTTTTCTCCTCCGTTATTAATATCAATCATAAATAACTGAGGGACAAGAAATGATCCTTGGAGCACTCCATTAGTTACTTCCTTCTAGCTTAAAAATTACCTATTTACTCTGACTCTCTCATCTTGTGCACCAGCAGTGCATGTGGCTTACCTTCACAAAAAGATTATCCACCTTCTCTTGGTTCCTCGAGTTAATTGTTTGAAGTTGTTTAAGCAAGTCCTTCAACTCAGCATATTCAATCTCTATGATCTGAAATGAGATGATACTGTATAGATCACCATCATATTCTTCTTCAAGTGTATCAATCCGCTGCACAAGCTTCTGATGTCGTTGCTCCACATCAGCGATAATATCAATAGCTTTCTTGAACTATCAATTGAATGAAGAGTACATTTTACTGGTTAGGAAATTTGAGACATTATACCAACTGTTTAATGTACAAAATAGCATAAAACAAGTGGTGTGCAACAGCCACATTTACAATCCAAACGACATCCAAAGGTTACTTGCGATAAAAAATATTTTATATTAACTGTAACAGACTGCTTATATTTTAAGAAAGCCATAATTCCCATTGATTCACTCACTGCCTCTTCGCTGCTCTCTCATTCTTGCTAATTGCTCATAGTCTCACTGCCCTCTCACTCCTCCACCCACCCCCTCAATTCTCCACTCACACCATCACCGATGGCCCCCTCACTCCACCATCCCGTGTGGTATATTGTACCATCTAAGCCCACCAGTACTGTGCCCCAGTGTAAAACTCTGTCAGATCTGTGCCCGCCAGTACGGCACCCGAGTACTATTCGGTAACAGGTCTATGCCCACCAGTACTGTACCATGATGTTAAAGAGATTGTTTTACACCTACTCCTCCTAACTGCCAAGGAAAACTACAACCGAGGAACCGTTAGCTTACGGGAAATAGTTGGTTTCCCTGTTAACATTGGCGAGCCGAGGGAGCTGGGCGTTGGTATCGCGCTCACCTGCTTGGCATTGAGTTCCCGGCTGCAGTTGTCGCTAAGCGAATGGAGCTCCTCAAACTGTTGCCTGGGGAATACTCCGTCCGACATCTGCAGGTCGCAGTAACACCTCTTTCCCACTCGGGGCACGCCCTGAACATCGCCGTCCACCTGTTGAACGATGACAAGTCAAAACCTCCGCAAAATGCTTCTTATAATCGAGTGCAGGAAGGAGTGGGAAATGAGTGACTTACCGGAGCAGCGGTTCTCAGGAGGATGACGAATATCCCAGCCAGTGTGAACAGAGCCATAACTAAACGCGCGCTGCCACAGCTAAAGTTTCCAGTATTTAAGCAAAATGGGCGGGGATTGACCCAGCCCCCCTCTCGGGTCAGCAGAAGAAGACACAAAGGCTGGAGTAACTCAGGGGATCAGTCAGCATCTCAGGACAGCAAGTGTTAAAGAAGGAACTGCAGATGCTGGAAAATCGAAGGTACACAAAAATGCTGGAGAAACTCAGCGGGTGCAGCAGCATCTATGGAGCGAAGGAAATAGGTAACGTTTCGGGCCGAAACCCTTCTTCAGACTGATAGGGGGTGGGGAGAAGAAAGGAAAAAAGGAAAAGGAGGAGGAGCCTCTTCCTTTTTTCCTTTCTTCTCCCCACCCCCTATCAGTCTGAAGAAGGGTTTCGGCCCGAAACGTTACCTATTTCCTTCGCTCCATAGATGCTGCTGCACCCGCTGAGTTTCTCCAGCATTTTTGTGTACCTTCTCAGGACAGCAAACCCTGGGACTGGCCATGGGGGGGGGGAGGGGGGGAAGGGGTGATGGTTTGTGGGTGGATGATGATTTTCGACCGGTGGGCGAGAGGAATTTACTGCAAACTCTGCCCCCATCCTTCCCTGGGAGGTGTGCGGGGAGGGACTCCCGGACCCTCCTCCCTCCTCCTACCGTGATACCGTCCCCCAACCACTGTGCTGTTTGAGGCCTGAAGCATTTCCTTCTGCTTCATGTCACTTGGATCCCATGGCATTCGTCGTATCTGTCACTGACTCCTATTTAAACGTGTGCCAATAGACAATACGTGCAGGAGTAGGCCATTCGGCCCTTCGAGCCAGCACTGCCATTCAATGTGATCATGGCTGATCATCCCCAATCAGTACCCCGTTCCTGCCTTCTCTCCATATCCCCTGACTCAGCCTCTGTTTCTGGACGCATTTGCCCTGGGAAAAAGTCTAACTCTGCTTTCAGTGCCTGTCATAATTTTATAAACATCGAAAAGATCAACTGCAGCCTCTTATGTTCCATTGAGCCTATCAAATCTCTCTTTGTAACTGCAGCCTCTATTCCAGGTAACATCCAAGCGAATCTCTACTGCACTCTCTCTATTACCACCACATCCTGTCATTTGTGCAATACTCTAAATGTCAATAAAAGTAGAAAATGTGGGAGAGGGGGTGGTGTGGGGGGTGGAGTGATGTGGGGGGGGAGGGGCTGGTGTGGGGGGGAGGGGCTGGTGTGTGGGGGTGGTGTGGGGGGAGGGGTGGTGTGGGGGGAGGGGTGGTGTGAGGGGAAGGGGTGTTGTGGGGGAGGGGGTGGTGTGAGGGGGAGTGGTGGTGTGGGGGGAAGGGGGAGGAATGGGGGAGGGGTAAAGGGGGGTTGGGGGGAGGAGGGGGAAGGGGGAGGAGTGGGAGGGGGAAGGGGGGTGTGGGTGGAGGATGTGTGTGTGGGGAGGAGGGACACCACACAGCACCGCTCGACTCCACACAGTGCTTACCCGACTCAACACAGCAGCTTTCCCAACTCCACACAGCAGCTTTCCCGACTCCACTCTTGCGGACTCAATCAGCATGGCTTGTTTACTCAGCCCCGCCTCCGGGATTTTTTCTCCAGCGGGTGCTGGAAGGGCTGTTACCTTAATGGTGACTGACAGGCGAGAAGACCTATCTGCTGATCACACAATTTTTTAAACCTTCATAATTTTTCTCATATGTCACCGATCGGAACAAAACTTGGTGTCTTGGAGCAGAGGAGAACGGTGAGTAAGGTGGCACAAAAATCCTAGCAATATAGGGTAGCATATTTGTGCAAATTTAATTGTAATGCAGACCGGAAGTTGTCAAGATGAGAGTTTTAGTAATAGTATAGATAGATAGTCCATAAACAGGTATATTTAATAGGCATACCATATCCATGCCACCATTAATTCCATTCAGACACAATTGCACCGCAGGCTTCGCTACATTGGAAATTCAAAAGCTCCTCTAGATACTTATTAAATGTTGTCAGTGTTATCTGCTCCCAACATCCACTCGGGCATTCCAGATTCCAACCACCCTTTTGGAAAAAATAAGTTCTTCCACTGATCCTCTCTAAATTACCTAACCCTTACCCTTAACCTATGTCCTCCCAGTTTAAACATCACAATCAACTTGAGGAACACAGATTATCCGGTCATAATCTCATTAATGTTTTTGGGAGTTTGGTGTGCACAAATTGAATGGTGCATTTCTTATAGAGCAGTCACCAAGGTTAGTTGCTTCTTGAGGATATTGGGAGCTTTGATTCATTAAGTCTATTTTATGAAATATTTTAAATTAAAAGTAAAGCCAGTGATGCACTTGCAACACATCTAAATTGTCTGCTCAGTTGCAACAGGTTTCATGAAGCATGTGGACATTCTTACACAGTTTCTTGTACAAAGATGACAACGGTCAAATACATTAACGAAAATATTAAAGAGCAACATTAGCATCATCGATTCCTGCGGGACACAAATGGGATCAGTTTCTAAATTCATTTAAATCTATTAACTATTTTCTGTCTGAGTTTTTTAGTCATATTATCACTAATATCTGATTATTCAACCGTATGGTGCCTTATGAAAAGCCTTACACAATTAATTGATGGTTTCCACCATCCACTACCATAGTGGCTTCAACAAATCTGATACAATTTATTAAATAAAATCTTCCTGAAATTATTGAGTATTGTTAACAAGTTTTTCTCTATCCAAGAATCCCCCTTAAGTAATTTTGCAGGTAATAAAATTATATAACTGTGGATTTAAGATTAAGAAACTAGTATTTGGAAACTGAGGTTATAGCTGACGTGCACAAAGCAAAACATTGCAGAATCGAAGGTTATTAAAAAACTTAACATTTTGGGGAAATAAAATTTGCAAGTCAATAGTTTGTGTTTCCTGTGGACTGCAAAAATATATTTTTAGTCTTTGTTCCTTTTATGGTGGTGTATCTGGTCTTTGTCTGAGCAACAAGATGTCCACTCTGATATTTGTCACTGAATGGCATTTGCAGGATAATTAGGTTGATGTTTGATATCAAAAGTTATTTCCCTGAATATATTGAATCCTGTACACCCTGTATTTGATGGAGTTAGAAATTGCACCGGTTCAACATTCCCAAATTACAATTACCCATGTTATAAATAGGCTTTTGGACTTTGTTCCAGCAACATCCCTAATGTAAAACTCAACAGTTAACCCCATTCTACACAGTGAAGTAACAAGGAACTGCAGATACTGGTTTACCAAAGATAGACACAAAATGCTGGAGTAACTGAGTGGGTCAGGCCCATTCTGGAGAACATGGATAGGTAATGTTTTGGGTCGGGACCCAGAAGAACACATACCATCAGTACATTTGGCGTTGTTGGGTGTAATTGCCAGATTAATGCTGAATGGTGGGTATCTCACATGTGGTGCAATATTGCAGCTGTGCAGAAAAAAATATTGTTGTTCTAACTTACTATAAACTGAAAAAAAGAAGAAAATATTGATGAGGGGCAGATTTAACACAATCAATCAATTAGTTGGGCAAATAAGATAAAAAGCACAAATCTTTATGTGTATGATCATACAAAAAGCAGTAGAAGATGTAAATTGACTGTGGTGGGAAATGTTGGGATGATTTTGAGCAATTATTGCTTACCCATTTTAAAACATAGAAACTAGGTGCAGGAGGAGGCCATTCGGCCCTTTGAGCGAGCACCGCCATTCATTGTGATCATGGCTGATCGTCCCCAATCAATAACCCGTGCCTGCCTTCTCCCCATATCCCTTGATTCCACTAGCCCCTAGAGCTCTATCTAACTCTCTCCTAAATCCATCCAGTGATTTGGCCTCCACTGCCCTCTGTGACAGGGAATTGCACAAATTCACAACTCTCTGGGTGAAAAAGTTTTTTCTCACCTCAGTCTTAAATGGCCTCCCCTTTATTCTAAGACTGTGGCCCCTGGTTCTGGACTCGCCCAACATTGGGAACATTTTTCCCGCATCTAGCTTGTCCAGTCCTTTTATAATTTTATATGTTTCTATAAGATACCCCCTCATCCTTCTAAACTCCAGTGAATACAAGCCTAGTCTTTTCAATCTTTCCTCATATGACCATCCCGCCATCCCAGGGATCAATCTCGTGAACCTACGCTGCATTGCCTCAATCATAAGGATGTCCTTCCTCAAATTTGGAGACCAAAACTGTACACAATACTCCAGATGTGGTCTTACCAGAGCCCTATACAACTGCAGAAGAACCTCTTTACTCCTATACTGAAATCCTCTTGTTATGAGGGCCAACATTCCATTAGCTTTCTTCACTGCCTGCTGTACCTGCAAGCCAACTTTCAGTGACTGGTGTACAAGGACACCCAGGTCTCGCTGCACCTTCCCCTTACCTAACCTAACCCCATTGAGATAATAACCTGCCCCCTTATTTTTGAAACTAAAGTGGATAACCTCACATTTATCTCTATTATACTGCATCTGCCATGCATCTGCCCACTCACTCAACCTGTCCAGGTCACCCTGCAACCTCCTAACATCCTCTTCACAGTTCACACTGCCACCCAGCTTTGTGTCATCCGCAAAATTGCTAGTGTTGCTCCTAATTCCCTCTTCCAAATCATTAATATATATGCGTCCACTATTTCGAGAGCCACCTCCCTGAGGACCCTGGGATGCAGACCATCAGGTCCAGGGGATTTATCATCCTCCAGTCCCATTATCCTACCCAATACTATTTCTCGCCTCATGAAAATTTCTTTCAGTTCCTCTACCCCCTTAGATCCTCTGTCCTCCAGTGCTCTGGGAGATTGTTTGTGTCTTCCTTAGTGAAGACAGATCCGAAGTACCTGTTCAACTCTTCAGCCATTTCCTTGTTCCCCATAATAATTTCACCCATGTCTGCCTTCAAGGGACCCACATTTGACTTAGAAACATAGAAAATAGGTGCAGGAGGAGGCCATTCGGCTCTTCGAGCCAGCCATTCATGCCATCCAGTCATGCCATCCACCGCCATCCAAGACTTTGCTATTCTTTTTCCCTTAACATATCTAAAGAAGCGTTTGCTGTCCTTCTTTATATTCCTGGCCAGCTTCCCCTCGTACTTCATCTTTTCAGCCCGTATTGCCCGTTTTGTTTCCTTCTGTTGTCCTATGAAATTTTCCCAATCCTCTGGCTTCCGGCTACTCTTTGCTGTGTTATACATCTTTTCTTTTAGTTTTATTCTATCCCTAACTTCTCTTGTCAGCCGCAGTTGCCTCCCACTCCCCTTAGAATCTTTCTTCCTTTTTGGAATGAAATGATCCTGCATCTTCTGGATTATGCCCAGAAATTCCTGCCATTGCTGTTCTACCATCATTCCTGCTAGGATCCCTTTCCAGTCTACCTTGGCCAGCTCCTCCCTCATGCCTTCATAGTCCCCTTTGCTCAACTGCATCACTGACACTTCCGAATTAACCTTCTCCTTCACAAATTGCAGAATAAAACTAATCATATTATGATCACTACCTCAAAGCGGTTCCTTTACTTCTAGTTCTCTTATCAAATCTGGTTCATTGGACAACACTAAATCCAGAATTTCCTTTTCTCTGGTCGGCTCCATTACAAGCTGCTCTAAGAATCCATCTCGGAGGCACTCTACAAACTCTCTTTCTTGGGGTCCTGAACCAACCTGATTTTCCCAGTCTACCCACATATTGAAATCCCCCATCACCAAAGTGGCATTACCTATGTTACATGCCAGTTTTAACATTTGATATGGTTAGGAGTTCAAAATTCATGCTCCTGCCACAATATCACAACAACTATCTATCTAGGCCTTGGAGCTAAAGGGGTTCTAACATGAGGGGTGTTAGCAGTAAACAGAACATGATAATGCCAGGTTCTTCTTCAGACTGATGTGTAAATTGGAGTCATATTTTGGAGAAAAAAATGTGAAGACTTTGGGGAGGTACAAACAACAATTACCAAGCCTGAGTTTGTTTTGGAAAAGATGAGATCTTCCAGAGATATTTAAAATCGTGATAAATACCCAGAGTGTAGAAGGAGAGCAAGGTTTCTCATTGGAGACATAGAATGAAAAAATGGCAAAAGGACCATAAAGGACACATGGGTAATTTTCCACACCGAGAGTGGTTAGAGTCTGGAATATTTTGCCAGAGGTACAGGTATTAGCATCATAGAATCATACAGCACTGAAACATGCCCTTCACCCCACTGGGTCCATGCCAACTACCAAGCACCCATTACATAGTAGCAGAAGTAGATTCAAATGTAGCATTCAAAAGTGAACTGGAGAAGTATGTGAAAGGAAAGCATTTGCAGTGTTATGGCTACGGTTGTAGGACAAGCTGGATTGAACTTTCTAGTATAGACAACAGGCCAGATGGCCTCTTTCTGAGGTGCATCCATTCTGTGATTCCACATTGTCTATTGCAAGGTAGCTGATTACACCATATCTCTTCAATCTGAATTCCTCCAACCTCTGAATTCCTCCAACTTCTTGGACTTCTACTATAATGATCTCATGTGCATGGTCAAAGTCATTACATACATCCTCGGTACCCACCTTTTAAAATGGTGTTCTAAAAGCATTATGAAATATTTCAAATATCATAAATACATTTTGTCATCATGCAACAAGCATTATCAATCACAGTACTGCAGCATACTACCCTCCAGGGGATAACCAGGGTTCTGAGGTGTTCCCATGGCGCGCCAATGGTTTTATGGAACATAGTCAATCTGTCAACACTCAGATTTCAGCAAGATACTACTGTCACCTGCTGAAGCTTTTATTATTGCCATGGCCAATTAACTCATTTTGCTGCTACTATCAAGATGGTGTGGTGTGAAGCCAAAACCAGAGGTCTTCAGTTATCCTCCAGAACATAATAGAAGCAGTGTAAGCCATTTGACTCCATCTCCCCTCCCGCATCTAGACCACCACATGGTTTATCTTTAGTTTCAGTGCCACTTTTGCAATTTTCTGGGTAACGAAATATCTTTCCTGAATGACCAATCCTTTATTCTAAGACTGATCCTTGGTTTTAGATCATCCCTTATTCCCTTATTCTGCCTTATTCTTATCCCTTATTCTATCCTGTCAAACTCCACTAAAATTAACATGGAATCATAGGGCACCTCCCGTTCTTCTAAAATCCAGAGAGTAGAAGGCCAGTTTGATTAATTTCTCCTCACAAGTCAAGACCACATCCCAGGTATAAATCTCATGAACCAGCATTATACTCCCTCCTTGGCAAGTGTATTCTTCTTTATGTAAGGAGACTTGACCTGTATATAATATTCCAGGTGAGTCTCACTAAAGGCCCTTAAATATTACAGTGATATGTCTTTATTTCTGTACTCAAACCCTCTTGTTATTAAGGGGCAGAGGATAGTTTTCAACCAGCTGGTCAGCAGCCACTGAAGGAATAGTGCGTGTTTGGGCAAAAGGGAACATCAACTGTGGATTCGCATACGGTGATTAATTCAGAGTTTTATGCCTTCGGTCTTGGTTAAATGTTTAAATATTATATGAAATAATGATTTGTTAATCCACTGTGGTCAAGTGTTTGATGAGGGGATCAGGTAAAAGGAGTGTAAGAATAAAGGCAAAGGAGGAAGTGCGGTCGAAAAATGATTTTTAAATGATCAATAGACTTTGGATGTGGCTGGATGGTCAACATTTGGTTATCATCCATACTTATTTTACTTAGTTCCTCCCACACTGTTGAGTGCATTGGGCAGCAAGCTTTCGGCATTCGACATCTTCCACCCTCGATAGGTTAGCGTCCCAAGCTTCCAAATCCTTCTGGAATGTTTGCCTCCATGTGAGTTTTGGTCGGCCTCTTTTCCTTCTTCCGTTGCCATGTCATTGCTATCTGAGGTGCACGTTCTGGTGACATTATGAGTTTATGTCCTGCAAATTTCATCCTGCACACCTCTATGTCCTGGCTGAGGGGCTTTGTTGCAGTTACCGGTGGATCACCTCGTTTGTGATGTGGTTTCTGTAGCTAGTCTTCAGGATCTTCCTCAAGCAGCGTTGTTGGAATGCATCCAATTTCTTTTTCATCTTCACATTGATTTTCCATGTCTCACTGGCATAGAGCGCTGTAGGGAGGACTACGGACTGGAAGAGCTTGACTTTTAGCATCTTGGATATCTCGCCACTAGACCATATTGGCTGCATTCTTCTGAAGACTGATGCAGCTTTACCAATTCGGGAGTTGATGTCGACCTCTACATCTCCATTTGCTGTGAACATGCTGCCAAGATAGGTAAATCTTGTGGCGTTTTCCACAGGTTACCCATTGATTATCAGCTGGTCTATTGGCTGCTGGTCTCCAGTCTACATGGTCTTAATCTACTGGTAGCTGATCTTTAATCCAACCTCCAGTGAGGTTGTCATCTCTTGAAGGGTGTGTCTCGACTCTGCAAGTAGTGCAATGTCATTGGCAAAATCCAGGTCTGTGAGGCGCTTTCCTGTTTTCCACGGTATTCCGAAGTCAGGTTTGTTCATTGTCTTCCGCATGACATAGTCGATCGTGACAATAAACAGTAAGGTGGCTAGAAGGCAACCTTGTCTTCCCCTGTGACAATGTCAAAGTATTCTTTGTTTCCTAAATCAACCTTGACGCAACAACTGGATCCCTCGTAAAGGTTCTTGAAGATGTTGATGAAATCCTCTGGGATGCCATGCACTATCATTCATCAGCACCCTGGAAAAGCTGGAGGAAACTTTCTTGAAACATTCCTATGCCGGGTAAAGCTATTGCCACAAACACATTACTTCCATAATGTTCTGTGTCAGAGAAAGAGTATTGTAGATTTATTTGCAGTTCAGAATAGAGTGTGATTTGGAACCAAATGTTAGTTTCTGGGGGTTCCCATGCAAATTTTCCCTCTGTTCCTCCAAGTTAAAAAATTAATGATTTTGCCAGCTACATTTTGTAGAAACGGTAGCACCTTGTAGCGGTGCAATGTGTGGGTGGCTCTCAGTACAATTTTTGTGCGTCAATAGTAGAAGGAGAAAAAGTCCAGGAAGTTAATAACACCCATAATTGTGGTTGACCACAACAGTTTTGTATTTCCCTGGATAATGTAAAACTGCTTTCAGGCTGTTTCCAGGTACGTGAAGAATATTTCACCACACACTTGAAATATCTTGCAGGTGATGGAAGGCTATGGGAAGGCAAAAGACAAGGTCACTCACAAACTGGGGGGATAACACCTTATACTTTGCTTGCATAGCTCACAACAGTATGAAGGTTGTATTGTTCAATATTCAGGTTTATCTGTTTTTATTTCCACAGATGATCCTTGCACTCTGAATATATCCTGATTCTATTTGCTTGAGCACATTATAATATAGGTTGCTAAATCACTATTGTCTGCTTTAATGCTAATTTTGTCATGTGTGTCCGATTTATTTAACTATACCTCTAAATTCAAAAAGTTCTAAAGTTCTAAAACCATTGAGACTGCATTCATTGAATATTTAAGCATATTGCTCATGCACAATATGACAAACATCGTGTTTTCATGGAATTTATGTCTTTTTTTTTCCAAATTACATTTATTGACACATGCCCAGATGATGTAGCTTTGTGTTATGGAAAATCATGATACAAACTTTGTCTGGGAACGCAACCCCCCTTTCCTCCCCGTTCCATGAGTGTTGTCTATACAGATCTGCTGTCTATGTGATTCCAGACTCAGTACAATGTGGAAAAATCTTAACTGCACACTGCACACTGAAAAGGATGAGTAAGTCACTCAGTTGTATCAAACTGCTAACAGCTTTATGTATGAATAAAACAACAAGGACCAGGAGACATTCCATTTTCATTCCAGTTGTATTCCACTCGATCTTCTAAAGTCATGTGCTGGTATAACGATTGCTTGAAACTAATTGTGACCATGAAGATTAATTAAAAGGAATATGTTGGAGCAGTGCCAATGTGCTAAACCGAGGGAACATCATTCTGCAGTTGGAGGCAAGAAATGCGGTCTCGACATATCCTGCTATGAACAGTTGTACAATTAAGCAACCAAAGTGAGTAGAAGGCCCAATCACATTTTATTCTTCAATGAATGCAAAATGCAATATGTGAGTACACAACAGAAAGCCTTCAGAGTTAGCTGCAGCCAAAATGATCTAACCTAGGTCTCCACCATCACTGATGTCAGTACAGAGCTGATGTGACTCATCTGACATAATGTTCCTAAATGCTTGAGCAGAACATTCAAGCTAAGACTGTGCGGTTTGGGAACATAATGCAGAAGGTTAGTGTTCCAATGTGGGCTATTCCTTTAGCCAAGCTGCTCTAGTACAGCCTTACAAAGTAGAATATTTCTAAGGTACATCTTGACCACAAAGAGCAACCAAGTCAATCCAGCCAAACACTGCTCTGTCGACCTATTTTCAATGATCAGCAAAGAGGTGCAATTCTTGTAGCTGGAACTTTGAAATTGCCCGTACTTGGCAATGGCTTGCTAATTTATGCCCTGTCTCTTTTCTAGCAAGGTCATTTACTTTCGAAGCATATCAACTGGGACAAAAAAGTGAAATTCCACCAGTGAAGTGTGAGTGGCTATAGCTGGTCTGCAAGTGGCTTCTCAGTAAATCGGTGGAGGGGAAGGAGAAGCCAACACATTCCCAGCCTTCCCAGTTAAGTGAACTCACATCTGCAAAGTCAATGTAAAGACTAGCAGAACCAGATGATCCCTGAATGACATAGCTGGCAAGTTAGGCGAGATGCTGCATGGCAACAAATTTTGCTTTCACCTTTAGGAAGACAGCCTAACCTTTCAACCCCAACCTAATGAAGACTTTGAATTTTCTTTCACCTTTAGGAAGACAGCCAAACCTTTCAACCCCAACCTAATGAAGACTTTGAATTTTCATCATGTATAGCATTTAGGCCTAGTAAATTTATTGTCAATTCTAAATAAATGGAAAATTCGCACAGGCTGGAGTTATACCTAAAGCAAGGATAGATAGAAGCCTGCATTTCAACCCAAGCAGGTGTTCCATAGTGCAATGACCTTTGCATAGAATCAGTCACTAGATCTTGAAATGAGGATGTTTGCTGATAACAGCACAACGCTCAGTTCCGTTTTCAATTCCTCACAAAATTTTGCAATCTGTGTCGGTAAACAGCAGTTCAGTTTTTGAATGATAAGTGACAAGGAACAGTTGCACAACATGTGCCAGACAAATGACTACATCTTACAAGAGAATGTCTTACCATTACCTATTGCATCAATGGTATTAACACTGCTATGTTTCTGAACGTCCTAATTCTGAGGATCACCATTGACAAAAATTTAACTGAATCACTCAGATAAATACTAAAGCTATGAGTGCAGATTACAAACCAATTATTCTGTGGTTATCTTTTCTTCTTAAAGTTTTTCCATTATCCATAAACAGCAAGATTGTGAAGAATTCTCTCCATTTGCCTGGAAGAATGCAGCAACAACATGGCACAGAAGAGAAAGTGTGCATACTTTACTTTTTCACCCTAGACTCATCATGGCTCCAGTATATACCTCCTAATGGATGTATACCTGCAGTTCATTTTCTTTGTCATTTATAAATCTTAGCCTTTACTGTAGAAGATTAAGGCAATAAATGCATCACAAAACCATACTATCCTGCATCCTGATTAAAAAATGTATGACCAGTTCTTTGTCAGCAATGATTCTAAATGTTGTATCCACTGCTTAATATAAGGACTACAGCTATTCAAGGGGACAGTTCAATATTATTTCCTCAAAGCAGAAATGGACAGAAACAGTGTGGTATGTCATTTAGGACTTTGCAGGCGCAGACTTTAGACAATGATTAAAGTGGCATGACATTACATTTTTCAACAACTTGATTTTACAAAGCAGTTTTAGTTAAACATGTCCAAAGCCATTTCAGGAGAGTATTTACGAACAAACATCGACACAAGTTCAGGCAAGAAGATACAAAGGCAAATGAACAAAATGGTAAGAATTAAGGTGCACTTACAATGAGGAAAGCAGCATAAAGTGAGAAATTTGGGGAGGAAATTCCAGAGTTTATGGTCCTGCTGAAAATATATATATTGTTACTCTTTTTGCATAACTTTCATTATTTTGTTCTATATCTCTCTACATCAGTTTATATATCTCACTTTCCCTTTCCCCTGACTATGTCTCCACCCGAAACATCAACTATTCTTTTTCTCCAAAGATGCTGTCTGACCTGCTGAGTTACTCCAGCTTTTTGTGTCTATCTTTGGTTTAAACCAGCATCTGCAGTTCCTTCCTACACATAGGCATCAATCATATGTGATTAAAAATCAGCGATGCTCAATGAACTTTATTACGAGATGTGAGAATACAGGGAAGGTCATAGAGTTGAAGCAGATTACATTAGAAACATTGAAACATAGAAAATAGGTGCAGGAGTAGGCCATTCGGCCCTTCGAGCCTGCACCGCCATTCAATATGATCATGGCTGATCATCCAACTCAGTATCCTGTACCTGCCTTCTCTCCATACCCCCTGATACCTTTAGCCACAAGGGCCACATCTAATTCTCTCTTAAATATAGCCAATGAACTGGCCTCAACTACCTTCTGTGGCAGAGAATTCCACAGATTCACCACTCTCTGTGTGAAAAATGTTTTTCTCATCTCGGTCCTAAAAGATTTCCCCCTTATCCTTAAACTGTGACCCCTTGTTCTGGACTTCCCCAACATCGGGAACAATCTTCCTGCATCTAGCCTGTCCAACCCCTTAAGAATTTTGTAATTTTCTATAAGATCCCCCCTCAATCTTCTAAATTCTAGCGAGTACAAGCCAAGTCTATCCAGTCTTTCTTCATATGAAAGTCCTGACATCCCAGGAATCAGTCTGGTGAACCTTCTCTGTACTCCCTCTATGGCAAGAATGTATTTCCTCAGATTAGGAGACCAAAACTGTATGCAATACTCCAGGTGTGGTCTCACCAAGACCCTGTACAACTGCAGTAGAACCTCCCTGCTCCTATACTCAAATCCTTTTGCTTTGAATGCTAACATACCATTCGCTTTCTTCACTGCCTGCTGCACCTGCATGCCTACTTTCAATGACTGGTGTACCATGACACCCAGGTCTCGTTGCATCTCCCCTTTCCCTAATTGGCCACCATTCAGATAATAGTCTACTTTCCTGTTTTTGCCACATTGATAAAAGGGAGAAAAGTCATGGATTAAAAAATAAAAAATCAAGCCATTGCTTAACTAGGAGTAAACATAAGTCAAAGAGCACAGGAGTAATGGGTGAACAATAGCAGAATGTGGCTTGACATTAAGACTTTTACTTCCTTACTTAACAAACAAGGACAAAATGCTTACAATATAGACAAAATTAAATTGCACCCCTTGAGTCAGTCTGATAAATCTCATCTGAAGGAATACAAACCACTGTATACGGCAAATCCATAGGTATCTGGGCTTCTCATCTATTTGATGGTCCAAATAAAGAGAAAAATCCAATTAGCATTCACCAGTACATAGCAGCAGAAATAACATTATAATCTAAATGTTATAAGCTAAGGCATATCCTTGATGACTTTATTAAACTCCAATCCAGAGAACCCATTTTCTTTGAAAACTCACATGGAATAAATGAACTCCTGCTGAGATTGCAGAATTATCCTTTGCAGATGTGACATCGGACCACAATAAGACACAACAGAGGAACTTTTCAGCATTGTAAAGACTTGACATTTAGAAATCAGGAGCTGCCAAAGAGGTTTACAGCTGATAAAAGTACTTTTGAGATTTACTCACTCATACGAAATATGGAGAAAGGAGAACTACCCTCTAATATTGCTCAGTAAATTATCCCCAGTGAGATCATGTTAGTGATATATTAAAGGCAATGTGTGCAAATAGTTGTGATTGTGATTACCCGCATTTTCTGAAATTTGATTTCTTCTCCAACTCCCTTCTATACATCTTCATCTTTTATAAAATGTTCCTCTTTTGATGTTACATACCTTTCCTTGTCTTGAACAATTCTTCCCATGGAGCTTCTACTGATTCTGCTTCCTCTCCCACTTCTTCCCTCTTTTAACCCGCATTCCTTATATTAATTGATCTATGACATTTCTCACCATCTTAATCTTTCTTATGCATCTTTTGTATGCCTTTGCCAAAAATCTTCGTTAATTTCTCATCAACATCTTGGTCTGTTACATTTTCTCAGCTTTAACGTTTTTGTTTTTTTTGCCTTAATCTTAATAAACCCAAACTTTTCAGCTTATCTTATGCTTATATTGACATGGTGGAAGACATTTGACCCATTGGATCCACACCAGGTCCTGGGAAAAGTCCTATTTTGCCCCTCATTTCCCTCTCCTCAAGCAAATTATTCTCTCTCATGTCCAGCAATTCCTCTTTTATCATTTTGCCATTTATCTACACAATGTGGCCAATTAACCCACCAGCAAAGCTGGAGAAAACTCAATGATCATGTGAATGTGCAAACTCTGCACTAGTAGTACTCAAGGTGAGGAACAAATCCAGGTTCTGAGACAGTAATACTGACTGCTGGGCCAGTGTCACTGGCCACTCATTTTCAGTAAGTGAATGAAGATAAGTAGATTTGAAAAAGCTCATGAAGGCATGAGGCATATAAAGATTTGCAAAAAGACAATAGACAATAGGTGCAGGAGTAGGCCATTTGGCCCTTCGAGAAAGCACCGCCATTCAATGCTATCATGGCTGATCATCCACAATCAGTACCCCGTTCCTCCCTTCTCCCCATATCCCTTGACTCCGCTATCTTTAAGAGCTCTATCTAACTCTCTATTGAAAGCATCCAGAGAACCAGCCACAACCGCCCTCTGAGGCAAAGAATTCCGCAGACTCACAACTTTCTGTGTGAAAATATTTCCTCATCTCCGTTATAAATGGCTTACCCCTTATTCTTAAACTGTGGCCCCTGGTTCTGGACTCCCCCAACATCGGGAACATGTTTCCTGCCTTTAGCGTATCCAAACCCTTAATAATCTTATGTTTCAATAAGATGCCCTCTCATCCTTCTAAACCAGAGTATACAAGTCCAACCGCTCCATTCTCTCAGCATATGACAGTCCCGCTTTCTTCACTGCCTGCTGTACCTGCATGCTTACCTTCAGTGACTGATGAACAAGGACCCACAGATCCCGTTGTACTTCCCCTTTTCCCAACTTGACACCATTTAGATAATAATCTGCCTTCCTGTTTTTGCCACCAAAGTGGATAACCTCTCTTTTATCCACATTAAACTGCATCTGCCATGCATCTGCCCACTCACCCAATCTGTCAAAGTCACCCTGCATCCTCATAGCATCCTGCTGCCCAGCTTTGTCTATCTGCAAATTTGCTAATGTTACTTTTAATCCCTTCATCCAAATCATTAATATATATTGTAAATAGCTGCGGTCCCAGCACCGAGCCTTGCGGTACCCCACTAGTCACTGCCTGCCATTCTGAATGGGACCCGTTAATCCCTACTTTTTGAAGGAGTAATCCGTACTCTTTGTAAGATTGAAATGCAAAAGCAATATGACTGCTAATCCTGGTGGAAATGAATGAATGAATGAAGCAAGGAATGAATGGGAGTGGGCATGCAATAAATCAGAATTAGAAGAGGATGTGAGATGGTAAACATGGCAGAAAGATTACTGTAGAGGTGGGTGAAATGAGATTGCATCTTTAATTGGTGAAATGTTAGATTAGGAAATGAGAGTGAACTTCACTGCAGGAAATGTATGGAAAATATGAATGAATACCCATTCAAAATGGATTAGAGGCTATAGAAGCATTGGAATTGTAAAGCATGGATCTGAAGGAGATGCATTTGATGTTTCCAGCAGCAGCGTGGATGCTCATTAGATTGGTGGTAAATGGGCTTGTGAATGTGTCATGTGCAAGTTTAAAGCTGAGCTCAAGTTCAAATGGAATAATAATGCTGGATATTGTCAGCATTACTATGAGCTGTTGGGAAAACTCTATTGCCCATCATCTCATCTATTTCCTCCAATTTTCTTCACACATCCTTACTCCCCAACATTGTTTTATATCTTTCTGTATCCTCACTGAATGTTTTGTCTTCCTCTTCCCTTCCCACTCCACCACACTTCCCTATCCCTTTTACGATGACAATAAACTCTCTTGAATCTTGATTATCCTCATCGCCCCACCGGACTTCATGCTACAGCTTCTGTACTTATTTTCCTCTCTGCCACCCTTTGGTTTAGTCGCCTCCTCTGGTGCCCCTCCCCTATCTCTGCCACCTCCCTTTATTGCACATGCACATTGTAACCATGTATCCTCCAAAATACCATATCTCTAAAGTTACCCATGTATTTTCGGTTCGGATGCTCCTGTTTATGTGGAATTGCTTATCTCTTCCTCGTCACAATTTCCTTTCTATCTCTCCGCGCTATAGTTCCTCCCTTATCCATCTGCCCTCCCCTTTGTCCACACCCCTTTGACACTTTGTATAAAGGAATATTTCCCGCGCAGGCTGCGTAAAGTTTTCAGAATGACTGTCATTTATCTGGTGATTGCGGCGCTCCTTGTGCCTATCATGGCTTCGTCTTCTGCTGTGAGTATCATTCCATAAGTACATACCCTGATGTACTCTTCTTAAAACCGCAATAACAAACGATGAAAGACACAAAAAGCTGGAGTAACTAAGCGGGACAGGCAGCATCTCTGGAGAGAAGGAATTGGTGATGTTTCGGGGCACCCATTCCTTCTCTCCAGAGATGCTGCTTGTCCTACTGAGTTATTCCAGCTTTTTGGGTCTATCTTCGATTTAAACCAGCAGATGCAGTTCCTTCCTGCACATAAAAAACCATGATAGACACAAAAAGCTGGAGTAACTCCGCGGGATGGGCAGCATCTCTGGAGAGAAGGAATGGGTGACGTTTCGGGTCGAGACCCTTCTTCGAACTGGTTTTACCTTTTCAGTCTACTTTTCACACCCATTCTTCATTCTCATCTCGTCCTCCCTCCCCTCCTCAGGCATCCTCTGTTCTCTTCTCGCATCTCCACTCCTTCCCTCCCCTCGCATCAATCCCCTCTCCCATTTACCAACTGTTGCGCTGTTTGCTTTGGTTCGTGTCCCCTACCTTGAGCGGGGGAAACCCACATCAAAGATGTTATGTGGAATGAAAAGATCCCGTTGCAGAGCCACCAAGACATCACGGATGGGGCTTGGGAAGAGGCGATGGACGTCCTACCACTGGAGACATGATAAACAGTGCGATCCGGATAACGTGTCTGACCCAGGGTCGGCCCTACACACGTAACAGGAGTTGAGGGGTGGGTTCCACATTTTTTTTAAATGCACTTCGACAGCAGAATTCGTAAAGAACATTTGTCAAAACGGAAAGGTATTTTACCTCGTTATGAGTGTCATTTGGTGAACATGGTGATTTCCTCTCATGATTGCACCAACCGAATATTTGGCGGGGCCATTTATGAAAGTTCAGTTTCCCATTTTCTAAACTATCAGAGAGAGACTCCTTCCTTCTGCTTGATAAGACGCGAGGCTAGAGAATGGCCGCCAGGAAATTGCACACAGAGTGGATTCCCGCGGGCTTGGTCACACCGGCGACCATTTCCATGTATCGAGGAATGGGGTCGAGCGACATTGCGGGTGGTGTTCCCTCAGCATCGCGAACCCCAGCCCGGCGCCAGCGGCTTCATCACCCGCACGGCTGTCGTTCCCACCAGCAACCTGAGCGGGAGAATGAAGGGAGCGGGAGCGGGACCTTCCTTTATTCGGCACAAAAAGAAACAAGATCGACCGTGCAGCAGATTGGCAGAATAATGGACATCGATATGAAAGAAGTAGAAGCAGGAATAGGCCGTCCAAGACAGACGTGAAGCTCACCGTTTGACCTGTTTTTACAAAATGTTAAAATGGTCAGCTCAACATAGATTACAAGACCTACACCAAACCCAAACCAATTAGGAGCAGACGAGGACATTCGATCCAATTTGAGATTCCAGCTACCAAGACAGATGTGTACAGCAATTCATTCTTCCCCCGCACAATTAAAGCATGGAATAATCTTCACCCTACCATAGTTACCCAACCAGATGCAACTAAATTTAAGGTAGCTCTTTCTTCCCAAAAAACCCTTCTGGCTTAAGTCCTCCCTCCACCACCTCCAGTTAAATTCCATTTGGAATATTTTGGAGGGACCAAGAAACCAAGAACAAGAACCCCTCGGACCTTCCCTACCTTTCATCAAGGCCATGGCTAACCTGATTAGGGGGCATTTTCCTGAGTTATCACTCCTATTCCCTTAATGTCCAGAAATTCACAAGTCTCTTTTTTTAACTTGTTGACTGAACATTCACAGTTCACTGGGGTGGAGAATTCTAAAGATTTGGCATCCTCTAAAGGAGGTGAGATAAAGGTTTACCTCACAACCTGACCCAAGCTCATTTTCAAAGGTTTGTTCTTTTAATGATTAGGCAACGTTTATGCATCTCAATGTAACATCGCCCTGGCTGATAGCCTGTACCACACAGTGGCAAGGGGGCTGGCTCATAACTTAAGCAGTGCATTGCATTGGGAGTAGGATTGCCAATCAAATTGGACACTGCTATTTTATCCGTCTCCATATTTTCCCTCACTCCATGGTAAGACATCCCCCCTGTCGTCCACTGCCAAGAGTCTGTATCCACTTGCATTCAGTTTTATCTGCTCAGTCAAAGCCAAGAATCAGCTGCAATGATTCTCCTTCCCATTCTAGTGTATCACCTCTGATGTTCACCAGGAACACGCCCTTGACCTCTCATCCAAAAATCCAACATTAGTTTCCAAACATATGATGACGGTAACCTCGATATCACCTCTGTCACTCCCTCCTTTAGTTTGTCAATCTGCTTGTCTGAAATTCTGCTCTGAATAAGCAGAGGTTTTTCTCCAATATTGTCTTTGGTTGTTACTACTAAGTCCCCCCTGCTTCTTTGTTATTAACTACTCACAAATCTTAGTGCCAAAGTCTAATGTCATATTTGACCTCGAGTCTTTTTTTTTAATGTGTCTGGCTCACTTTTTCCCCCATGTCTGTTCCTGTCTGACTTTTAATCTGTTTTAAATCTCTAAATCTCTGGAGTGATCCAGATCACAGGAATTTCTGGTCAGCCTACACCTTGCTGACCTGGACCTTGCTTTCAATTACCTATTTAAAGAGGGGCAAAGCCATGGGTGGAATTGAAAGTTTATGAAGGGCAGAATGGGGGAGACTAGCCAAATATCAATTAGAACCCTGTGAGATCTTCCAATGTTGAGCATGTGAATTTAATTTTGAACCAGACTGGGCTCTTGTGGACTAATCTATCGAATAGTGCTGATATTGTGTCTAAAACTATGTGCAAGTGAGATAGTCCTTTTCTCCACAACCTCTCAACATTCTGGAGTGTGGATGAAGTTGGGAGGAGATGCAATGCAGGGAGACTGGGGGGGAAATTACATGGGTAAGGAGGATGTCAAGCAGTTGTCTAGAGGGATGTGATTCAAGCTGATTTTTGAGGTTAATGGGATTGGACAGATTGGAGGAGTATTGTGGTGTTCAGCCAATTAAGTGGGGTGGGGGGGAGAGGTGGTGGATGAAGTGGGGGTTAAAGAAATTGGCAACAATGGGAAGGGGGACTATCACAAATTATTACCCAAAGGAAGTTGGATCAACACCCTGGCAGCAATTTTAGGTTTTCTGGGGCACTTTTTCTATTGGCGAAACAAGCCTCGAATCTCAGGTTAAGACTTACTTCAGTGTTTACATGGGGGTTGCAGACACACTCTAATCTAGGTGAACAATAAAAAACACTCAAGGACTTTAACGACTTGATGTTGTCATTCTTTCAAGCTGTATGTTGAAGTTGGTTCATGTTTGTTGGGCTGAGTGGGGATAGAGGTTGAGTATCATGCCCATTTCCTCCAAAGACCGGCTAATTCCCAAGGATATCAAGGGAGAATTTAGTTTTACAGATATTTTAAATGTTCCATTTGTTAGCAATACAATTATATTGTTTCATTAAATTGTTACCTAAAGAATGGGTGGTTAGTCCAAGGGAATTGATAATGATTTTTAATCTTTAGTTTATGAATTTGCCCCTTTGGTTTTCATGAGTGTTGGGACGAAATTAGTTTCTGGATGATAATATCACTTCAGGGGTGTACTGCCATACAGTTGGGAGGCAATATTAAGAGACTAGATATTGTGTTTTACAGGAGACAGAACACCAAAAGCGGCGCTTTCATGGAGTGTTGAAGAACGGGAATCAATGTGTCTGCACAGTGCATTTTGCTGAATGGGAGTTTCCAGTTGAAAGATTTAAAGAGGTGCAAGATCTGTCACAGAACTGTTCGAGTTCACTGAATGAAAGATTATCAGAGGTGAGCAAGTAACATGTACATTTTTGCATACTCCAACAGGAACTTTATTTTGGGAGTGGTTACCATTCGTTGAATCTTGCCTACTATACTGCTTAAAACCAGACATCACTTTTCAAAGGAAGTGTGGTTTATGAATTGGGGACATAAAAGCGTAGATTATAAAATCTTGAACAAAATAATTTGCTGGAGGAACTCAGTGGGTCGGGCAGCATATATGGAAGGAAATGGACAGATGACATTGTCTATTTTACCCCCACAGATGCTGCCTGACCCGCTGACTTCCTCCAGCAAGGTTGATGATTGTGGTTTATGAATTTTTGAGTCAGTACAGTGGTGCATGTAACTTATTCAAGCAGGTATGGCTCAACATGTGCAACTCTACGCTCTTCCTATATTCCATTGTTGCCATTAATTGAGGCGCTGGTAAAAAGTTGTCCATGACTGAGAGACTGCCGTCTGTTAGCAGCCTTCCACCTGTCAGGGAGAGGGAAGGAATGGAAGAACAGGGGCAGGCAAAGGAAGACAGGCATTCAAGAAATACACCAGGATAGTTGGGTGAAAATTGTATGATTCGCTTTGATATGTCAAATAGTCATGGTTTGTAATGTTTAATATGTGGTGGCTTTAACTCTTGCACTGGTGTCAAAAGCTATTGTGATAGCCAGTAACAGAATGAAGGGAACAGAAAGCAGGAACATGGGAATGTTGCCAATGAGGATTTATCGATTATGCTCATTGTAATCACAATTGGATATTAGGTCACACATTAGGTCACGGTGAGCATCTGTCACAACTCTTCCTCTTCTGCATCTGCTCACTGATTAGTTGGTATCAGCTGTGATCTCATTAACGTATGAGGTACACCATAGAATAGATTCACAACCTTTCTCGATCCCCTGAGCTTACGACTGCAGAGTTCCTCCACAGAGGTTCAGGCAGCAGAAGCTCTGAGCAGAGCCATTGTCTATACGTTGAAATTCTGTACGCAGTGTCATTTTGTGGCAGTCATGTGCCCAGGTAGGCATTGGTTGTACACAGGAAGCAGATCAAGATAATGGCCCAGGTATGAAGTGGTCACTCCAGTTTCACTTTGGAAATCAGGTGTCACTGTCTTGGTGGATTCCACAGGAACGGTGCATGGACATTCAGGGACAGGAAACCCTTTCAACTATTTCTTTGAGGTGATGTGCAGCATTTTCAAACTACCAGAGGAGCAACACTGGCATCGTCCGTCATCCTGGTGAAGCCATATTCAGTCATAAGGTTGTCCAGCACAGAAAAGGACCTTTTGGCCCATTGAGAGAATGCTGACCATGAAACATCCTTTTATACTAATCCCATCATATTCTCACCAAGTTCTCATCAACTCCTCCCAGATTCTACTATTCACCTACATACCAGGGGAAATTCACAGTGGCCAGTATCAATGTACTAACCTGCATGGCTTTGTGATGCTGGAGGAAACCAGGGCACCTGGAGGAAATCCATGCAGTGACAGGAAGAATGGGCAAAATTCACATATATAGCACCAGAGGTCAGGGTCGCACCCTGGTCACCGTAGTTATGAAGCAGCTGCACTGCTAGCTGTGCCGTTGTGCTCATTCTATCTGCTCACACATCCTGACACTGAGATACACAGACCTATCGCCCATTTACCAGGAAAACAAGAATCATGAATGATGATCCCTCATCCAGTCAGAAAGACACCAAATGCTATTCAAACTGCAAAGCTCATTTGCCCATTTACCAGGAAAATCAATAAAACTGCAGAAGATGGAAATCTGAAATAAAAATGGGAAATGTTGGAAACACTCAGCAGCTCAGGCAGCATCAAGGGAAAAGAGATACAGTTCACATTTCGAGTAAAAGATTGTTCATTAGAATAGAACAAAACATAAGCACCGTTACACAATCATCCAATATGCAAGATGCAAACACAAACAACTGAAAATTTGAATCAGGCCTATGGCTTAAAATACACACTAATAACTTGCTAGGTAGGGATGAGCTAAAATAGCTGGTTTTGTGTCTCCATTGATTCCATGTAAGAAATTAGTGATAATGGGAGTACAAGTAGTTGGTTTAGATGAAAAAGTAAACCAGGGAGTTGGAAAGGGATTTGGTGTCACTAGTTTTTTTTAAATGTGGGACAGAACTCACACAATGAAATTCCTGGAGCAAAGAGCTCTATGAGTCACTGGAAGAAGGCAATGGGGCACCAACTTAAAGTAACCCTAGGACAGGGCAACGAGGTTCCATATCAGTGAGACCCCAGAAGGAGGGCCAGGAGGCTCTGGAAGCATGAGGAATAAAGACCTCCTCGCAATGGTGTCTGACTTGCTTTTTGGATGGCTCATCAGTCATTACACAGATATACTAAATATATCTGATGTAACACTATTTATTATTCGATTGGTGTTTTATAAATTTCCTTTTCCTTTTATCATCTTACTTAACCTCTTCAGCTACGTCTAACCTAAACGGTTGAACCCTGGCATATTATCTAAATGAACTATGCATCAGAACATTTTTCTCTTTCTGCCACTTCTATTCCTTGCATTTTGAGATTTCCGATATTAGACTTGCCAATGACAAGAGACATTGTATTTTCAATCCATCTCTCTTCACATGCGTTCCCTATAACCTGGCGACTGGGGTCTTCCTTGTGCCTTCTGCTACTTTCTTTAAACTGTGCCGTCAATTTCAAGATAACAGCGATTAACTTCAAGATCCAAGTGTTCCTTGAAGAAATGGAGAATGAGACTGCTCGACTTAAACAGTTTGAGGCAATGCAGAAACAGAAGCTGTACCATCCACTTAACTTCTGGCCGCTTCGTTGGGATCTGAAACGACTACAGTCAGAGATTGCAAAGGTGCAGAATGTTTCCTTGCCAAATACTAAGGCACTTCAAACGATCTCCTCTGAGGTGAGATTAATTAGATTTATTTATATACTTAAAATTGCCACATTTTCTGCCTGTGATCAAGCCGCTTAGATGCAAGAAGTAAGGCGAAACAAGAGACTGCAAATTTAGTTTTTAATTTTAGAGATACAGCACATAAACATGCCCTTCGACCCACCGAGTCTGTGCCGATCCCCGTACACTAACACTATCTTACACCCACTAGCAACAATTTACAATTTTATCAAGCCAATTAGCCTACAAACCTGTATGTCTTAGGAGTGTGGGAGGAAACCAGTGTTACTGGACATAACCCACATAGGTCATGGGGAGAATGTACAAACTCCATACAGAACCTCCAGTCAGGATCAAATCAGTATTTAAGTATCAGAGTGGGTTCCAGAACACACCTTGTTCGTTCAACTATTCGCACTTTGAACACCTCGCATTTCATTGGTAAGCCTGGAAAATCAGATGAACCATTACCTCTAATAAAAAAAACAGGCTATTCTTTAATACATTAAACAAAAAGGTGAACTATCAGCTTTCCTAATAAACAGAGCAGTTAATATCCTTAATAATAGAGCATGCTTATTGGCATAAATAATACAGCAACTGAAAATAATAACTTGGTCTAGTATACTTATAAAACTCTGATCTTGGATGTGTGTGTGTGTGTGTATGTATGTGTGTGTGTGTATAATCATACTGCTCGAAAACATGACGCGCTAATGGTGACATTTTTACATATTCCGATAAGATTTACACCGTGAAGTCAAAAATATCGGTGTAAATCTCTTATCTGAACATTTCATGCATTATTTCTCGAGTTATTTATGAAAATGTTCACAAATTTCAAATAACTTAGAAATTGAAAACTGTGATGATGTCACAATGGCTGCACGTTGTGTTCACGCGCTGTGGGTCACGTCACCTGGCTGTGCTGCTCGCAAGACCTTTGAAACGCAAGTCATTTGGTCGATGTCCGCCCTGCTCGCCGAGTTCAAGTCCGCCCTCTCCCTCTCTCTCCCCCCTCTCTCTCTCCTGCCCGCCGCTCGCAAGCCCGGCCGCTGCCGACCACTCCCCCGTATTCAGATCCTGGAGCCTGAAGCCTGCAGCCTGAAGCGTGAGCGTTCGGGAACCAACGGGAGCGTTCGGAAACCAGCCCTCCTCCGTGACGATCCCTACCCCCCCCCCCCCCCGGCTCTTGATTGAAGCCGCTGAACACACAGTCCAATGGTTGACACGAGCCCGCTGCCCCCCCCCCCCTCTTCCCACCCCCCTCCCCCCCTCCCCCCCCCTCTTTCCCCCCTCCCTGTCTCTGCCCTATCTCCCTCCCTGTCTCTGCCCTCTCTCTCTTTCCGTCTCTGCCCTCTCTCTCTCAACCTGCCTCTGCCCCCTCTCACTCTCCCTCGCTCTGCCCCCTCTCTCTCTCCGTCTCTGCCCTCTCTCTCACCCTGCCTCTGCCCCGTCACTGCCCCCTCTCTCTTTCACTGCCCCCTCTCTCTCTCCGTCTCTGCCCTCTCTCTTTCCGTCTCTGCCCTCTCTCTCTCACCCTGCCTCTGCCCCCTTTCTCCCTCTGTCACTGCGCCCCCTCTCTCTCTCCCTGAATCTGCCCTCCCTCTCTCTCTCCCAGTATCTGCCCTCTCTCTCTCCCTGTCTCTGCCCTCTCTCTCTCTGCTATCCCTCTCTACCCCCACCCCCCTCTCTAGCCGTGCCTGCGCAGTTGGAACTATGCGTGAGTGGATAGGGAGGGGCATGGGGTAAAAGGACAGAGTGAATAATATTAATATAATATCAAGAGAGGGGGGGGAGGTAGTGTGTGTGTGTGTGTGTGTGGGAGGGGGTGGTTAGTGTTTGTGTGTGGGGGTGGTTAGTGTATGTGTGTGTGTGTGTGTGTGTGGTGGTTAGTGTGTGTGACACCGCAGCCCGCTGGCAACAGCTCGTTGATGGGACGGGACCCAACGGGTCCCACTTGGTCTAGTTATTCCTAATAATACAGGCAGACAGCATCCAGTACATCACACATAATTGGACATGCACTTCATTAATAATAAATGCTGTTTATTGCACTCATTAATAAAACAGGCAATTTGCTATCCAGAAAAATTAACAGCCCACCCATCATCACTAGTAATGAATTATCTGCTCATTATGAATAGTCTGGTGATTAACCCAAAGAATATGGAGACTGTTTTCTACTTCTAATAATGGTGTTAATAATAACTACATTTACTATCCCTCAAGTAATCATACAATTCATTAACCCTAATAATACTTTGTTCATCACACTAACATCGTCGTGGGCAAGTTGGGCCGAAGGGTCTGTTTCCACACTGTATGACTATCACATATCAATAATTCATTCATTAATACTAATAATAAATGGACAGGTTAATAACTCTGATAATAAGCAGTTGATCACACTAAATAGAACTACTCATAACTCCTAATAATAAATTAACAATACATTATGAACAGTGAGTGCATTAATAGTAAGTCCATTACTGGTATTACTAATGCAAACTGTCTTTTACCCTTTATAATGAATTCACAGTCTAATTAATGTAATTTTTCATCTAGCTGGACAATTCCTATGTCAGTGTGCTAAACTTGCAGCTGTATGACAAACATAACTTACTGGACATGAAAGACCGCTTGAAGAAAATAAAGAACCGACTGGAGAGCTTTTCTGTCTATGGCAATGTGAAAATTGGTGAGATTACATTTATCAAATTCACTTACTAACACCTTTTTTGTTACTCAAGGTGTTTTATTTCTGAACCTGGTAATCTGGAATGCATAGAGCTGCTAGCACATGGTTAATTCAGCTGCTCTGTGCTGTGCTGTCTGCATGTATGCACACATTACATATGTGTCTACCTTCGATTCAAACCAGCATCTGCAGTTCTTTCCTACACTCTTACATATATGTCATACGTTTACCAACTGACGAAGACCAACTGACTGTCAAATTAACTTTAACTCAATGTCTGCAGTATGCTATTTGCACATTTCTATATTGCACCTTTTATTATTGCACCTTAATAACATACCTCAAAATTTTACTACACTCTGGCACACTGAATATTTTATATAATGTATATGTCCATTGTCTATCTTTATTGGTATATTGTCTGTCTGTGTTATAAATATTACTTGCACATTGGAGTATGGGGAAACACAATTTCAATCCTCTGTGTAACTACTTGTTGCATTATTTGAATTGACAATAAAGTTTACTTTGACATTGACTTTGATATGCGGCAACAGAAATAGATGGTACTGGATCTAATGAAAATGAAACAGACCACGAGTTGCTTCTGATAGGAAGGGGAAGGAATCACTTGTGAATGATAAGGGAGATGGTGTGGGTTTGAATCTGGAGAAATACTATGATTGCAAGGTAAGGCTAATGACTGCAAGTAAGTCTAATTAAAAGTCCATGGGCAGTGATTAATAAGAATGATGTGAAGGATATTTAGGTTAAGGAAATCGATTGGTTTAATTGGAATGATAGGGTGAGGTCAGTAGGTCAAGAAGACGAGCTTATTTTCTTTGTTAAAGAAAACATTTTCAAAATAATTTTGAGAAATTGAAGTATGAATAATTATCTTTCTTACAGGAAATTGTTCTGAAGGAATGTTACGTAACGTCACCAGGCCTTTAATAGCACAACTCAACCCCTATGGTTCATCATACGCTTACGGAGCCTGGGGCATGGATTCAATGCCCGGAAGCCCGGAATTGTACTGGGTTATGGCACTAATGTCTTCTAACATCTATGGAAATTCAATACGAACTTATTCTTCTTACAAAACCTTTCTCATGTCAAACACTCACGTAGATTTTATAGTGAGATCATCGTACACCACACCCAATGCGATCCAGGGTCCAGGTGTTGTGCTTTATAATGGTTCTTTGTATTATAACTGTTATAAATCTGGAGAAATGTGCAAATTTAATTTAAACACAAAGAATATAATTCATGTGAACCTACCCAATGCTGGCCATTCAAACAAATTCCCTTACTGTTACTATGATTGTTATGGTTACACAGATATAGATTTCTCAGCGGACGAAAATGGAATCTGGGTTATTTATGCCACTGAAGAGAATTACGGTAATATTGTACTGAGTAAAATAAACAGCAATAATTTGGCTGTATTACAGACCTGGAAAACAAAGCTCTTTAAGAAAGCAACAACCAATGCCTTTATGGTTTGTGGGGTGCTTTATGCCACTCGATTTGTTAGCAAAAATGAGGAGGAGATATTTTATATGTTTGACACCGTCACTAATCAAGAGGCTAAAAATCTCAATATCCGCCTCATCAAATTCTCTCCAAATGTGGCAAGCCTTCATTACAACCCAGTCGATAGGAAGCTCTATCTTTTTAATGGTGGCTACATGTTATCCTATGGTGTCTTGTTTTCCTAAGAAATGCAGGCTAATAATTTTTTACAGCATATTTACTAAAACAATGATTTTATGCAATTAAAATATATTTAGTTGAAGTTCACCTACCAATCTAAGAATGCCCAAGGTCAAATGAAAATTCAAATAATGGTTTGTTAAGGTCCAAGAGATAATAGACAATAGGTGCAGGAGTAGGCCATTCGGTCCTTCGAGCCATTCAATGTGATCATGGCTGATCATCCCCAATCAGTACCCCTTTCCTGCCTTCTCCCCATATCCCCTGACTGCTATTTTTAAGAGCCCTATCTAGCTCTCTCTTGAAAGCAGAGAACCCGCCTCCACTGCCCTCTGAGGCAGAGAATTCCACAGACTCACCACTCTCTGTGAGAAAAAGTGTTTCCTCGTCTCCGTTCTAAATGGCTTACTCCTTATTCTTAAACTGTGGTTCTGGACTCCCCAACATCGGGAAAATGTTTCCTGCCTCTAGCGTGTCCAACCCCCTAACAATCTTATATGTTTCAATGCGATACCCTCTCATCCTTCTAAACTCCAGAGTGTACAAGCCCAGCTGCTCCATTCTCCAAGCATATGACAGTCCCGCCATACCGGGAATTAACCTTGTAAACCTACGCTGCACTCCCTCAGTAGCAAGAATGTCCTTCCTCAAATTAGGGGACCAAAACTGTACACAATACTCCAGGTATGGTCTCACTAGGGATCTGTACAACTGCAGAAGGACCTCTTTGCTCCTATATACGATTCCTCTTGTTATATAGGCCAACATGCCATTCGCTTTCTTCACTGCCTGCTGTACCTGCATGCTTACTTTCATAGACTGTTGTACAAGGACCCCCAGATCCTGTTTTACTTCCGCTTCTCCCAACTTGATGCCATTTAAATAGTATTCTGCCTTCCTGTTTTTGCTACCAAAGTGGATAACCCCACATTTATCCGCATTAAACTTCATCTGCCATGCATCTGCCCACTCCCCCAACCTGTCCAAGTCACCCTGCACTCTCAGAGCATCCTCCTCACAGGTCACACTGCCACCCAGCTTTGTGTCATCTGCAAATTTGCTAATTTTGCAGAGAGCCAGAACCGTGTGGAAAAAAGCATTTCAAACTATATTAAAAACATAAATTGTTGTCAGTACTCAGCATGTCAAGCAGCATCTCTAGAGAGAAAATTTGAACTGACTTTTCAGGTCAATCATCTTTCATCAGTATCAGTTAACTCTGCTTCTGTCTGTATTGATGCTGCCTGACCTCCTGAGTATTCATCACATTTTCTGATTTGGTTTAGAGTTATCACATCTACTGCTTTATTTGTTTTTCATTACTGCAATGACCATTTTCTCTGTATAAGGTACACAACTGTTGTAAAAGGGAGACAAGAAAATAAATCAGGTCTTTTAAATTGAAGTCTGAAGAAGGGTCTCGACCCAAATCATCATTAATTCCTTCTCTCCAGAGATGTTGCCTGTCCCGCTGAGTTACTCCAGCTTTTTGTGTCTATCTTTGGTTTAAACCAGCATCTGCAGTTCCTTCCTACACTGTTAAATTGATTACCTCACTTTTGGATCTAACATATTTTACAGTTAATGAATTCTGAAAGAAAGTATTTTGCACCTAAGCCAATCAATGCCTCAAGACAAAAAGAGCATTTTATACCTAACTCGACCAAGTGGGACCCGCTGAGGGGAGAGGGGGCGGCTTGCGGCATCACACACACAATAACCAACCATACACACACTAACCAACCCCCCTCACATACACACTAACCACCCCCATTGATATTATATTAATATTATTCATTCACTTCTTTTACCCCATCCCCCGCCCTATCCACTCATGCATACCCTCCAACTCGCAGGCGCGGCTAGAGAGGGAGGAGGGTAGAGAGAGAGAGGCGCACAGAGAGGGACACGGGGACATAGAGGCAGACACAGAGAGAGAGACACAGAGAGAGGGACACAGAGGCACACCGGAAGTGGCGGCGCTGCCCAAGCAGCTGTGGCTCATCTGCAGTCCGTCTATCTTTTTTTTTTCCTTTTGTCCAGTTGTTTAGTTTATTTCGTTTATTTTAGTTGTGTATGTGTGGGGGGGGGGGGGTGGGAGAAACTGTTTTTAGTCTCCTTCGGGGGGATGCGACCTTTTCTTGTAGTATCCTCCGTCTGCGCTGAGGCCTAATCGCGGAGCTGGCGGCCTCCAACTGGGACCGACCTCGAGGCTCCGGAGGCAGAGCCAGGACTTTCCAACGCGAGGCTGGCCGACTTCAGGGCGGCGGCGACCCGACTTCGGAGCCTTGGAGGCTCGGCCGCGGGCCCAGTGGACGACATCGTCGGGAGCTTGCAGGTCCCAGGTTGGTGACCGGTTCTCCTGCAACGACAGCTTCGTCCGCTGGACTGGAGGACGGCAGCATCGGCAGCTTCGACCGTCCCGGGCCGCGGAGTTTAAACCGGCCCGTTCGCGGAGCTCGGATGCAGCCGCTGGACTTAACATCACCCGGCGGGGTCCAACATCGGAAGCCTGGATCGCCTCAACGCAGAGGGATAACAAGGAGGGAAGAGAAGAGACAAGGACTTTAAGACTTTTGCCTTCCATCACAGTGAGGAGGTGCCTGGTAGACTCACTGTGGTGGATGTTAAACTGTGTTAAGTGTGTGTTTTGTTATTTTATTCTATGTTATGACTGCAAGGTATACAATTTTGTTCAGACTGAAATGTTTGAATGACAATAAAGGATGCTTTACTTTATAGGGACACAGAGAGGGACACAGAGAGAGAGAAGGGCACAGAGAGGGACACAGGGGGACAGAGGCACATAGGGGGACACAGAGGCACACATAGGGACACAGACAGGGACACAGACAGGGACACCGAGAGGGACACAGAGGTACAGAGGCACAGAGAGGGGGAGGGTGTGGGGGGAGGGAGGGGTTGGGGAGAGAGGGGGAGCGTGAGGCGTACACACACCAACCACCCCCCACACACACACACACTAACGCCATCCCCCGAGCTATCCACTCACGCATAGTCCCCAACTGCTCAGGCGCTAGAGGGGTGAGGTAGAGAGGGAGGGGTGGGGTAGAGAGGGCAGAGACAGGGAGAGAGAGAGAGGGCAGAGACATGGGAGAGGGCAGAGACAGGGAGAGAGAGGGCAGAGACAGGGAGAGAGAGAGGGCAGAGACCGGGAGAGAGGGCAGAGACCGGGAGAGAGTGAGGGCAGAGAGAGGGAGAGGGCAGAGACGGAGAGAGAGAGAGAGAAAGGGGGCAGAGACGGAGAGAGAGGAGGCAGAGACGGAGAGAGAGGGGACAGAAACGGGGAGAGGGGACAGAGACAGAGAGAGAGGGGGCAGAGACGGAGAGAGGGGCAGAGACAGGGTGAGAGAGGGGGGCAGAGACAGGGATAGAAACATAGAAAATAGGTGCAGTAGGCCATTCGGCCCTTCGAGCCTGCACCGCCATTCAATATGATCATGGCTGATCATCCAACTCAGTATCCTGTACCTGCCTTCTCTCCATACCCCCGGATACCTTTAGCCACAAAGGCCACATCTAACTCCCTCTTAAATATAGCCAATGAACTGGCCTCAACTACCTTCTGTGGCAGAGAATTCCAGAGATTCACCACTCTCTGTGTGAAAAATGTTTTTCTCATCTCGGTCCTAAAAGATTTCCCCATTAACCTTAAACTGTGACTCCTTGTTCTGGACCTCCCCAACATCGGGAACAATCTTCCTGCATCTAGCCTGTCCAACCCCTTAAGAATATTGTAAGTTTCTATAAGATCCCCCCTCAATCTTCTAAATTCTAGCGAGTACAAGCCAAGTCTATCCAGTATTTCTTCATATGAAAGTCCTGACATCCCAGGAATCAGTCTGGTGAACCTTCTCTGTACTCCCTCTATGGCAAGAATGTCTTTCCTCAGATTAGGAGACCAAAACTGTACGCAATACTCCAGGTGTGGTCTCACCAAGACCCTGTACAACTGCAGTAGAACCTCCCTGCTCCTATATTCAAATCCTTTTGCTATGAATGCTAACATACCATTCGCTTTCTTCACTGCCTGCTGCACCTGCATCTCCCCTTTTCCTAATCGGCCACCATTCAGATAATAGTCTACTTTCCTGTTTTTGCCACCAAAGTGGATAACCTCACATTTATCCACATTATACTGCATCTGCCATGCATTTGCCCACTCACCCAGCCTATCCAAGTCTCCTTGCAGCCTCCTAGCATCCTCCTCACAGCTAACACTGCCCCCCAGCTTCGTGTCATCCGCAAACTTGGAGATGTTGCATTCAATTCCCTCATCCAAATCATTAATATATATTGTAAATAGCTGGGGTCCCAGCACTGAGCCCCACTAGTCACTGCCTGCCATTCTGAAAAGGACCCGTTTTCTCCTACTCTTTGCTTCCTGTCTGCCAGGCAGTTCTCTACCCACATTAATACTGAACCCCCAATACCGTGTGCTTTAAGTTTGTATTCTAATCTCTTATGTGGGACCTTGTCGAAAGCCTTCTGAAAGGGGGGACAGAGACGGAGAGAGAGAGAGAGAGGGCAGAGACAGGGAGAGAGAGAGGGCAGAGATGGAGAGAGAGAGGGCAGAGACAGGGAGAGAGAGAGCGAGAGGGCGGAGACAGGGAGAAAGAGTGCGGAAACGGAGGTGGGAGAAAGATGGGGGGGAGAGGGGGAAAGAGGGTGGGGAAAGGGGGGAGGAGGATGAGGAGGGGGGGTGGAGGAAGGGAGCGGGCATTGGGGCGCGTGTACATAGGACTGTGTGTTCAGCAGCTTCAATCCAGAGCCCGGGATGGGGTCGTCACAGAGGAATGCTGGTTCCTGAACGCTTCGCTGGCGGCTTCAGGCACCCAGCTTCAGGCTCCAGGGCCCGAATACGGCGGGGTGGGGGGGAGTGGTCGGCAGTGGCCAGGCTTGCGAGGGCAGGGCAGTAGAGAGAGAGGGGATGAGAGAGGGGAGGGGGGAGAGGGAGAGGGCGGACTTGAACTCGGCGAGCGGGACGGATGGCGACCAAATGACTGACAGCGCGAGCAAGAAGACAGCGTTTTTTTTTCAAAGGTCTTGTGAGCGGCGTGGCCGGGCGACATGACTCGCAGCGTGTGAACACAATGTGCAGCCATTGTGACATCATCAGCCAAAGCCAGCGGTTTTCAATTTCTAAGTGATTTGAAATTTGTGAACATTTTCATAAATAACTCGAGAAATAATGCATTAAATTTTCAGATAAGGGGATTTTTTACTTCACGGCGTAAATCTCTATTGAAATATGTAAAAATCTCACAGTTAGCAAGTCGTGTTTTCGAGCAGTATGATTATCCACACAAATCCAAGATCAGAATTTTATAATTATACTAGACCAAGTGCAGACCCATTAGGTCTGTTCCTCCAAAGCACGGTTGCGGGGTGGGAATTTGGCACCCACAAACACACACAATCATCACACCCCTTGATATTATCTTAATTTTATTAATTGGCTTCTTTTATCCCATCTCCACCCTATCCACTGACGAATAGCCCTCACCTCTCAGGTGCGTATAGAGGGGGGGGGGCAGAGAGAGTGTGCACAGAGTGGGAGAGAGAGGGAGAGGGCAGAGAAAAAGATAAAGATCAAAGAGAGAGAGAGCAGAGATAGGGGTAGGGGATAGAGGGGGAAGGGGGTGGGGGAGAGAGGGAAGGGGGTGGGGGAGGGAAGGGAGGTGGGGGAGAGAGGGATGGGGGTGGGAGGAGGGGGAGAGTGTGAGGAGAGGGAGATGGAGAGAGGGATGGGGAGGGGGGAGAGGGATGGGGAGAGAGGTGTGGGGGAGGGAGGGGAGGAGGGAGATAGGGTAGGGGAGGGAGGGGGAAGAGTGTGAAGGGAGGGGGAGAGGGGTGGGGCGAGAGAGGGGAAATAGTGGGGAGGGAGAGTGGAAGGGGGAGGGGTAGGGACAGTCCATCTGTTCCCCATTCCCTATCACCCCCAATCCTCGTTCTCTATTCCAACACACGTGATGACGCGCTTCGACACAGGATGCTGGGGTGGGGGGGAGGTGCGGGGGCATGGGCTGCTGCAAAGGCATATGTAAATGGATCCATTCCGATTGGACATCTGTGAGCATTGGGCATTGTGACATCACACGATGGAACGTTCACCAACATTCTATGGGTGAGCTGTTTTTTTTAAACATTTTGAAATTTTTGGGGGGTGGAGAAGGATTTTATTAAAACATGTGTACATAAACACGACGACATTTAATCAGGAGTGGATACTTGGAATGAAAAGTGAAATCTCTACCGAAATGGAAAAAATCTCGGCGTTTCTGCGTGTGGTGTTGGCGTAGCAACGAATCAAAGGAAGGCTGGCAACCACAAGACAGGCAGAAACACACACACACAGTTTTAAATATAGATAGATATGGAATAATTTTGGAAAGTAGCCATTGTTGCAATGAAACAGATAATGCAGTATTCCTTTACTTTCAAACTAAAGTGTTAAAAGTACTCAAGCAGACAGATATATTTTAAACTGGAATCTCTCCAGTGGGAATGAATCCATGATGTTCAGTGGTAAGAACACTACTATTCAGCTTTAATTTAACACATTGGATATGCAGGAGACCCTGGACTGGATATCTGGGAGAAAAGATTTTAATAGCTGACAGTGGGGCAGGCAAGAGCAAGGAAGAAGCATAATAATATAGTTCTACAGAATGCTCCCTTTGGCCACAATTTATCTAATATCTGTATAATATAAAGAATATAGTAGTTTGGCCTATGGATTCACACACATGATGTGATTATATGTTAGAAACATAGAAAGGAGGTGCAGGAGGAGGCCATTCGGCCCTTTGAGCCAGCACCGCTATTCATTGTGATCATGGCTGATTGTCCCCAATATAGAAACATAGAAAATAGGTGGAGGAGGAGGCCATTCGTCAGCAATGTGAATGAATACGTTTATTGGCCGAGTATTCACATATAAGGAATTTGCCTTGGTGCTCTGCCCGTAAGTGACAACATGACATACAGTGACAGTTAAGAATGATACATAAAACATTAAACATTAATAATAAAACATTATTGATTTACACCACATAAATCAGAAAATTTCAAGCTGCAGCATGTATCAAAAAATGCCTGACTATCTTGCACACAGAACAAAGACTTTTGAAGCTTGCATGCATGTATAGATGTTAATGATGTGGTTCACATGGTGCATCAGAATGGTCTGTACTGTTTCATGTGAATTGGGCTGTGGATATTTAGATAACTTGCTTTTTAATGTCTAAATAAAATCTTTTGTTATATCCAATTGTATCTGCCAAATTCATTTAAGTAAAATAGAGGTCCAACCTTAAAGTAAATGCAAGTAATGAGAAAGAATAAAGGAGATCCAGGTAATGAGAAAGAATAAATGAGAATAAAGAATAAAGCAAGTAATGAGAAAGAATAAAGGAGAATAAAGTAAATGCAAGTAATGAGAACGAATAAAGGACCTGTAGCTCTTGGAGCAACATAATTCAGCAGCATATTTCCATACAATAAGATCCCTTAAAATAATGCAGTGCTGTTGGTGCAGGATGAATACCATCAAGGACAACTCCTATGCTCTTTGAAAAGATTATAGATTCATACAAGTCCTACTGAAAGCACAAGTGGGGTTTCATTTGAAAAGCAAAGCAAGTAATTAACCTTGATGTTTAACCTTGAAACGTATGTTTCTGACATGGGGCTAAAAACCCTAACCTTTTGATGCAAGATGTAGAGGTGCTATAACTAAGAGTAGAATAATTTCTTGGAAAGTATTATGTATTGGCTCAATTAACTGCCTGCAAACTTAGGGGAAAATTGTCTGGAACGATAGTCTGAAATTCCTTCCTCTTATATTCTTCCTCCTATATTTTTTCATCTAGCCTCACATTTCTCACCGCTTCTATCCTTATCTCACACATTTTGTCTTTTCACCTCTGTCCTATGTCAAACGATTTACCAATCAAAACCCTCACCCATCACTTTGTAGGCTTTTTTCCCCCTCCCCACTGTAATAGGTCTGAAGGTTCCCAATCAAAAAAAACTATAGTTTTTCCAGAGATGCTGCCTGACCCTGTATTTTTTATGACGAGTTTAATTTGATCTTAACCAAGTGATAGCAGAGTATTCAGCCCATTGAGTCCACGCTAGCCCCTTGCAAAGCTATGGCATTAATCCTATTCCACTTCTTATTTGCATGTAACCTTGCAGTAAATTGAGTCTGAACAAAGTAGTTATTAGAGATGAGAGCCTATATAGGCACTGAAAGCTAAAGTCCTGGTGGCAAAATAATTTGGAAGTGAAGTGAATGTGTAATTGACACTGCTATGAAGCAGCATCTATTCAATGGCGTCTAATTTAACAGGACTACGCTGTCAGATGTTGCCGCAGCTTTGGTCTGCACTCGGTACAAACAGCTGAATTCCAAAGACGAGGTAAGAGTGACTGCCTTTGACAATAAGATTGGTCAGATTTGGTACCAAGGGATCCCGGTAAAACTGAAAGCAACAGGCAAATTGAAAACACTTTGTTGTCTTGGATCACACTTTGCACAAAGGGAATACGTGTTTGTTGGAGATCAATCATTCCAGATATCAGAGATTAATGCAGTAGTTCTGCTGGGTAGTGCCTTTAGCACAATGCCTTCAGCTGCAGCATCAATGATTCCCTCTATCACAAAAATATCAGAGGACGGGGTGAGCACTGCTAATTTGACAACCTACAATTACATTTGACAACATACAATGAACTTCAAGTAACCCCGGCATTTCCTCTTTCTCTATCCTTCACCCACCCAAATCGCACTAGCTTCTCATTTTCACCCAACAGCCAACAATGGACTGTTTCCTTTATCATCGTTACTTTTTTGCATTTCTTTCATTCATTGTTCTTTAGCTCTCTACATCATCGTCTATATCCCTCGTTTCCCTTATCCCTAATCAGTCTGAAGGGTCTTGACCCGAAACGTCAACCATTCCTTCTCTCCAGAGATGCTGCCTGTCCTGCTGTTACTCCAGCTTGTCTATCTTCAGTTTAAACCAGCATCTGCAGTTCCTTCTTACACAATTACATTCATAGTTCCTTAACAAATGAATCACTCCAGGCTGTAAGCCGTGCTACAGGAGTGCCAGACAATCAGCATCTCCAGAGACACAAGGAAATGCAGATGCTGACATTTCAAAGTAAAAAAACAAAGTTGTAGAAGAATAAGTGAGTTCGGTATTCCGACTGCTTAGGCCCAGGTCAAATGTCATTATGCATAAATAGCCCTGGAGAGCCGTGGACCTTCATTTCTTCCGTTTTTTCCAGCTTTGATTCTTCTAGGTAAGAAAATATTGCTTGCAAACTATGAAATAGTTGTATTTATTGTTCCTTTGTTAAAAACTAAGATTATTTTGTTGTTTTTATTGCTTTATTATGCTTTGGTGATTGGGCAAGATCGTGCTCGTCCATGTTCGGTGTTGGGCCCGGGACTGTTGAGTTACTGCAGGACCGGCCCCATCCCCTCCTGGGTGTTTCGTCCCTGTCCAGGGGCGGCCGGAGGTGTTGCGCTGAGCTCGCAGCCAGTGTAGGCAGGAAACCGAGTTGCTGCAGCGCTTTGTGTGTATGGCTGGTTCTCGGCTTTCGGCGGCGCCGGGGGGGTTGGTTGCTGGCGGTCCCCGGCCCGTCGGGAAGCGGGGTTGGGCTGGAGTTGGCACTTCTTCTCCGCACTGTCTGTGGGCCTGTGGCCGCTGGTGTCGTCCGTCCGGGCCTGTCGGTTGGCCCGGCGGGAGTTGAGCTGGGGTTGCCGCTTCTCCGAGCTGGCTGTGACTGACGACACCAGCGGCTCCAGGCCCACAGCCAGCCCAATCCCGCTCCCTGATGGGCCGGGGACTGCTAGCAGCCAACCCCCCCCGGCGTCGGCAAAAGCCGAGCACCAGCCATCAACGGGGATACACACAAAGCGCTGCAGCATCTCGGCCTCCTCGCCGCGCCGGCTGCAAGCCCGGCCCAATGTCTCCGGCCGCCCCCGGACAGGGACGAGACACCTGGGAGGTGACGGGGATGGCCCTGCAGTAACTCAGCAGACCCGGGCCCGACACCGACCAGCACAATCACGCTCACTCACCAAAGCATAATAAAGCAATAAAAATGACAAAATAATCTTAGCATTTAACAAAGGAACAATAAATACAACTATTTCATAGTTTGAAAGCAGTATTTTCTTACTTAGAAGAGTCAGCTGGAAAAAATGAAGATCCACTGCTTTCCAGGGCTGTTTATGCATAGTGACCTATGACCTATGCATGCGCAGTCGGAATACCGAACTCGCTTATTCAGCTTGTCAGACGGCATCTGCCCTTGTAGATGACACCCAGATTCCGAGGAAAATGAGCTAATGCAACGAAAAATTATTTTGTAAGGGGTAATGTTTGCAGTGGTCGGGTGGTTTAAAACTCCACGGACGCGCCAACCGTCGACACCAAAGATCATGACGTATTACGGCTTTTTAGCCGAGTGGAGTATCTTTTATCTCTGTGGTAGACAAAAATGCTGGAGAAACTCAGTTGGTGAGGCAGTTGTACAGGGTCTTGGTGAGACCACACCTGGAGTATTGCGTACAGTTTTGGTCTCCAAATCTGAGGAAAGACATTCTTGCCATAGAGGGAGTACAGAGAAGGTTCACCAGACTGATTCCTGGGATGTCAGGACTTTCATATGAAGAAAGACTGGATAGACTCGGCTTGTACTCGCTAGAATTTAGAAGATTGAGGGGGGATCTTATAGAAACTCACAAAATTCTTAAGGGGTTGGACAGGCTAGATGCAGGAAGATTGTCCCGATGTTGGGGAAGTCCAGGACAAGGGGTCACAGTTTAAGGATAAAGGGGAAATCTTTTAGGACCGAGATGAGAAAAACATTTTTCACACAGGGAGTGGTGAATCTCTGGAATTCTCTGCCACATCAGGTAGTTGAGGCCAGTTCATTGGCTATATTTAAGAGGGAGTTAGATGTGGCCCTTGTGGCGAAAGGGATCAGGGGGTATGGAGAGAAGGCAGGTACAGGATACTGAGTTGGATGATCAGCCATGATCATATTGAATGGCAGTGCAGGCTCGAAGGGCTGAATGGCCTACTCCTGCACCTATTTTCTATGTTTCTATCTGTGGAGCGACAAAAATGCTGCAGAAACTCAGCTCCGCTCTATGATCTTTGGTCGACACCTCCCCGCGCCAGAGAGCCAACCAGCAGCGCGCATGCGCAACGCCCCCGCCCACGCATCCAGGGCCTTTGAACGTTCCGTGACGTAGATTCTGATTGGTTGCCTTGTTACCCTGAGGACGTAAACTGTGCAAAGAAACGCTTTACTTCATCCTTGCGATGCAGCAAATCACTTTCATTCCTAATTATGATCAGTACAGAACATAAATGAAACCGATCCAGTGTTCCAGTAGCAGAGGGACGTTTTCACCTGGTGTTTATATGACAGTTTAGTGGCACGAGGCATCGCCACTGTCCAATCAACGGAAAGTTAACGGAAGAGGTTCGCCGCTCTCCGCCGGGAATGCGCGTGCGCGATGGCTGCTGGGAGTCCTGGCTCTGCGTGCACATGCGCAGTGCGAGCTGCGAGCTCAGCAGCCGCTAGGCTTGTGCGGATTTCGGGCCTGGCGCTGTAACCCGGGCAACTGTCTCGCCGTGAACTGGGCGCCCGACCCCTGCACCTACTTCCCGCTTCAGAGGATGGCGGCTTCGGGTCCAACCAAAATCGCATGGAAGCTACGTGAGTAGAAAAGACAGCGGGAGCGAAAAAGACAAATATATGGAGGGGGAATGGGGTGAAGAAAACAGTCCGCTGGGGGAGAGAGATTGGGGCACGCTAATAATGGGAGCAAAAATAAAATATGGGGAATTGTAGTGAGCCCCGAGAAGGAATGTAATAAATTTCGAGAGTATATTAAAAACTACTAGAAAACTCAGTGGATCAGGCAGCATCTGTGGTAGGAGGGGTGAAGGGTGGTGAAAAGATGATCGACGTTTCAGGTCGGGGCTTTATATCAGGATAGAATCCGCTGAGTTCTTCCATTGGGTTTTTATTGGTTCTAGATTCTAGCATTTGTAGTCCCTTGTGTTTCGAGAGGTTGTAGACCTGGTTGAATCGGCAGTGAATTGGGGCTGCCTCAGCAGCGGTGCAAAGCACGTTGTTTTCATAATAAAACACCTGTAACTTCCATCCTGCCCTTATTCATTTGGATTATATCTGACCCCTCTTTCTTCTTGATCTCTCTCTGTCTCCATCACAAGGGAGACAATTGAAAGATTACTGCAAATCCACTGACTCCCACAGCTACTCTGACTACACCTCCACCCTGCCTTCTGCAAGCATACCACCCCATACTCACAATTTTACTGTCTCTACCACATCTGCTCCGAAGGTCAGGCTTTCCAATCTATGACATCTGGGATATTCTCTTCAGTAAATGTGGTTTCCCCTCTACTGATGTGGATGGAGTCCTTACTTGTGTCTTGTAGTACAACTCTCAACCTTTTCCCCCCTAGCCTCCATTGGCAGAGTGACTCCACAACAAAATGGAAGAACAACACATTGTAATCTGCCAGGATGGTGCACAACCCAACTGTTCGAACATTGAATTCTCCAGTTTCAAATAATATCTCCTCCTACCACCCTTCTCTTACCCCTGCACCACAGTGGTGCACGCATGTATGCAAAAACACAGAATTTCACCGTACCTGGGGTATATGTGATAATAAAGTATCATTGGATATCTCCCACCTCAGTCATCTCCAATTTCCAATCCCTGTCCCATATTTCCCTATTCACCACTCCCTCTTCTGACTCTACCAATCTTTGCCGATCGCCCCCCCCCCACTCCTCGACTGCATCCACTAATCATGTGCCAGGCGTTGCCCCACTTCCATCTCCCTTTTCCAGTCTCCCCCACCCTACATAACTCCATCTTTGAAATAGGGTTCTGACTGGAAACATTGTTTGACCATTCCTTCCACAGTTGCTGCCTCTAGCACGCTTTTTGGTTGAATAGGTAGATAGGTTGCAGGTAAAATGTAACACTCATAAACATTAAATATGTTGCTTTTTTTTTTAGGAATGATGAGGTAAAATAAACTAAAGGGCACAATTCTTAAAGGGGTACATGAACTGGGAGTATACATGTACAGTTCATTAAGTAAGGCATGGCAGATTGGGAAAAATGGTTTAAGCCATAAGATCTGCTTTATAAATGAAGGCAAAGTGTATAAAAGCAAAAAAGTCTACAGGTGTTGGAAATCTGAAAAAATAAAGTGTTGCAAATATTCAATACATTGGGCAGAATCTGTGGAAAAGAAAACAACGTTTTAGGTTTGCAAGCTCTTGTCGGAACTGCAAAAAGAGATACAAGTAGATTTTCATTGGGGAGATGAGTAGGTGCGGGAGGGTTGATCCCACCTGATGAGACTTTATAAAACAATGTTTAGTTATAACTGAGGTAATGTGTTAAATTCTGGGGGGTTCTCTTTGGGTATGATGTGAAGGATTTTCTTGGTGGCACAGAAGAGATTTGTGAAATTGATTTCCAGGATGAGTAATTCTGGTTATATGGATAGACTGGGGAAGCTGGAGTTGTTCTCATTGGAATAGATGAAGTTACAAGGGATCTGATTGATGGAGTTTGTAAAATTGTGACAGGTAAAGAATGAAGTTGAGTGTCTGCAATGCACTGCCAAGGATGGCTGGAAGTACCGATACCATCAATGTGTTCAAAGACAATCTGAGTAAATTTCTAAGGAAATAATTTGCAGAACTGTAGGGAGAGGATAGAGGTATAGAAAATGTTGAACTACACTGGTCCCGATACTGACTCTACAGTATGCCACTTTCTGGTATCTTCTAGTCTAAAATAAATAGTTGTTTACCTCTACTATGTTCCTTTGTGGCTGCTACCAATACATGAGTTATTAAGGTCATTTTTCGGAGGTGCCATTAAAGGTTGTGGCAGTTCCTGCAGTACATGTTGTAGATGATATACATAGCAGTGACTGTGCAGTAGTGAGATATGAAATGAATGCCTAGATAATGAGGATGGTGACTGGGTAACCGATTCTAACCTGAATACTATAGTGCTGCTTGTGATCATAGTTGTGCAGCACAGAAATTGGTCCTTTGATCAATCTATGCTAATCCCACTTACCTGCATAAGGTTCATATCCCCTTGTTCCTTTCCTATCCAAGTGCCTGTCTAAATGCCTTTTAAGTGCTGTGATTATATCTGCCTCTACCACTTCCTCCAGAAGCTTGGTCCATATAACCATCATTCTGTTGCGGGGAAAAATTGTTTGGAAGATTGACTTTTCAATTTCTCTCCTCTCGCCTTATAGGAAACCATTGTAAGAGTAGTAAAAGTGCTTTAAATGGACATTAGCAAGGCATTTTCACATAGTCCCATACAGTTGACTTGTCCTGAAGGCTCACTACTTTTAAACACTAACCCCTGAAAAAAAACGATGACTACCTGTCCTATCTATGCCTCTCAATTTTATAAATCTCAAAATGTTCATACCGTGACCTTTTACATTCCACAAAAATAAACCCGATCTCTCCAGACAAGTAAAGCCCTCCATTCCAGGCAACATGCTGGTTAATCTGTTCCGCAATCTTTTTATTGTTACCACATCCTGTACTGTGGCGACCAAAACTGTACGCAATACTCTGTGTGGCCTGACCGATGTTTTATATAGTTGTAACATGACATCCTAGCATTTATACGCAAGGCCTTAGTCTATGAAGGCAAAAATGCGGAATGCCATCTTTACTGCCCTATTCACTTGGACGCTGCTTTCAGGGAACTATGTACTTTCACTTCAATGTCCTTCTATCTGATAACACTCATAGAAAATGAAACGTAGAAACATTGAAAATAGATGAAGGAGGAGGCCATTTGCCCCTTCGAGCCAACACCTCCATTCATTATGATCATGGCTAATCATCCGCAATCAGTAACTCGTGCCTGCCTTTTCCCCATATCGCTTGATTCCGCTAACCTCTAGAGCTCTATCTAACTCTCTTTTAAATTCATCCAGTGAATTGGTCGCTACTGCCTTCTGTAGCAGAGAATTCCATAAATTCTCAACTCTGAGTGAAAACGTTTTTTCTCATCTCAGTTTTAAATGGCCTCCCCTTTTTATTTTTTTATTTTTATTTTATTAGAAGTAAGTACAATTGTATACAATCATATTTTCATAATACCTTTCATGTACAGCTTCTTATTTAAAAAAAATTTTGAAATAAAGAAGAAAAAGAAAAAAGTTAGATAATGAAAAATAGAAAAATGTGAGATATATAGTGTGTGAAAAAGAAAAATAAAGAATGAAATAAGAAAGTTGAGACATAGAAAATAGAAGAGAGAGAATAAAAGAAAAGATGAGAAGAAAAGAAAATAGAAGGAGATCATTTATAATCTTGACCATCCGCAGTCACGGATTAGCTTTTACACCTGTTTTGCACCATACGTTTCCAAAAAGACGACAAATGGAGACCAACTCGTTATGAATTGGTCAAATTTATCTATTAGGAGGAATCGCATTTCCTCAAGATGTGCGGTATCGAACATACTTGCAATCCACATTTTGAGCGTTGGTATTGGTGTATTTTTCCAAAATTTCAATATTAATTTTTTTACTATTAAACCATAATTAAAAATTAACTTTTGAGATGAACTCAATTTGTTCCCGTCTTCCATTACCCCAAATATAATCAATTCATTATTGGGTTCCATTTTTGTCTTAAATAGTTTTGTAAATATTTTGAAAATATCACTCCAAAATCCATGAAGTTTTATACAAGAAACAAAAGAGTGTGTTATAGTTGCTTCTTGGGTTAAACATTTATCGCAAATGGGCGATATATTTGGATAAAATTTATTTAATCTTGTTTTTGAGTAATATAATCTATGTAAAAATGTAAATTGGATTAGATTATGTCTTGCGTTAATCGAACACTTGTGAATGTATGTCAAATACTTTTCCCATGTAGCCTTCGTAATTTTTATCAATAATTTCCGTTCCCACTCTTCTCTAATGGCCTCCCCTTTATTCTTAGACTGTGGCCCTTGGTTCTGGACTCCCCCAACATTGGGAAGATCTTTACTGCTTCTAGCTTGTCTAGTCCTTTTATAATTTTATACATTTCTATAAGATTCCCTCTCACTTTGAAATTCCAGTGAATACAAGCCCAGTCTTTCCAATCTTTCCTCATATGACAGTCCCACCATCCCGGGGATTAACCTCGTGAACCTACGCCGCACTGCCTCAATAGCAAGGATGTCCTTCCTCAAATTAGGAGACCAAAACTGCACACAATACTCCAGATGTGATCTCACCAGGGCCCTATACAACTGCAGAAGGATCTCTTTACTCCTATACTCAAATCCTCTCATTATGAAGGCCAACATGCCATTAGCTTTCTTCACTGCCTGATGATACCTGCATGTTTACTTTCAGTGATTGGTGTACAAGGACACCTAGATCTCATAGCACTTCCCTTTTTCATAATCTGACACCATTGAGATAATCTGCCTCCTTGTTCTTGCCGCCAAAGTGGATAACCTTACATTTATCTACATCAGGGTCGGCAACCTATGGCCCCTGGGCCGTATGCGGGGTTCAGGGGTTCCCAACCTTTTTTGTCCCGTTTACCCCTGGCAACTTTAATAGAACATAACAATGTTATTTCACTTATTTATGAACAACTAATAATCAACAGAACCAATCACAGTCAGTCAATAAGAAAAAATATCTACAAATCCAGAATCAATAAATTTATCCCCTGGGTAAATTTACCCCAGGTTGGGAACCCTTGCCCTAGATCCTCTGTCCTCTAATACATCTGGGAGATTGTTTATGTCTTCCTTAGTGAAGACAGAACCAAAGTACCTGTTCAACTCTTCTGCCATTTTGTTGTTCCCCATAATAATTTCACCCTTTTCTGCCTAAAAGGGACCCTCATTGTCGTTACTAATCTTTTTCTCTTAACATACCTAAAGAAGCTTTTACTATCCTTCTTTATATTCTTGGCCACCTTACCCTCGTACTTCATCTTTTCACCCAGTATTGCCCTTTTTGCTACCTTCTGTTGTCCTTTGAAAGTTTTTCAATCCTCGGGCTTCCCGCTGCTCTTTGCTATGTTATACACCTTTTCTATTTGTTTTATTCCAACCCTAACTTCCCTTGTCAGCCATAGTTGGTTCTTACTCCCCTTAGAATCTTTCTTCCTCTTTGGAATGAAATGATCCTGCATCTTCTGGATTATGCCCAGAAATTCCTGCCATTGCTGTTCCACCGGCATTCCTGCTAGGATCTTTTCCAGTCGACCTTGGCCATCTCCTCTCTCATGCCTTCATAGTCCCCTTTGTTCAACTGCATCACTGGCACTTCCGATTTAACCTTCTCCTTCTCAAATTGCAAATTAAAACTTATCATATTATGGTCATTACCTCCTAACGGTTCCTTTACCTCCCTTACTCCTGAGGACCCTGTATTTATTGTATATATCCTGTAAGTATTTAATGTCACCAAATGGATTGCCTTACACTCACAATAAATTCCACCCGCCACTGTTTGGTCTTACTTTATAACTGATGTATATCCCCAACTGTCTTCACTATCTTTTATTCCACCATTAAAAAAAAAAAACGTAATAATTGATTCACCAAGATTCCCATCCAAATAAATTACATATGTCAATATGCCAGCTCTGGTCCCTGTGGTATGTTACTGGTTATAAATTTTCAGGATCAAAAATCCCCATCACTACTGCCCTCTGCCTCCTATCATCAGGCCAATTTTGAATCCAGTTTGCCGACGCACCTTAAACCCTGTGTCCCCAAGCCTTCAGGACAAGTCAACTGTTTGGGACTATGTAAAAATGGCTTGCTAATGTCCATTTAAACCACTTTTACTATTCTTACATTGGTTTTCTTAATTAACCCTACAAAAAAACTCATCAGATTTCTGAGATCGGATTTCTCCTGCACAAAACCATGCTAACTCTTAATCAGTCCCTACCTTTCCAAGTGAATATAGATCCTGTACCTTAGAATGTAAGCTCTCCAGTCTGTAGTTTCCTGGCTTATCCCTATTGTTAGTGAATAGAGGAACCGCACAAGCTATCTTCCAGTCGTCTTGGTATCTTGCATGTGTCTACCGAAGATGCAAAAATCCCTGTTAGAGCCCCAGCGATCTCCTTAATTGCTTCTCATGGTATCCTATGTATTGGTGGGGCTATATTCCATTACATCTGGGTTGTGGATAGTGGTCAGTAATGTTTGCTAGACTATTTATGTTTGTCAGTTGGCATTTTCCTTTGAACGACAAGGGGAGGTAATTAGGCATTTGTCTGAGATGATTATTGTTTGACATGTGTGAATACATTCATACCACTCTGTCAAAATCACCCTAATAATAATCATAAGGTCATAACATGGAGCAGAATTAGGCCATTCGACCCATCAAGTCTACTCGACCATTCAATCATGGCTGATCTATCTCTCCCTCTTAACCCCATTCTCCTGCCTTCTTCTCGTAATCTCTGACACCCGTACTAATCAAGAAGATTAGAAACATAATGTTTCTGTTGAAACAGAATTTTTGCATAAAGTAGCCTTGTTTATATGTTATTTTGATTACATTAGCAAAACCTGGGACCAAAGCCTTGTGGAGGGGAACAAAGGGACACGAGTGAGCAAGGAAATAAAATCAAATGTGTGAGAGAGATAGAAAAGGGAAATGGCATTTTCAGGAAAGAGATAATGAGTGAATTTACAGGAAGATATATTTGGCAAAAAATAGAGATTTTATTGCTTTTAAGTTTCGATGTATGGAGTAGCTTAGTAATGGATGTTTTAGGAATTGTAACGCCTGATGTTCGAAATAGAGAACATCTGTGGTTGATCTCTTTATGAATTAAACATTGTAATGAATATGTGAATGAAATGTTCAGGAAATGCATATCTTTTTGCATCTTAACTTTGGCTTTTGTTTTTCTTTCTGCCTTAAGCTTTTTTAATTTTATTTTTCCAGTCATATTAAAGTGACTAGATAACCAAGTTGTCAAATTGATCACTGAAATTCTTTTGCATCCTGCGTATAGAAGAGTTTGTTGCTCATGCTGGAAATGTAACATGCCTGGTGCTGGGGAAGAATTCAGGCAGACTGTTGGCCACAGGTGGTGAAGACTGTCGGGTCAACTTATGGTCAGTCAGCAAACCTAACTGTGTTATGGTAAGTTAATAGATGTTCAAATAGTAGTAACATTTATCCCTCCTTTAAGGTTTATGTGAAATTGTGTGGTTTTGCCTCACAAGGTCAGCACATGCCTTTGCCCTCAAATTGGAATGAGTACACATTCTCACAAGCCTTACAAATAGCTGGCTAGGATTTATAAATATTTCTTCTGGAGAATAGAGAATGCTCCTGACCTTGTAGTTATGGTGTGCTACTGTTTAAAAATCAGGTTGTACTTTCATCTAACCTATTCCAAGTGACCAAGTAAGGGTTTGGACACGCTAGAGGCAGGAAACATGTTCCCGATGTTGGGGCAGTACAGAACCAGCGGCCATAGTTTATGAATAAGGAGTAAGCCATTTAGAACGGAGACGAGGAAACACTTTCTCACAGAGCGTGGTGTCAGTGGAATTCTCTGCCTCAGAGGGCGGTGGAGGCGGGTTCTCTGGATGCTTTCAAGAGAGCTAGATAGGGCTCTTAAAAATAGCGGAGTCAGGGGATATGGGGAGAAGGCAGGAACGGGGTACTGATTGGGGATGATCAGCCATGATCACATTGAATGGCGGTGCTGGCTTGAGGGGCCGAATGGCCTACTCCTGCACCTATTGTCTATTGACCCATCATTTTTTCTTGATTGATTTAAAGGCCCCATTTTGAAAAGAAAAAACAGATCATGTTTATTTTGCTACTTTTTGTGGCATTGTACAGGACCTGGTAAAACTGTGTTTATCTGTATTTTACATTCCTTTTATTGGCAAAACCATTTAACAATTCTCACTTGAATTGTTGATTTTTTGAGAGTTAAAACCATGCCAACTTTAAAGACAGATTGATTTTACACCACTTTATCAGCAAAGATTGGATGACCAAGGTAAATTCATGAATTATTTCAATAGCATTTGTATACCAGCCATATTTTTTTAAATCAAATCTGTCCTTGAGTTCTAGGGAGTCCAGGGGTGAGCCCAGGTAGCTTATATTACTGAATGTATTATTTACTGAACTACTGTCTTGCTTGTGTGCTGCAGAGAACCCTTTGCAGAATCTATCAGGTGCTCTCTGTGCTGCTGTGCAAGGTGCAGGTGTGGTCCATACCCCACTCTACAGTAACGGACATCCAAGACATCTTTTATTTCATCTCTGGATTCAAGATGGGGTGTGCACGAGGAGTTGCAATACACAGATCTTTGGAAAACAGAGTGGGGAATGAGTGGGGGAGAAGAAAGAGTATTCAACATTGACGCCATTCTGATTGCCACCAATCAGGCTGTGCATTGAACCAAAGTATACGAGCTATAAGTATCACAATGTGCTAAAGTTGTATCTGTTCACAGGGTTGTAAAATATTGGTCCTGTTTGCTGAGGGCACTCTGCTGTGTTACTTGTCCTTTGTGGAAAAATTATTTCAGGAAAATGTCCTTTAACCATGTCTATCAGACAGTGCTCAGCGTAGAACAAACAGTAGGAAAAAGATCCTGTGGATTGGTTCCCCAACTAAATCCTCAAAACTATTTGGCAGAATTTCTAATTACCAGAACTTGCCAACAACGTTACTTGGCTGGCAGTGAGCAGAGCCCTTTCTGTCAGATCCTTCTTGCAAAGACAACATCTTGCCCTCAGTGCACAATGCCCTCCAGACAGCTATGATGAGTATAAGGCAATTGTCCACCTCTTCATGGACTGTGCGTTTGCAAAGAAGATCTGGAAAAGAATGCACAGGTTTTTGTCAGGATTCAGCCCAAGCAACTGTATAACAGTGGACCGCCGGACTGATTTACAGGCTGTACCCGGATGCACCGAGACACACATGAGTTGCTGTTTGGAAGTTCATCTACTCTGTGTAATATGCACTTGTGGTCTGCGTGTTGGTCTCCCAGTGCTACAAGATGTCTCTAAGTGAATGCACTAAATGAAGCACAGAAGCTTGGTACAGTGGGGAAGAACTGGAATCTGAGGTCCTGTTGCCACTGGATACTGAGGGCATGAGTCCCGTATAATAGTCTCTCAAACTTGTCAAGGAGGCCATGTGATAGGCATTGTTTTGTACCTGGTAGGTATAAATTTAATTAGGCTATCGTCATTTTGTATTTTGTGTATATTTTATGAATGAAGTTTATTTTTGAAACAAAAAAAAAATCATTGAACTCTTGGCATGTAGTTGCACTATTACAAGATGAAGTAGATATTGTTGTGAAATCTTGTGGAATATTTGTTGACTGTGAAGTCAATTAAACTAATTACATGAGTTTAAATGCTCATGACATCTGAAATTTAAAGCGCTTCCCTCAAATTTGGAATACTGTGCTTTTATCAAAATGCTTCAAATTTTGTACACCCATTTGTGTGCATGTATCACTACAGCACAACAAAGCATAATTTAAAACAGAAATTTCACTATAGAGTCTTACAGGTCACAACACACCAGTCGAATGTATTCAATTTAAAGACTCTGAGGAGTTGGTTGTTGCAGGCTCACAGTCTGGATCACTAAGAATATGGGATTTGGAAGCCGCTAAGAGTAAGTACCAATTTTTCTTTTATCAATCAACTGAATGATTATTTTAAAACTTTTTATTGCTATAATTTGAAAGTTCTGTTTAAATAATCCCAGCCAAATAAAATTCCAAATTATGTCTGTGCCTTTACTAAGTACTTCCCAATGCAGAAGGAGAGCAACTGTAGTCTGAAATTAGTGCAGAATTTTCATTTTTTCTTTGAAGACAAAGATAGTTCTGCAGTAAACAAAGAATTTGTGCTTAATCCTAATTTCCCTCGGTCCCATCCCCTCGGTCAATCTGTAACTTTTGGTGAATGATTTGGTGGGCACATGCAGCCTTCTGTAATTGTGAAAATTATTATTAATGCATGAATCTGAGGAGTGTATTTTTAAAACTATTCAAATTTTAACCCTGTAAATAAATCAAATTCGGTTATTGGTTCCTGCTTGCATGTGCTCCTTCCTTCTACTGCCTCTTTGTGCGCTTCTTAAACAGAGATCGTTCGAATTTTATGTTTTCTCAAAAGTTTCAGCAGCTTTATGCCTAAATTGGTCTGGCATATGTTCAGGGACACAGTAAACTGTTTAAAGTTCAGCAACACATCACTTTGTGAGCTAATGAACAGACATATATGGTTGTCCGAAGAAGTGTCTCGACCCAAAACGTCACCCATTCCTTCTCTCCAGAGATGCTGCCGGTCCTGCTGAGTTACTCTAGCTTCTTTGTGTCCATCTTTGGTTTAAACCAGCATATGCAGTTCCTTCCTACACAGACCTATATGTTTTTTTCTTTAAGTCTGCCACCATTTTTAGATTGAACAATGACAAAGGCGAGTTTCTCTTCTGATTTAGTCTAGTTCAGTTTCATTGGTTTCTCCTGATAAATGCTGATGAAGAGTGTAAACCCCATTGTACGCAGATTCTTGTACCGAACTGAAGACTGTGCATGTCCTTGATTAAGTTCAAGTCCAAGTTCAAGTGAGTTTATTGTCATGTGTCCCTGATAGGACAATGAAATTCTTGCTTTGCTTCAGCACAACAGAACATAGTAGGCATTGACTACAAGGCATTCTATAAATATATACACACATGAATCAATATACTGATAAAGTGCAAATAACAGTATTGGCTAATAAAGTTCAGTGTTATGTCCGAGCCAGGTTTAATAGCCTGATGGCTGTGGGGAAGTAGCTATTCCTGAACCTGGTCGTTGCAGTCTTCAGGCTCCTGTACTTTCTACCTGAAGGTAGTAGGGAGATGAGTGTGTGGCCAGGATGGTGTGGGTCCTTGATGATACTGCCAGCCTTTTTGAGGCAGCGACTGTGATAGATCCCCTCGATGGAAGGAAGGTCAGAGCCGATGATGCACTGGGCAGTGTTTACTACTTTTTGTAGTCTTTTCCTCTCCAGGGCGCTCAAGTTGCTGAACCAAGCCACGATGCAACCGGTCAGCATGCTCTCTACTGTGCACCTGTAGAAGTTAGAGAGAGTCCTCCTTAACAAACCGACTCTCCGTAATCTTCTCAGGAAGTAGAGGCGCTGATGTGCTTTCTTAATAATGGCATCAGTGTTCTCGGACCAGGAAAGATCTTCAGGGATGTGCACGCCCAGGAATTTGAAGCTCTTGACCCTTTCAACCATCGACCCGTTGATATAAACGGGACTGTGGGTCCCCATCCTAGCTACCTAAACAGATTACAAAGGAATTATTTTGTAGATGAAAGTGACATTTTTCAATTATTTATGTTACGAAAATCCTAGTAATTCATTATGGGTATATTTTTAAGAAATGCAACAGTTCAAGTCGAATAGTTTGTGAAAAAACGCAACACCTTAATGTTAACTCTGGTGAATAAAAGAATGTGGATATTTATTTTGGCATGTATAATATCACTTTTCTTTGCTTGTTCCTCATTTTGAAAACAATGTTTCAAAGAAAATATTTGTAGTTGTGGTAATTAAACATGGTGAGGGATCAGGTAGAGACATGAGAACATTTCAGCATTCAAAAAACTATCAATAGAAGTGATTTATTTGTTAAAAGCCATGTGCACAGCTGAAACGTTAGCTAAACAAAACTGTATGGAATTGTGATTTTGCAATCTGATTAAGAAAGGTTTAAAAGCTGAATTCATGAAAACAAGCTACTGTTTCAACCTGAATGCCATGTTGCAATTGTTAACTTCTCTTTGGGTAATTCATAAACCAGTAATGTGTATGATAATGTACAAACATTGTTGTTTGTCTTTTCTTTCAAGTCCTTCGGACGCTGTCTGGTCACAAAGCCAACATCTGCAGTTTAGACTTTCATCCTTTTGGAGAGTTTGTGGCTTCAGGCTCTATGGACACCAATGTAAAGGTACTATATAGTACAGAACAAATTGTGGTTAAGTGCGACTTTAAAATAACATTTTAGGAATAAGAAAATACCTTTTTTCTCCAGCATGACTGTCAGTCTGACGGACGCTAGCAACAGCGGCTCCTAATTGATCATCTTTCTCCAGAATTCCACGTGACTGCCTCATGACGTTTTTTCCTCCTGATACCCTTGCCTGATAAAATATTTTCAAGACTCTCATTCCTTAAAAACGCAAGATTTAATTGTGCCATAGTTGTACGGTATGGAAACGAGCCTTTTGGCCTGCCATATCCACGCTGACCAGTGGTTCACTCAGCCATATTAATTCTATCTTCCAGCTCTTCTGTGCCAATATTTAATTTTCAGTCAATATTTAATTTTCAGTTAATGTCTAATGATAGTTATCTACAATGGACATGGAAAGTGGTATGAAAATAGAGTTGACAGGTCCTTACGTTTTTTTTTCAATAATTCTTAATCTTAAAGACTTAAGGTGGGTGATGCAGCAAAGTTGTAGTCACTCCTGCCACGGCAGTTGTCCTTAATATCTATTGCCAACACACAGTTGTTAATATTTATTAGGTCAAATTTTGCAAACTTATCTGCTGTGTTTCTATTTCTAGTTGTGGGACATTCGGAGGAAAGGTTGTGTAATGACATATAAGGTGAGTGCAATAACAAGTATTGTACAAATGGGTTTTTTTCCAGCTGATGGCAAAATGGTTACCCGTCAATCAACCTAGCAGCAATTTTTGACTGTAAAGGGAATCTATTTTGGACATCAAGAAAACGTGCTGAATGGCAACAGTTTAGTGCTATCTTGGTGTGGTGTTCAATTTGTATGATATTTGTGTTGAGAATTGGTGCCATCAAGATATACAGCAATAAATGTTGGTTATATTCTTGAGAGCATAAAGGGACCAAATGCCCCTGCTCTTTAATTTCTTGCTGGACTCCACTCTTTCCTTACACTTTCTGACTTGACTCATTTTGGGAAACCTCTGACCTTTCTGGTTCTTTTCGCTGGTCCCTTTTTGTAAGCACAATTTTTTGAAGTACCAATAAATAATTCTTAAGTCTCTCGTCAATCAATCCTCTTTGATAATCACTAATGTGAATAACATTTATACCTGAATGGGATTCATGCCAATCTACACCTTCTGCTGTGACTATAAAGTCGAGATTGAAACCCTAATTCAAATGCATCATGTATTTAGGCTGGGATCTCCGGTGCTGTGCTGTCCTGCAGAGGCCAGCAGAGGAGGACAAAGGGCTTAATTAGGAAAGGGAAAATAGATTATGAAAGAAAACTGGCAGGGAACATAAAAACTGACTGCAAAAGTTGTTATAGATATGTGAAGAGAAAGAGATTAGTTAAAACAAATGTAGGTCCCTTGCAGTCAGAAACAGGTGAATTGATCATGGGGAACAAGGATATGGCAGACCAATTGAATAACTACTTTGGTTCCGTCTTCACTAAGGAAGACATAAATAATCTGCCGGAAATAGCAGGGGGCCACGGGTCAAAGGAGATGGAGGAACTGAGTGAAATCCAGGTTAGTCGGGAAGTGGTGTTGGGTAAATTGAATGGATTAAAGGCCGATAAATCACCAGGGCCAGATAGGCTGCATCCCAGAGTACTTAAGGAAGTAGCTCCAGAAATAGTGGAAGCATTAGTGATAATGTTTCAAAACTCTTTAGATTCTGGAGTAGTTCCTGAGGATTGGAGGGTAGCAAACGTAACCCCACTTTTTAAGAAGGGAGGGAGGGAGAGAGAAAACGGGGAATTACAGACCAGTTAGTCTAACATCGGTAGTGGGGAAACTGCTGGAGTCAGTTATTAAAGATGGGATAGCAGCACATTTGGAAAGTGGTGAAATCATTGGACAAAGTCAGCATGGATTTACGAAAGGTAAATCGTGTCTGACGAATCTTATAGAATTTTTCGAGGATGTAACTAGTAGAGTGGATAGGGGAGAACCAGTGGATGTGTTGTATCTGGACTTTCAGAAGGCTTTCGACAAGGTACCACATAAGAGATTAGTATACAAACTTAAAGCACACGGTATTGGGGGTTCAGTATCGATGTGGATAGAGAACTGGCTGGCAAACAGGAAGCAAAGAGTAGGAGTAAACGGGTCCCTTTCACAATGGCAGGCAGTGACTAGTGGGGTACCACAAGGCTCAGTGCTGGGACCCCAGCTATTTACAATTTATATTAATGAGCTGGATGAGGGAATTGAAGGCAACATCTCCAAGTTTGCGGATGACACTAAGCTGGGGGGCAGTGTTAGCTGTGAGGAGGATGCTAGGAGACTGCAAGGTGACTTGGATAGGCTGGGTGAGTGGACAAATGTTTGGCAGATGCAGTATAATGTGGATAAATGTGAGGTTATCCACTTTGGTGGCAAAAACAGGAAAGCAGACTATTATCTAAATGGTGGCCGATTAGGAAATGGGGAGATGCAGCGAGACCTGGGTGTCATGGTACACCAGTCATTGAAAGTAGGCATGCAGGTGCAGCAGGCAGTGAAGAAAGCGAATGGTATGTTAGCTTTCATAGCAAAAGGATTTGAGTATAGGAGCAGGGAGGTTCTACTGCAGTTGTACAGGGTCTTGGTGAGACCACACCTGGAGTATTGCGTACAGTTTTGGTCTCCAAATCTGAGGAAGGACATTATAGCCATAGAGGGAGTGCAGAGAAGGTTCACCAGACTGATTCCTGGGATGTCAGGACTTTCATATGAAGAAAGACTGGATAGACTTGGCTTATACTCGCTAGAATTTAGGAGATTGAGAGGGGATCTTATAGAAACGTACAAAATTCTTATGGGGTTGGACAGGCTAGATGCAGGAAGATTGTTCCCGATGTTGGGGAAGTCCAGGACAAGGGGTCACAGCTTTAGGATAAGGGGGAAATCCTTTAAGACCGAGATGAGGAAAAACATTTTCACACAGAGAGTGGTGAATCTCTGGAACTCTCTGCCACAGAGGGTAGTTGAGGCCAGTTCATTGGCTATATTTAAGAGGGAGTTAGATGTGGCCCTTGTGGCTAAGGGGATCAGGGGGTATGGAGAGAAGGCAGGTACAGGATACTGAGTTGGATGATCAGCCATGATCATATTGAATGGCGGTGCAGGCTCGAAGGGCCGAATGGCCTACTCCTGCACCTATTTTCTATGTATCTATGTATCTATGTCCTATATTGAACCTTCTCTAAAATCAAAAAGTTGCGCAAACCGTCCAGACCAGATCACTGCTTTCCTCATCTGCATTTGCCTGATGAAAGGCTTATTCAGATGGTCAGTGACAACCCTCAAATCACTTTTTCTTTGTCAGTTTCAACGTTTGTCACAGTCTTGTTGGATGCTGCTTGCTTATTTGTATTGTGTAATAAATAGAACAACAGGACAGGAACAGACCTCATGGCCTACAATATATTCTGCCTGCCTGCACGTGAACTCTGCCTGCACGTGATCCATATCCATTCCCTGCATATCCATATGCTATCTAAAAGTCTGTCAAAACACCTCTGTTATATCTGCTTCTACCAGCTTCTACTAGCAGAACATTCTAGGCACCCACCACTCTGTTTAAAAAAAAAAGTCTACATTGCACATCTCTTTTTAAACTTCCCTCTCTGACTGTAAAGCTATGCCATTGACATTTGTCTTTGACATTTCAACCCAGGGAAAACGTTTTTGCCTGTTTCTAGTTTCTAAGCCTCTCAATTCCAGGCAGCATTCTGCTAAACCTCTTCTGCAGCCTCCCCAAAACCTCTCCCTGCAAAGAGGTGACCAGAGTTCCATATAACATTTCAATTGTATCCTAACCAACGTTTTATTAATTTCCAACGACTTCCAGACTCCTGTGCACAATGCACAACCAATGAATACCATACACCTTCTTTATCACTCCATCTACTTGTGTTGCAACTTACAGTGGGCTATGGACTTGTTTGATCCATCTACACGTCAATGCCGCTAAGGGTCTTGCCAATAACTATAAATTCCCCCATTGCATTTGATCTCATGAAGTGCAAAATAGTTGATATAGTTAGTGCTACACCATAAACTGTCACTGGTGCCTTTGCAGGGACACACAAATGCCGTGCGGTGTTTAAGGTTCAGTCCTGATGGGCGATGGATTGCTGCTGCTGGAGATGATAGCACCGTGAAGGTATTTACTTAGAGCTTTGCAGAATAAGAATGCGACAAATACAAACAATTAATTTACTGAATTTGGCTGAAATATTTTCTTAACCTCTGGAAAATCCATGTACAAGAAAAGCTCCCAATGTTTTTACTGAGTTACAATCGGTAATACTTTGTTTATAACAACTATTTTGTTTAAAATAAAGTTCATTTCTCTTGATGGGTATTTAAGTATGGATTACAGTCTGCATGCTGAATGCCAAAACATATTATGTTGAGTGATAAAGGTGAGAAGATCAAAGTGGAGCATGGAAAATCTTGATAATATGTTGCTGTATTTTCTTCTTGTGTTCCACTTTCAATTGAGAAGGAAAGTCAGAGGTCCTTATTTGGGATGGTATTGCAATTATTGTGAATAACATGAAATGGTACAATACAAATTTCACAAATTTTAATATATTTCAAATTATTAGTGAAATAATACTTTTGGTTTTACTGGTAGGGTCATCCCTAATTTCCTCTAGGTAAGCAGCAAATGATGTCCTTGCCAGTGATGGCCTCATCCAATGAATAAATGAATGAAAAACATCTCGTACAACACTAGAGTATTCGGTTTGGCATCCACTTGTGTGGCAAGAAGCTTTCAAGTTATTACACTATGAAGAAAGCCTGAAGGATGCAACCTTTTTACAAAGCTTTTTGCACAATATTTTTTACAATGCAGATCTCTGAAATGCTCTTGCAGTAGGTAATAAAC
>CM075978.1:180957847-181022361 GCA_038087875.1 Malacoraja senta
GTCAGACTGAATCTCTGGACAAAAGGAAAATATTACGTTTTGGGTTGGGTCTGAAATAGGTTCCTGCACACCTTTGGAATGTGGAAGGAAACAAGAGCACCCGGAGAAAACCCATGCGATCAAAGGGAAAAGGAGCAAACTCCATACAGACAGCACCCATATTCAGGATCAATTCCGGGTCTCTGGCACTTTTAGGCAGCAACATTATGGCCAATGTACTGCCCATAGTCTTGAACTGAATTAAAACATACAGTAGCTGTAAAGGGGGACATAGCGTCACTTGGAGATTTAAGACTTAAAATGGATATTTTCATTTTATTAGTAACCAAAGTTATCAACGTATAATTTTTGTGTGTGTTGGAAACCAAAATACAGTGGCACAGCTGGTAGACTTGCTGCCTCACACGCCAGAGATCTGTGTTCGATCCTGTCCTCGGGCACCGTCTGTGTTGAATTTGCACATTCTCCCTGCAAGCGTGTGGGTTTCCTCTCACATCCCAAAGACGCATTGGCTTTGTAGGTTGACTTGTATCTGTAAAATTGCCCCTCATGTGTAGGGAGTGGGTGAGGAAAGTGGGATACAGAACTTGTGTGAATGGGTAGACAAAAATGCTGGAGAAATTCAGCGGGTGAGGCAGCATCTATGGAGCGAAGGAAATATGCATTGTTTCGGGTCGAGACCCTTCTTCAGACTGATGTGAGGGTGGGGGGACGTGAAGAAGAAAGGAAGAGGCAGAGACAGTGGGCTGAGGGAGAGCTGGGAAGGGGAGGAGAAAGCAGGGACTACCTGAAATTGGATGTCAATGTTCATACCGCTGGGGTGTAAACTGCCCAAGCGAAATATGAGATGCTGCTCCTCCAATTTACGATGGGCCTCACTCTGGCCATGGAAGAGGCCCAGGACAGAAAGGTCGGATTCGGAATGGGAGGGGGAGTTGAAGTGCTGAGCCACCGGGAGATCAGGTTGGTTATTGCAAACCGAGCGGAGGTGTTGGGCGAAGCGATCGCCAAGCATATGCTTGGTCTCACCGATGTAGAGCAGCTGACACCTAGAGCAGCGGATGCAATAGTTGAGGTTGGAGGAGGTGCAGGTGAACCTCTGCCGCATCTAGAAAGACTGCTTGGGTCCTTGAATGGAGTCAAGGGGGGAGGTAAAGCGACAAGTGTAGCATTTCCTGTGGTTGCAAGGGAAAGTGCCAGGAGAGGGGGTGGTTTGAGTGGAAAGGGACAAATTGATCAGGGAGTTACGGAGGGAGCGGTCTCTGCGGAAAGCCAACAGGGGAGGAGATGGGAAGATGTGGCCAGTGGTGGGATCCCATTGATAGACAAAAAAGCTGGAGAAAATCAGCAGGCAAGGCAGCATCTATGGAGCGAAGGAATAGGCGACGTTTCGGGTCGAGACCCTTCTTCAGATTGATGTCGGGGGTGGGGGGGACATGAAAAAGAAAGGAAGAGGCGGAGACAGTAGGCTGTGGGAGAGCTGTGAATGGAAGGGAAAGGAGGGAAAAAGAAAGGACAGTCTGAAATTAGAGAAGCCAATGTTCATACCGCTGGGGTGTAAACTACCCAAGCAAATATGAGGTGCTGCTCCTCCAATATGCAGTGGGCCTCACCATGGAGGAGGCCCAGGACAGAAAGGTCAGATTCAGAATGGAAGGGGGAGTTGACGGGTTGAGCCACCGGGAGATCAGGTTGGTTATTGCGAACTGAGTGGAGGTGTTGTGCGAAGTGATCGCCAAGCCTGCGCTTGGTCTCACCGAGGTTGATCATACGCTGAATAATCCAACCACATTTTTGTTTGGAAGTGGAAAGAAATAATAGAAATTGCATTCATTGCAACATGTAAAAAGAGTTGAGATACTGTATTATAATTTTGCTGCATGTCATCGTGGTATATATCATGTCTTGATTGGTGAATATGTTTAGTTTGTGACTTTATTTGAAGCAGAAATAATATGTGAATGCTTCATTGAGCATAATTCCGATTGGTAACTACGCACTTCGTCCGAGCACATTATCGCACGCGTCATGCAAGCCGTCTTAAATGACCACCTAAACTGTCATTTGGCAACCTAAAAAGCTGCCAAGTTTGCCCGGCTGACTACAGAGAAAAAAAGTTAAGTGAGAGCCCTGCAAGGTGTATAATATTTTTGACACTGTCATAGGCCTTTCTTCCATATGCTGTCACAACGCAATGTAGTCTCTAAACAACCCTTCAGTAATTTTCCTTGCCCTCCATTTCAGAATAATAGTGTTTTAAGCCGATAACTCGACAGTAGCATTGGCAATAAATAAATAAATAAAAAGCACAGCTTTCCAGCCCCTTATCTCATTGGCCGCGCTCGGCTGCAAATCGCCGTCAATCTGGTGGACCATCTTCCTCTAGTCGTGGGGGTGGGGGATTGGGAGGGGCCTCAGAAGTGGAACAGCCTAGGGCCTCTCTTCATCTAAATCCAGCCCTGCTGAGGGATCTAGGAGTGCAAGGACATCATTCCTTGAAAGTGGCACCACAGGAAAATAGGGTGGTCAAGAAGGCTTTCGGTACATTGGCCAACATCAGTCAGACTATTGAGAACAGAAGTTGGGATGTTATGTTACAGTTGTAAAACACGTTGGCAAGGCCAAATTTGGCATTTGGGTTCAGTTTTGGTCACTGTGCTATAGGAAGGATGTCGTCCAGCTGGAAAGAGTGCAGAAAAGATTTACGAGGATGTTGGCAGAACTCAAGGGCCTAAGCTAGAGGGAGAGGTTGGGTAGTCTAGGACTGTATTCCTTGGAGTGCAGGAGGCAAAGGGTGATCTTATCGAGTTGTATAAAATCATGAGAGGAATACGAGTTGAGGCATACCTGTACATTGTTGTTTTCTTATAATAATCTACAATATATAACTTTAACCATTCTATATCCAGACGTGTGAAGTAAAGCCCACCCCACCCAGTATCTGAGCATCACTGATGTGCTGGTCAGAAATGCCACCCTTTTACCTTCATTCCGGGTGTGGGGTGTTTGGCCAGGGCGAGATGACAGTCCCTGATGCGTTTATTCAGCCTCTCTTCCCTCTCAGTTCTGTCCTGATGGACATCTTTGAGGTGCTGTTCCAGCTCCGATAGCAGTCTTGTCTTTTCCTCCAGCTCCAACCGCAAGACGGACGTTTGTTCTCGTAACCGAGAATTTTCCTGTGACAGGGAATGAGAACACATTTAACACGCAGCACCACAGACAAATTGCTAACCTGATCAATCTCTCTAATATGTAGGTTCGATTCCTAAGCTCCTCGGGTTCTGATAAAAATAGGACATATTCTGAGCTTGAGTATGTTTAAAACATCAGCCACACACACAGCACCTCCCCAATAGTCCCAATAGTTACTGACAACCAGAATGATTGGGGCAGAAGCAATAGCTTGTAGGAAGTCAGCTCATTGAATGGATGAAGCGTGGGAGAATATTCGGCATATTTTACCTGGGTGCGTGCCAAGTCTTGGATTAATGTTTTACTATACTCTGCCCACATCCCACATCTTTATCTATGCTTTTGTAGAGTTATATTTAACTAATCATCACAAGGCTAGATTAAGTCCGTTTACAAAAATAACCTTTACTCATAGGTTTAGGGCCTCTTTTGTTCATTTAAGGAGATTCTCGAGAAGGCTTGTTAGTAGATAATGAGGGTGTGTCCCTGATATTGGTGAGGGATTACAGTAGCAGCAAGCCATTTGAGAATGAGGCGAAGACGAATTTGTTCTTAATTTCTTGAATTATCAGCCTCCGTGGGCTGTGGACTTGCAATAGTTCAAGGTCACCACGGAATTTGGGTAAAAGGAAGCGGGGGAGGGGTGGGGGAGGTGGTAGAGCTGATACAGAGATTCAGCCACAACAAAATCAACCTGCCATGCACCTCATCAGCTCCTGCCTGTCTCCAGCACTGATCAGAGACAGACCTTTCCAAGGAGGAGTGCCCCTGATAACACAACCCTAGCTCTTGTGCAACTCTCCCGCCTCCTCCCAGGACAAAGCCAACGTGCTTCTCCAAGGTGGTGAAGCCGAGCTATGGGCTGATACACTGAGTGTATCCCCGAGCACGCAAGGTTTTTCCAGCCCCCTCGCCACACCCTGACAGCATCGAGGCAGACCCTGCATCATAACCACAGAGCCAGACAAAGACAGCTCACCTCCCTTATGTCTAGGACAAGCACAGAGCACCAACAAAAACACAAAGGGCTGGAATAACTCAACGGGTCAGGCAGCATCTCTGGAGAAAATGGAACCAACCCGAAACATCACCTCTGGAGATGCTGCTTGACACGCTGAGCTACTCAAGGCACTTTGTGTTTTCTTTTGTAACCAGCATCTGCAGTTCCTAATTTTTACTGAGCACCAATACTGGTCAGGCCAGCACTCAGGATAAATGACAACAGATAATCTTGTTACATAGATTAGCTCCACTTACACACTTCAGCTACAAACATAGCTTCTGCACCGGAAAGACACTGTAAGCTAAACCTAAAGAGAAAGCCAGCACTTTCCCTGATTCCCAATTCATTAGCTGTGGCTTAGTAAATGGCACCTACACGTTGAGTTCAGTGGTTACGTGTTTAAGCACCATTCCAGGCACTAACTACCACAGGATTGCTGTGCTCTCCAAGGTTGTCTTTCAGTCCCACCTTCTTCTCAGCTCGGTGAAAACCACCTCATAGAATTAATGAAGGGATCTAGAGTTTTCTCTCCCAGCGTCCTGGCCAAGAATTCTCCCTGAACCAACATATTAAAGCTGACATTCTTCATGTCGATATCAGTGTGGTTCTGGGTCCTCTGTGTGTGTGCAAACTTGCTGCCACATTCCCCATTACACCACTGGCCTCGTGCTCCATGGCTGAGAGGTGCTGTGTGACGTGACATGCCCCGCTGTAGTGATCCAGATCTGCTTTTACCTTGCTGTGCTCACAGTCTGTGCAGGTGGGGACGGAGGCCCGGAGCTGCTGGAACCGGAGCTGGCTGCTGTTCAGTTCCTGCTTCAGTCGATCATTCTCCAGGACCAGGATCTCTAAGTGTTTCTCCAGGTCCGTGGTGCCCTGGCGAACAGAGACAGGGACAGAGTAGGGACAGTTACTACGAGCACCAAAACAGCACAAGATTCAAGCATGTCTCCACTTGGTTAATCAGATGGAATTCTTTTCAATTTTGAGCAACCTTGCGTTCCTGCAAGTGGTGAGTCTGCTTCAATTCTGCTCCCCCGAGCTGCAGAGATGAGCCCAGGAATTATCCGTGCACCCCATCTCAGCCTTTCACCCATTGCCTCTTACTTACAAGAGGCAAGACAAGCAAGTTAGTAAAGTCTACTGGGATTCAAGGCAGCAAGCAGAGGCACAGGACCTCCCAGCATCATCACCTGGCACTGGGACAAGTGCAGTGCAATGGGAACACTGTCCAAAGCTGAAAGCTGATCTGTCCGAAGTGCAAGGGCAACGTGAAAGTCCACATGCCACTATCTCCACAGAAGGGACAATAAAACAGCATAGTGGATTAATGATGCTGGTTTGACCAGGCCTGACAAGACTAGTAGTAAACCTACCACCATTATCTCCAGGGACTCTACCCAAGAGCACCATTGGGGTACATTGAGATGCCTCCCTGAAAGGTCCAGGGAGGCATCTCAACAACATTCAAAGGTAATTAAGGATGAGTACTAAAACCTGTTTCCATGCCCATAAAATAATTCAAGTCCTTTCAATGTTTACATGCAGTGCCAGATTACCTGAGATGGTGGAGTGCTGCCCAGGCACTGTTGTTTAGACTCAGTCGTGTTCAGTTCCTCCTGCAGCTTTACTTTGTCCTCCTGCAGACAGCTGATCATCTTGATGAGTTTGAGTGCCTTGATGGGATTCCTCCAACAGACTAGAAAAGCTGGGAGCCCCCAACCTGGTGAGAGACAGATGGCAGGTTTGTTTGGAGTGAGGTGGTCAAGTCCAAATGTTGAGACTAAATATGGCCTTGGATTTCCAAGAACCCCCTTAAGTTAGAGAATCCTGCAGACAGTGACTTCAAAGCAATAATGTATAAATTTAAAGTACATACAGCCATCACACACACAAAAGAGTAACCCAAAATTGGTGAGACAGCAATCAGAAATTTTGTCAGCATTTGCACTTGCAGAGATTTGTGCATCCAAAGCCCTTGGGCTCTCCAAGTATCCACACCCTTTTTGCATGCTATTACCTCAAACTTAATCCACATTAAATCATGTTCTATTATTTTCTTAATATCTTTTGCAGAACTTCCCACGGTGTGCTGAATCATCTATTTTGTGCTGTCAGCAAACTCAGGTGTTTCCTACTTGCACATCATGGGAAGAGGTTGGGTGGGGAAAAACTAGTACTGAAAGCTCATCAATTTCATTCTTCGCCAAAAATGATACCCATTTACCAGTTTTTTCTCCCATGTCTTTCAACAGCTTGCACTGCAAGAATTTCCTCTGAACAAGTTTGAACAAATGTGATCAAAACATCTTAGTGAACACCTCTTCTTAATCAACAACCGCCAAACCCACCTCCGAACCATCCATCTCACCTACTAAACCATTTGTTTCTTCAAAATAAATACTCAGTTCAATTTGTCAATCCACAATTAAGCCCACAAAATTATTTTACATCTTTAAAAAAAAAAAGAAAACTTGATTTAAAATGTTACTTCGTTAATTTTTGTTTTACACATGCCTCTCAACTACATTTACATCTGGCCTAATTTTATATGATACGAGTCCCTTTGTAATATCAATTTGCATTTTTATCTTTATTTAATAAATTTAATAATTAATTTTATCCTTTGATATTTTGCCTCATCTGAAAATGATCATCTAACATACCATCCTTCATACCATCATGCCAATTGCTGGCCTCTTGATCTGCTTGTTGAATGTTTAATGGTGTCAGAGCCCTACTCACCTTGTCAATCGTGGCTCATCCCGCCATTCCCACTTTTAACATTAGGGTTTTCTAGTGTAACCTGAAGTTAAATTACAATCACCATCTCCCAACCGTTCTCACAGTTAGTTGCTCCGCTACATTTCCCAGAACTAAACCATGCAAAGTTTCTTCAAGGGTCAAGAAAGAGTGATCTGGGCAGGTAAGGGTGCATTTTAGAAAAAAGCGCTCTACTTTAAACAAATGTACAAACTTTATTCCTATCTATAGTAAAAATCACCCAATATTATTTCTGACACTCAAAATGCTTCCACAACAACCAACTCATTTTTCCTCTCCCACATTTAATTAGCCTCTGTAAAATGCCCCAATGTGTAGGAAGTGGATGAGAAAGTGGGATAGCATGGAACTAGTATAAACAGGTAATCGACAGATGGCATGGACTCGGCGGGCCAAAGGACCATTTTCCATGCTGTATCTAAACTAAAACCTCACCAGTGTCATTGGCTGTAATGCAACTGAGAATTGCAACACTTTTTTCCTAAATATTAGCATTCCACTTGCCAAATGTACCCCATGGGCAAAGATCAGGATGGTGCAGCGATGCTGTCAGTGATACATTGGTGGGAACTGGCCCACCTATATTATTGCCCATGCATCACTCTTTGCAGGAGTTCCCAGTGCCGCCCTTTGCACCTTTCACAAATCTTTGCCCGAACCATCTTCGGCAGGTGCAGCAACAAATTCAAACTCTTAGTAGGTTCAAAGCATGTAGTATGAGCAAAGCAGATATATGAAACTTGCTCCTGACCCATTATAAATACTGTGCAGTAATGAGCACAACATCTGGGTGGAACATTGCTTCAGACTAATGGTGCATGTTTCCCAACTTCAGGTCTCCTAATTCATTTGTTCATCTGTATGCTTACGGTGCACCAGCCACAGTCTGCAATTACCTCCATGTTATAATTCTCATCCTTGCATCCAAACACTTGCATGGTCTCATCCTTCCCCATACCTGCACTCTGTTCCAACCCTACAGAGTTCAAGAACTCTCCATCCTTCCAATTTTCACTTGCCACACACCATGCTGCATGTCAAGTTGTCTATGCCACAGGCAGAGGTTCTCTAAATCTACTTCAATCTAATCCTACAAATGCTGCTTTAAAATTACCAGAATTGACCATGTATTTGGTCTTCTGTCTGAATACTACTAATGCGGCTAGGTTCCAAATCTGACTGATAACATTCCCATGGAAAGCAAAAGTTCATGTAATTTATGTAAATAGGATTTGTCAAGGACAAAAATAAAACCCCATTTGGGCTGTCAGTTCAATGATTTGCAATCAAAGAAAACAGAAGCACTTCTTTGTGCCTGCTTCGATATTCAATAAACTTTAGACTTTAGAGATACAGATATGGCCCACCGAGTCATGTTGCAGCTTTATAGGATTTGGTTAGATCACATTTGGAGTATTATGTGCAGTTCTCATTGCACGATTACAAGGAGGTTTTGGAGAGGGTGCAGGCAAGGCTCAAAAGAACACTGCCTGGATTAGAGAGATGTAGCTATAAGGAAAGGTTGGACAAACCTGGATTGTCTTCCCTGGAGTGCCAGTGGTTGAGGGAGACCTGAAAGTAGTATATAAAATTATGAGAGACATAGATAAGTTAGATAGTCAGAACCTTTGTCCCAGGGTGGAAATATCAAGAGGGCATAGCTTTAAAGTGAGAGAGGAAAATTTAAAGATGATGTGCAGGGCAACTTTTTGTTTACACAGACAGTGGTGGGTGCTTGGAACACCAGGGATGGTGGTGGACGTAGATACAACAGGGGAATTTAAGCGGCTTTTAGATAGGTACATGGATATGCAGTGAATGTAGAGATATGGATTACATGGAGGTAAATGAGATTAGTTTAACTTGGCACAGACATTGTGAGTCAAAGGGCCTGGTCCTGTGCTGTACTGTTCTACATTCACCACTCTTCCACATTTTGGGAATGAATAGGTGCGACCGAAGTTAGCAGAACAGAAAAGCCTGGAACCGTCAGCACCCTGTTAAATTAGCAGCGTACTGATCAATAGAGAAGGTTAAAAATCGTAAAGAATATTACCAAATCTTCATTTGGTAAAAAGGATGTATTTGGAAGATCCTATGCAACAATTCAGCAGAACAGCAAAATGCTTGAAGAGTTTCTGCCAATTTTCAGCTGTGTCTTATTATATTTTAAGCACAAAGATAGGAAGATTTCATCTTAACAATTGGATTTGACTTTGCTCTCCTTTGCGTGCTCCAATGCAATACCCTCCGTTTTATTTCACTCATCCATTCCTATCATTATTTCATCATTGCTCATTTTGCCTGCTCATTTTTGCCCTTCTTTACCGTTGCCCTGATCAATTTTGAATCCTCTCATAGATACATAGATACATAGAAAATAGGTGCAGGAGTAGGCCATTCGGCCCTTCGAGCCTGCACCGCCATTCAATATGATCATGGCTGATCATCCAACTCAGTATCCCGTACCTGCCTTCTCTCCATACCCCCTGATCCCCTTAGCCACAATGGCCACATCTAACTCCCTCTTAAATATAGCCAATGAACTGGCCTCAACTACCCTCTGTGGCAGAGAGTTCCAGAGATTCACCACTCTCTGTGTGAAAAGGTTTTTCCTCATCTCGGTCTTAAAGGATTTCCCCCTTATCCTTAAGCTGTGACCCCTTGTCCTGGACTTCCCCAACATCGGGAACAATCTTCCTGCATCTAGCCTGTCCAACCCCATAAGAATTTTGTACGTTTCTATAAGATCCCCTCTCAATCTCCTAAATTCTAGCGAGTATAAGCCAAGTCTATCCAGTCTTTCTTCATATGAAAGTCCTGACATCCCAGGAATCAGTCTGGTGAACCTTCTCTGCACTCCCTCTATGGCTATAATGTCCTTCCTCAGATTTGGAGACCAAAACTGTACGCAATACTCCAGGTGTGGTCTCACCAAGACCCTGTACAACTGCAGTAGAACCTCCCTGCTCCTATACTCAAATCCTCTTGCTATGAAAGCCAACATACCATTCGCTTTCTTCACTGCCTGCTGCACCTGCATGCCTACTTTCAATGACTGGTGTACCATGACACCCAGGTCTCGCTGCATCTCCCCATTTCCTAATCGGCCACCATTTAGATAATAGTCTGCCTTCCCGTTTTTGCCACCAATACCCCCAATACCGTGTGATTTAAGTTTGTATCCTAATCTCTTATGTGGTACCTTGTCGAAAGCCTTCTGAAAGTCCAGATACAACACATCCACTGGTTCTCCCCTATCCACTCTACTCGTTACATCCTCGAAAAATTCTATAAGATTCGTCAGACACGATTTACCTTTCGTAAATCCATGCTGACTTTGTCCAATGATTTCACCACTTTCCAAATGTGCTGCTATCCCATCTTTAATAACTGACTCTAGCAGTGTCCCCACTACCGATGTTAGACTAACTGGTCTGTAATTCCCCGTTTTCTCTCTCCCTCCCTTCTTAAAAAGCGGGGTTACGTTTGCTACCCTCCAATCCTCAGGAACTACTCCAGAATCTAAAGAGGTTTGAAAAATTATCACTAATGCATCCACTATTTCTGGATCTACTTCCTGAAGTACTCTGGGATGCAGCCTATCTGGCCCTGGTGATTTATCGGCCTTTAATCCATTCAATTTACCCAACACCACTTTCCGACTCACCTGGATTTCACTCAGTTCCTCCATCTCCTTTGACCCTGCTATTTCCGGCAGATTATTTATGTCTGCCTTAGTGAAGACGGAACCAAAGTAGTTATTCAATTGGTCCGCCATATCCTTGTTCCCCATGATCAATTCACCTGTTTCTGACTGCAAGGGACCTACATTTGTTTTAACTAATCTCTTTCTCTTCACATATCTATAAAAACTTTTGCAGTCAGTTTTTATGTTCCCTGCCAGTTTCCTTTCATAATCTATTTTCCCTTTCCTAATTAAGCCCTTTGTCCTCCTCTGCTGGTCTCTGAATTTCTCCCAGTCCTCTGGTATGCTGCTTTTTCTGGCTAATTTGTACGCATCATCTTTTGCTTTGATACTATCCCTGATTTCCCTTGTTATCCACGGATGCACTACCTTCCCTGATTTATTCTCTACTCCATTTCCCCACCTCTTCTTGGTGCTGATAATGGAACAAATCCAGGTATAAACATGTAACAACCATCTCTGGCTGCTTCTAATAGTAATGCTGGTTCAATAGAGACCAAGTGCATTGCTTCCATGGCCACGTTTTAATGAAAACACATCACTGATAACCTTTCCTTCCACAGAATACAACTGGTTACGAGTATCCTGTGCAATCACTACATTGCACTGGAGGTCTGCTCCACAAACATAATAATGGAATTATCCTCTGCCACTGACATTCTGTGAGGTGAAGGCATCTTAAGAACATTGAATGAGACTGGTGCCTGGAAGGGGGGGCAGGATTCGATTTTTAGCAGGCATGCACGAGGCAAGTTAATTTTATTTTAGCAACAACCATCCTTTCCAACAGGATCCCACAACAAACCAAATTATATTCAATACTGGGATCACACATGTGATTTACTGGTGATCCTTCCATTACAGTCATTGACGTAATGGAAATTCGCCTTTACCGCATTCACAAAACACTAAACAAATATACGACCATCAGAATAAATTCTCTGTCGTGGAATATACGTGAAAAAAGTAAATAAATAAAATATGTACTTTTTCAAACTTGTGCTTCTCTATGCATGCACAGATGATAAAGCTTTGTGTTATGGAAAACTGTGATACGGATCGATTTCTAGGAACACAACTACCCCATAATGTGGGTTTGAATGCACGATAAAATGGATGGAGCCACCTTCTGTCCACCAAAAGTCACACGAGCATCCGGATTTTGTACCATGTAGTTCTACTCTCTGTAAAGCAATGACAACCATTGGATATCAATTGCCAATTGTAAATTCATTCCGGTACTCAGGTCTGACCTGGTCAGGTGCAATCAGTGATGCAGGAAGGAGCAATGAAGTCACACAGAGCAACATGTGCACTACATCAATAGATATACACCTACAGTCAAAGGTTCATGGAGAGGTCTTGGAGAACATATCATCCACGGAGGTAGACACAAAATGCTGGAATAACTCAGTGCCCATTCCTTCTCTCCAGAGATGCTGCCTCACCCACTGAGTTACTCCAGCATTTTGTGTCTACCTTCGATCTAAACCAGCATCTGCAGTTCTTTCTTACACATGTCGTCCACAGAGCTCTCAGTTGACAAGCATAAACTGTCAGTGCAACCTGACCTTTATTGTTCAGTTATAACTGGGCTACAGGCTGTTTTAAACACCTGGAGGCACTATTTGACATCTGTGTCAGACCCACTTCAGAGTTCTCAAGCCACATTGGATGGAAGTGTTGCCAGTTGAAGTAACATTGTTTCTCACCCATGTAGCAACAGGAATTACAATCCCCAAAGTCACTGAAGGAAACTCATTTCTTAAAGGCCTGTTCCACTTAGGCGACTCTTTGGCGATTGCCAGGGACTAGTTTTAACTCACCTACGACCAAACCTATGACAGCAAAAATTGTCGTCACTGTCGCTGAAAATGTTTCAACATGTTGAAAAATTTGCGGCAGTCGCACAAAAAATTGCCTAAGTGGGACGGGCCATTAAGCTTCACACCCGTCCCTCTGACTCACCCAAAGTCTCCAAACTGAAACCAGACAGTTCTCAACCTGCCAGTGCTTTAGCCTATGTCATCCATGCCCTGGTCACCTGCTGCTGGATGTTAACCTCTTGTAAACAGCAAGTTGTGGCAAGAACTTTGCATTCACCAGAAAAAGAATAGGCATTAGGCTTAAAGCCATGGCTAGTTGCACGCAACGTATAGTAGCATACGTCACACACTGGGACCATTAGCAGATCACTAACAAGGTAACTAGTTCCCTCAGAATCAAACTAGTAGCATAATGAACTGCCACTCCCTGCAACTGGAGTCAGGCCAGTAACCCGATCGATCTTTATGCTGTTTCCAAATATTCCAATCGAGAGGAACAAGAGGAGGGCTGTCAACCATCACCTGTGGCACTCTGAAAGAACAATGTGATCAGCTACATTCCTCTACTTTTTCTCATTATTTTTCTTTACGTCACATAACCTGCCACATAATAAAAATCACAGCACTACTTCTTGTTTTCTAAACCCATGCCCCTGACCTTTCTGCCTTATAATTTCTCCCTACCAAAATCATACATGATTTTGAACACTTCTATCAAATGATAAATCACATATTAAATCTACTCCAAAAGAGAAAGCCCAGTTTATTCAGGCAGCTGAAATCCCTCCCCTGTCAAATACTGCTGAACCCTTTCCAAAACCTCGATATTCTGCTATCAGGTGGTGTCCAGAACGATTTAACACTTTAGCTGTGCTTTAACAAGTGATATAAAGATTTGGCATAATTTCTTAACTTTTGTTTACATTCTTCTGTTAAAAAAAACAAGGACATTGTGGCCCATTCAACCTCAAAACACACTTCTAAACCTGTCCCACCACCCTCTAAAATTTGTCATCATATACCCACAGGTTCCAGCCCTTCAATCTCTAAAATTGTAACATTTCCCTCTTCTTCCTGTCAATACCTTAGAGTTCTTCTGCATTAAATTTCACCACCCATGCACCACCCCACTGCACATCCTCCTCCTGTGACTGTCCTCCTCAACCTCAGAAGAAGGGTTTCAACCCAAAACATCACCCATTCCTTTTCTCCAGAGATGCTGCATGACCCGCTGAGTTACTCCAGCATTTTGTGTATTATCTCCTCAACCTTTACCCCATTCAAGTTTTGCACAATAGTAAACGTTGATAGAGCAATCAGTACAATGCTCCAGGTCACGACCATCAGGGGCGCCGGGGGAGATGGCAGCTATGCCCGGGAGTCTGTTCGTTTTTTCATATTTTTGTTATTTTTAGCGTTTGTTAAAAGTTTGTTTTAATGTACTTTGGTTTGTTGTATGTGTGTGTGTGTGTGTGTGTGTGTGTGTGTGTGTGTGCGTGTGTGTGCGCGTGTGTGCGCGTGTGTGTGCGCGTGTGTGTGCGCGTGTGTGCATGTGTGTGGGGGGGGGGGAGGGATTGGGGGGAACTTTTTTTCAAGTTCCTACCTTCCCGGAGATGTGATCAATTTTTCACATTTGATCACATTCTCCTGGCTCTGCGGCTTACTATCGCTGGAGCTGGAGGCCTCCTCGGACTGTCGTGAGCTCCATCGCGGGGCGCGGAATTAACATCGGAGCGGATCCCTTGCCTGCGATCACTCCCACAGCGGCCTGCGGACTTACTATCAAGGGCTCGCAGTCTCAGGAGAGGCTAGTCAGGAGCTCCAACGCCACAGAAGGTTCGACCAGCCCCGACGTGAGGTTCGATCGCCCGGCACGGGGGAGCTGACAACCCCCCGATGCAGGAGCTGACCGCCTCGACGCAGAGGGCCCGAACACCGCCGGCTACGGGAGTCAAGACCGTCCCGTCAACGGAGGGCTCGAGGCCCCCGACCGAGGAAGAACAAAAGGAAGGACTTGAACTTTATTTTGTCTTCCATCACAGTGAGGAATGTGTAGGAGTCACTGTGGTGGATGTTCATGTTAAAATGTGTTTTTGAGTCTGTTGCTTTTAATTGTATGACTGACCTGGCCAGTGAAATTCCTCGTATGTTGCAAAACATACTTGGCAAATAAAATCTGATTCTGATTCTGCTTAATACGCATCAAAAAGAAAAGTGATTCAAAACCACAGTTGAGGACACATGTTTTCCCCCTACATTTAAAAAAACAACTATTCATTGTTATCTGAGTATTGAGTATTTTTATTTCAAGCTCCCTTTAATTTTGCTAACAAATCTGTTACGTTACTTCCTCTAACATCTTTTGAAAGTTCGAATTTATAATGTTAAAGAACTCAATGCAATAACTATAGATTGATTTGCCATTGGCCAGTCTAAGCCAGCTACCATTTCCTAGTAACCTGACAGCCCCTTATCGCCTCTCCAAATGATCTAAAGGTCCAGTTCACCACACTTTTCATTCTACCTCAGTACTCGTGACAATAAACTAAACTGTGGTGGGAGTCTGATGATGGATAAAAGGTGAGGCCAGGTCATACCATAGTCCAACCCTTATCCTAGACAAGAACCTTATTCCGAGCACTGTCTTGCAGTCAGGACTGTTCCTTCAAAGCGTTGCACCAGCTTAAAAATTAAGGGCTTGTAATTGTATAATTTGACATTTAAGTAACAATCTTTCCTTATGCTTCTTATCTTCCTACAGGGACTAGTGATCCAAAATACTCAGATCTCTCACGGACTGGTACAACTCGTATCAAAAAGAGTTATTGTTTAACTAGTGTAGAGACTCGCCTTTCCCACACCTCGTTCTGTCTATAGTGAGAGAAATATAAATTCTGCAAAACTAGGATCGGACCCAAGAATTCTGCCATCCATTGAAATCTCCTTGCCGAGTGCAAACATGGGTTCTGAGAGGGATTAAAAACAAATCAAAAATTTGTGGTAAATTCACAATGGCCTTTGCTACATATCAGGAGATAGCAAGCCACAAGGCGATAATGTAAATAAATAACTGCCCCGGAAGCGTTTAACCGCCGAGCATAATTTCAAAGTATTTTTCATGCACGCTCTAAGCCATGGCTCAATTCAATACAAAATCCCCGATCCCACGAGAGGTGTAGGGAGATTACAAAATAGGAAGGAGCGTAAAATAAACATACTGTACCCTCAAATAAGGTCAGACCTCAAGAAATTTACCTCTCAATCTCTCCGTTCCTTTTTAAGCATTGATAAATCCAAATGTATCAGCCAGCATCTCCAAATGCAGCACTTCCACACCACGCTCTGATCAACTGACGAAACAATAACTCTCCCTCACTCAAATTAAAGTCTCCTCGACACGCCCAATAGAGTAAACCATCTCAAAAATGCAGCTCTACCAGTTTCTTCCACTTATCTGGATGCTGGTTTTCCAATGAATGCCCTTGCTTTCCCAATGCCTGAAGGGATGAGGTGGAGCTTTGATTCCTGCTTTGGCAAGAAACGATCACCAGCCAGAGCTTCAGCCCGTGCCCTGAAATTGAAAGGAAAGACGAGGTTCAGTAGTTATGGGTCAGTTACCACATCTCCTGTGCCAATTCACAAACTACCCATGACTTCACATTCACATTATACATTAGAAGTGGATGGGAATTTTGGGAGAAGGGCTGGGTGGAATCCCAGCCAGGACACCATTGGAACAGTCAAGACTAATGGGGGTAGCTAGCTTGCAAGTGTTCTGGTTCAAGTCAGGGCGATGGTCCAGGAGAAGGATGGAGTAGACAGTGAGAGAATGTAATTTGTGATAAGGACAACAAAGGTTTGGTCTTCCCAATGTTTACATAAAGGAAACTCTTCATCGTCCTGTACAGGACGTTAGTTTGACAAAGCTGAGGTGAGATGGAGCCGAGCATTGTTGGCGAACATGGAGTTAGTGATGAACCATTCAGATAAAGCCCTCATTGCAGTTCACTGCTCCCACACCTACAGCTCCCAGCTATACAGTAATTTGCAACAGACAGCTTTGTGTCCCCATCCATCGCACACATCATTTCCCCCTACTGTTATTCACAAAGAAATCCAAGCCCACCCCAAGCCAGTAATTTGCCATCTTCCCAAGTCACTTTACTTTTTAATAATCAGACACAAGACGTTGTCATAGCTGTATTTATTGGTCACTCCAATAGACTGGAGGTGATGGTTAGGGTGGTCTATGTCGAGGGCCATTTGAATGCTCCAGAAGTTTGAACCAGTGTTGATCAAGGACAAGTATCTACTTACAAAGCAGGACCGTGGAGGGGAACATTTCGAAGCTAGGCACAAAATGCTGGAGTAACTCAGCGGGACAGGCAGCATCTCTAGAGAGAAGGAATGGGTGACATTTTGGGTCAAGACCCTTCTTCAGACCCTACTGAAGCTCCTTCCTACACAGAACATTTCAAATTCAGGCAGCCACTGACCACCAACAGATCTCAACTATATCCACACAATCCAGGTCATAGCATTGAACCGGTGGAACACCCAGAGCCACCTCTTTCCTCTGCAGTTGCATCAAGTCACCCCCCCCCCCTCCACCAGACCAGACACTGCTACAAGGTTCCCTTCCATCTTGCGCCAACTCCATTAAAGGCATCGCCCCATCCCTCCCTCCCTGTACCCTACATTTGCTCCAGTTGCAATCAGTGGCCACTGCCTTAAAGCTACAAGAACACTCAAGGGACCACAGATTAAGGATGAATCAGATGAAGGGGACAACCCAGGAAAGCCTAAAACAAAATAAAACAGCAGAATTTATATATTTTTAAAATAAGCTCGTCTAACTGCATCACTTTGGTATAGGCACACGCAATACCTGGAAGTCTAACAATTGCAGTTTATTTGTAGAGTGTTTTTAATACTGCAATGTCCCAGCCAGTTCAGAGGAGTGTTTTTCAACAAAAGGTTGGCATCAAGCCATCAAAGGGATTATGACAGATAATTAAAGCTTGGTCAAAGGTGGATGCTTTGAAGATGGTTCCTGAGAAATGAAAGCGATAGAGGTCAGTCCCTCTATCGAAAGCGATAGAAGCGATAGAGTTGGTCCCGAAGATGGGAGTTCTGATACACCGACATGTCGGCATTTGGAATGATCAATGTGCCAGAAATGTAGAAGTGCAGAAAATACAAAGGATCAAAGAGATTGAGACGAGAGGCAGGCAGTGGTGAGAAACAGTGATGAAAATATTTCTACAATCATTTTTAAAAGGTGAGGCATTAGTGTGCAGCTTATAAAGGTCAGTACTTACAGGGGTAGTAGTGAGCGGCATGGTACACATTAGTGAACAAACAGCAGAGATTTGGATAATCTCACATTTATGGAGTGAGAAGAATGGAGGAGGTCAGCCAGGAGTGTAGTTATTTAAAAAGTCAAATTTATTGAGAAAAGTTGGCAGGAATTCTAAGAAGGGGTGGTTTGAACCAGGAACTTTCAAGTGGTTTGGGGCGGCATGGTGGCGCAACAGTAGAGTTGCTGCATTATAGCGCCAGAGACACGGGTTCGATCCTGACTATGTGTGCTGTCTGTACAGAGTTTGTACATTCTCCCAGTGACTGTGTGGGTTTTCCCCAGGTGCTCCAGTTTCCTCCCACATTCCAAAGATGTAAAGGTTTGTAGGTTAATTGGCTTCGGTAAAGATTGTAAATTGTCCCTAGCGTAGGATAGTGCTAATGTACAGGAATCGCTAGTCGGCACAGACTCGGTGGGTCATTGGGCCTGTTTTCAACCCTGTATTGCCAAAGTAAACTAAAACTAAAGTGGCGCTGCACCTTGTGCTCCGTAACATCTCCATGCTAGGGATTGGGGTGGATTCCATGGCCCAAGAATGATCAGCTCAGAGACGGTGGCTACAGTTTTCCTAGTGTTTAGGGAAACATCTGATCATTCAGTATGGAAGCTTGACCAAGCAGTCTGACAATTCGCAGATAAGCAGTGGGGTGAGGCAGGTGACTAATATTCATGAGAAGTAAAGTAAAGTAAATTTATTTATATAGCACTTTTCAATCAATTTCAATCAAAGAAGCCAAAGTGCTTTACAGAGAAAATTATCCATATAAATAATAAAAAGAGGTAGAAAAAAAATGACACAACACACGATAAGAGATTCAACACGAACATCCCCCCACAGCAGAATCTACACTCTCCACTGTGAGGGAAGGCACTAAAATGTCCAGTCCTCCTCCTCCTCCTAGTCCACCCGAGGTCCTGGCCAGTTTGAGGCCACCGCAGCCAGTCGCCGCAACGGCAGCCCGATGATTAGAGGCCCACCCACCGGGAAGCTGGAACACCGGCATCGGGTGGAAAAGTCCTCAGCGGCCCTGAAGTGTCTGGAGCGGCCGCTCCTTCCCTGGAGACTGTGACGCCCGTGGACTTCAGGCCGCGCCGGTTGGAGCTTCGACTCCGCGGTGTTTTTGATCCAGCGCCGCCCGCCCACGGCGGGATGCCCTCAAACCGCAGACCGCAGACCACAGATCGCAGACCGCGGCTGCTCGATGTTGGTGGTCGGCTGTCACAGCACTCCGGAGCGGCGACCCGGCAAGGGATCGCCCGCTCCTTGTTGGTGTCCCAGCGCTGTGCCGCAGAAGCTGTGGTCCCCGGCAGGAAACGACGCTCCAGCCCGATGGAAGGCCGCATGGGGAGATCGGATGGGGAGATCGGAGATGCGATTTGGAGGAAAACCGCATCTCCGACCAGGTTGGACTGGGGTTAAAACAGTCCCCACCCCCCCCTACATAGAAAGAATAGACTCCAAAAAAAAAAATTTTTAGACAATAAAAGAGTTAGAGGACGGACTGCAGGCAGGCGCCCATACAAATGGCGCCCACTCCTGCACATCCGCCATCTTGATTCATTGAGAAGAGCAGAAACAAAACAATTGCTGTATTCATCACAGCTGCCATGAGCTCTGGAGTTGAAACAAGGAACTGCAGATGCGGGTTTACAAAAAAAGAGACAAAGTGTTGGAGTAACTCCACAGATCAGACAGCATCCCTGGAGAACATGGATAGGTGATGTTTCGGGTCAGGACTGTTCTTCAAACTAAGTAGTTGTATCCTTCTTTCCCAAGAGGAGGGGACACAGATCTCCAGGTTTGCCAGGGTAATAAAAGCAGAGAAAGATCCCTACTCCATTGACCAGCCATCCTCATCACCAGTACCTTCCCACCCCATCGCACCCATGAAGTGTCACAACCAATGTAAAGGCGATGGCAATACAGAGAATTGAGGACATTCAAGGGCTGGAGAACATTAGTTCTGAGGGGTGCCTCACCTAGGATTATTTTCTTTGGAGATTGAGGGGAGATTGAATCTGTCTGCTCAAATGATGGGCTGAAGCAGGGTGAACAGAAAGGAGCAGTTCCCCTTTGCAGAGAAGTCAATAACTTGTACATGGTGATGTTGCTCCCGACGCCGGAGCAACATCACCCGGTGAGAACAGCCTGGAACATCGGGCCTCCGTAGAGGCAACTGTGGAGGCCTCAAATGGGCCCGACTATGGGTGAACTGGGGTTGGGGACTGGACTTTGTGCCTTCCCTCATGGTGGGAGCCATTGTGGGGGGATGTTCAGTGTTAAGACTATCTTGGTGTTATGTTTGTATTCTCTTCTTTTGTGTGCTGCATAATGGCAAGAAGCATTTCACTTCACTACACCTGGGTGTATGTGAATGTGACTAATAAAAATACTTATACTTATACTTATACTTATGTGTGTCACCAAATACTAGGGCCAATTGATAGAACATTGGAGGAATGCTGGCTGCTCACCCAAAGAGTGGAGCTATTCCAAGACTTGCTGAAAGGATAGTAGAAGTAGAAATGCAAGTATTTTTTTTAAAAGTACCGAAATTAGCTTTTGAAGTTTTGCCTTAAATTTCACAATCCAGAGATTCAGGATCAGCCCAATAACTTAATTTTAGCCAAAGTGGGGGCAATGGATCAAATGCCGTGCCTCTGTGCTGTAGATTTCGACACCTATGTGGAGAAATGTTCAGGCAGTGTTCACATGACTGTGAGTGCTCTAAAAAAAATCCCCTTTTCAAATAACTTTCACTCACTTCTGTTTGCAGCACCAAATACAAATTGCAATGAACTGCGTGCCAACCCACAGAAGGGCAGAGGTCACCAAAGGATAAAATACAAAAGCAAAACTTTCCTTAAAAAATAAGATTAAACTGCTTACATCTCAAGGTCAACCGTTGTGGTTCCAAGGAAAAGATAACAACAGAATGGACTGAATCATGAAGCTAGGTTTAAATATTAGCCAAGGAATTGTAAAATGCAATCTGTTAAGAATGCATAACAAAACTCTAGCTTTAAAGGAAAATTAGTTGGGGAAAAGGGGGCAGAAAGTTTGAAAATTCAAAATTTAAATGATTTGGCAGATTTTGATCCCATTGAAAAGGAAAAGGTTTGTATTCAGCAGATTAAAAAGGTGAGGCTGGGAAATCGGTGGAACTGCGTGCCTCTGGCCTAGAATTTAAAGCCAGAGGAGAAAGCCTCGCGTATCTTGGGGGAATTAGAATGAAGCAAATTTCCAAGTGATTTACCTCTTCCACTGAAAACAGCGATCGGGAGCGGCTTCTTGCCACTGCTGCAGCAGCCAGTTTATATTGTTGCCATGCAGCTTGAAGCTACAGACTTCCAGGTGAATGTGTCAGCTACTAACCTGTAAGTCGATACTCAGATCATCCCAAAGATACTAGATCGCCACTCGTGGCGGAGACAACAGCACCCTCGCTTGACAAATCTTTTAACGTTTTGTTGTGCAATACCTTAACCACTTCCATGTATGTCCAACAGCTTTTTTTATGTGATGCATTCAAAACTCACTGGAAAATTAGCCCACCGTCCTTCCAACTACAACAGTCAGTTGGTAGGCAGGCATGAAGCCCAAGAGGTGTTGCACAATTCTGTATTATAATAGTACCACCCCAGTGTCAGTCTTGACGTTGGGTTTGTGGTAGCAGGGAAAGTCAGAATATCCAGAGGTCAATGTTCATTACCATCTGAGTGGGTGAAAAAGTTTCACCTCATTGCTGTGCGAATGGCTGCCCCTTTGTCAGACTGTTCTGTACTTCCCATCCAGGTGAAACACCAACTCCACATCCACACCACCAAATACCAAAAGAATTTCATGCGATTTATCAAAATCCCTTCATACTCCACCAGATTTAAGACAGTGTCAACACAATTGCTTAACCTCACCTCTAAGTAAATTATCTCGTTTCAAGACTTAATCCAGTGACCCTTTGCTGCACCCTTTCTCTGGCCAGGAGGGAGACTAAACCTACACACAATATTCTAGGTACAGTCTCACCAGGGCTCTAATTGGAGAGAAAGATACCAGGGGCAGGTGCTGTTTACAAGGGGAAGGGGATGGTAGGCAGTTTTTTGGTGAAAATAGGGGGGGTTACTCCCATATCAGCTGACTGAGGTGTTGGGATGGATACTTATTCATAATCTATATTACTGACATGGATGAATGGATGAAGTTGACTGCAGCCAAATTTTCTGATGATTCAAAGTTTGGTGGGTTAGCAATTGCGAGGGGTGCAGAGAGAGGCTGTAAAATGGATATAGATAGGTTAGGTGAGTGGGTAAGAATTTAACAGACCTAGTATATTGTGAGAAAATGTGAGGTTATCCAGTTTTGAAGCAAGAAAAATAAAATTACTGTAATGGAGTGAGATTACAAAATACTGTGGTAAAAGGGAGCTGGGCATTCGAGGGTATGATACACAAAGGTACAGCAAATAGTTTGGAAGCCTTTACTGCAAGTGTTGCTTTCAATAACAGGTTGATCAACATTGCTGATCAAACCCCTCGGTTCAGGAACCAATATTTTTCTTGAAACTTCAGATTAAATTAAATAAAATCACACAAAAACAAATGCTTAGCAACTGAAAGACCAATTGCTGGACAATGGGATTAATATGGAAGGGAGCCCACTGGTCAGTGTGGATGGGTTGACCCAAATGGCCAGTTTCATGCTGTATAATTCTATGATTCCATGAAATTTCTGGCAGGCTTCAATATAAGTCACAGAGCGCAGTGCTTTCCATATCCTCTTTCACCATCCATGCAAGCTGCACAATGGAAATGATAGAAAGGAAACAGACATTTCCTTCATTATCTGCTGAGGCAGCCGAGTGGACAGCCTCAAGCCTCAGTGAAAGTGCCCAACATCACAACCACCCTTAAAATTATCTGTGGTGAACCCAGTGATAACTGACTAACCAAGCAAGTAGTCACCAAGCCAAGCCTGTATACTTTTCATCTTGGTGAACCAATAACTGTACCTCCCAGCTGCTAATACCACAGCACAGTGAATTATTAACCCAATGGCAAAAGCCCTTTATAAACTATGGGGACTTCCAGGGCAGTTCCACGTTTCAGTACCTTGAGGAGCAGCCTCACACAACTCCAACCACATCTACCATTGCCTAGCATCTAACCCCTTCCAATCCAGCCACTAATCCCCACCCCTGATAATCTAACCCATCCACTCTCAGCTCCAAATATCACCCCACCACTATGAAACCCAATCTGTAAAAACAAACTCGATCAACTCTCTTTGAGTAACTGGATTGGTTTGAAGCCACTTGATTCAAGGGCAAAGGGACTTCCTTACAATTAAAACATATTTTCCAAAGAATCTCACCTTCACAACATGCACAAAGGAAGAGCAAACATTGACAATGGGCGTGCTCTCTGTGCTTAACGCTGGTTACAATTAAGCGACTGGGTAACTGCATCCAAACTGCAGAGAAGCCTCCCTTACCTCCACACCATGAGGCAGAACATATCCCTTGACCTTCCAACAGTTTGAAGCAAAACTCAGGGACCATAGCCAGGTATCCATAGAATTTATGCCTTCATTATCTTGTTCTCCCTCTTTCACTGCATGTACCAGCAGCCTTAATCATTAGCTCATTTAGATAATCTGACACTGGATTAGTGTCAGCTGGTGTGCAGGGCTTCTCAGCCATTTTACATTAAAAGGGTCTAACGGGAAGTAAAAGGAGAAAGGCAGGAGAAAAGCAAGAACCGGTAAATGTGCAGGCTGGTTATTATCAGAAATTCTCATTGTCTGTACATTTGGTTTCTAGACAATACAATTCACGTGATTGATACCAGCCACTAAGCTTCACCAGGCAGCCTGCAATTGCCAGCACACACAGCAAGGGGTGTCTGGAGCAGATTTAGTAACTGACAGCAGAGGTTGTCAACTAGGACCCTGGGTACACAGCAGAAACGTCTGCTCCTGTTCCTCCTCACCCAGTTCTTAAGCAGCAGCGATGCAGTCCGTCCAGACACAGCTGTGATGCCTGCTCCCACATTTCTTCAGTCAGGCAGCAGGCTGCTGCTGCCCAAGCTGATCGCAGACTCTGTCAGTCACACAACCACAACAATGCTGCTGCAGATCAAGAGTCAAGTCAAGAGTCAAGAGTGATTTAATGTCATATGTCCCGGATGGGACAATGAAATTCTTACTTGCTGCAGCACAACAGAATATGTACCGCATTCACCTCCAGCTCTCCCACGAATGCCGCACCAGGTGACGCCGGGATCACCCCGACAGCACAATCACTCTCTGCGCACCTCAACCATTGCAGCATTACACTGAAGGAAGGGGGGAGGAAATGGGGTCATCACATTTGTACGAGGATGGCTGGTCGGCAGGAAGAAAAGTCGAAGGTTTAGGAATATCTAGTAAATGGCATTAAGAGCAGCAAGTTGTTTGAGTGTATTGGGATTATCTACCCAGGAGGAAATCAGATTTCACAAATAAACAAATTTGGACCATAAGATGTTGACTGTAATTGAAATTTCATTTTCTACAACTACCAAGATTCTTTCCCTCTACCGAACTTGGAACAATATTTCACATTATGGGGTACTTGGTTCAATCAAAGTTATTTTGGTTTGTGAAGGCAAAGTTACATCATCAGGTGAATTACATCATCGGGTGGCGCCGCGAGCGGTAGCCTCACCAGCAGTGGGTCTGTCATTTCGACTTTTTCTGTTTTTTTAGTATGTCTAAATGTATGTGTTAATGTCTCTTGGTATGTTTTTATTTGGGGGGTGGGGGGAAATAGGGGGAAACCGTTTCCAGTCACCTACCTCGGCGGAGATGCGGCCCAGAGCTTCAGCAGCAGGCGTGGCGGGACTTCCATCGCGGAGCCAGAAGAAAGGCTCCGACCGCCGGCCTGCTGACTTTAACATCGTGAAGCCGCGGTCTGCGGAGCTTCTAGCAGCAGGCGTGGAGCGGACTTACCATCCCGGAGTCAGGGATCCCTTGCCCGGGGATCACCAGAGAAGAGCTCCGACCGCTGGCCTGCGGCCTATAGCCGCGGTCTCTGGTAAGAAAGTGGCCTATTCAGGCACTCCAAGCCGAGGAGTGTGTTCCATCCGTCCCGACGTCGGAGTTTCGATCATCCCATCGAGAGGGCCTGTACATCCGTAACGGCGACTGTGGAGGGTCAAGGCCCCAAACACAGGTGAACAAAAGGAGGAAGACTGACTGAACTTTATTGCCTTCCATCACAGTGGTGGATGTTTATGTTAAGCTCTATCGTTCTTTTAATTGTGTTGTGTTCTTTTAATTGTATGGCGGCATGGTAACTCAAATATCACTGTACCTAATGGTGCACATGACAATAAATCTGAATCTGAATCGGAAAGTGAAGGAATCCCAACTTACTCCACAAACCATCTGAACATTCCCTGTACAGGCTCCAGGAATGACACAGAGCAAGTCAGACCTGTGGTGAGAAGGTGAAATGTTACCACCCACTGGTGTGCTTGGAGATCAGTGGTCCTATGAACCATGTGCACACAGGGTAAAGGGAGCCTCACCTGAAGCCCCTGAAAAATGGACTGTGATAAAGCTCAGAGTGAAGATGTAGAGAGGAAGAATGATGAACAACAGCCAAGGAGGATTGAACAGAAAATTACGACAACCAGAGCCCATGGCAACTTTGGGTTGAATCCATCCTCTATAAGAGACATCCTCTATAAGAGCCTTAGACCGAGTGCACCATGTGGATCAACTAGTAGAGCCACTGCCTTGCAGTGCTATAAACCTTGGTTCCATCCTGACCTCTAGTGCTGTCTGCATGGCGTTTACAGATTCCCCATGAACATGTGGGTTTCCTCCTGCTGCTCCAGTTTCCCTCCCATAATCGCAGATTTGTGGGTTGAGAGGTCAATTGGCCGCTGTAAATTTCCCTGGTGTGTAGGTCCGTGGTAGAATCCGGGGTGAATTTATGAGAATGTGGAAAGAATAAAAAATCAGATCAATGTAGGATTAGTATAAATGAGTAGTTGATCAATAAGGGAGGGACAAAATTGTCATCTTAATGTTCCAGGCTACGGGTGAGATAAGGTGAGGGTAAAAGAGGAAGGGAAGTTGTTTTATAGATTAAGGAGTACATCACGGTAGTAATTTGAGGTCACCCTACTGATGGTTTGTTCAGTGAAACTATTATGGATGGAAATGAGACATAATAAGCGGACAGGGCTGGTCCACAAGTTAAAGTTCTAAATTGGGGCATGGCCAACAGGTGATATTAGGAACTCACAAATTTTGATTTGAGTAGATTGTTTGCGGGAAAATTGACGTCTGGAAAGTCAGATGTTTTTTAAATTGAGATAGTAAGAGTTTGAGGTATGCATGTTCCTGTTAGATGAAGAGCAAGGCAGGTAGGAGTAAGGAACCCTGAATGGCAAGATAAATTAAAGCTCTGGACGGGAAAAAGGAGATTTGGGTCAGATATAGGCAGCTGGGGTCAAGGGCATCCCTGGAGGAGAATGGGATTGAAGAGCATATTTAAGTAGGAAAACAGGTGGGCAAAAAGGATTCATGAGATGGCACTGGCAGATAAGATTAAGGAGAATACAAAGAGATTTAATGTACACAAAGTGAAAAAGGTAGCTATAGAGAAAATAGGGCCCCTCAAAAAACAAAGCGGTCATCTACTCTGGAGCCGCAGGAGATTGCTAAGGTACTCAGTGACTATTTCTCCTCTGTTTTTACCTTGGAGAACGATATGAAGACTAAGGAACTTGGGAAAGTTAATGGAGATGTCAAGGACATCCCATGTTAGTCAGGGAGCTGCTGGACATCTTAAGATGTTTGAGGATGGATAAATCTCCCAGGCCTGATCAGATATTTCCAAGAATACCGTGGGAAGCGACAAGAAAAATAGTGCAGGGGCCCTGGCTGATAAATACGAATCATTGTTAGACACAGTGAGGTGCCGGATGACTGGAAGGTGGCTGATGTTTGTTGTGCCTCTATTTAAGAAGGATTGCAAAGAAAATCCTGCAATCTAAAGATGAGTATGCCTAATGTTGTGGTAGGAAAGTTACTAGAGAAAATTCTGAGGGATAAGATACAATTTCATGAAGACAGGAGTTGATTAAGGATAGTCAGCATGGTTCTGTGCATGGAAGGTTGTGTCTCACAAATGTAATTGAGTTTTTTTGAAGTAACCAAGAAACTTGATGAAGGCAGTGGTATAGATGGACTTCACGATCTTTGAAAAGGTTCCACATTGTAGGCTGCTGTGGAAAGTTAGATTGCATGAAAGCCAGGGAGAGCTAGCTATTTGATACATCATTGGCTTCATGGTAGGAAGCAGGGAGGTGGTGGTAGAAGGTTGTTGTAGGCCTGTGACTAGTGGTGTGCCTCAGGGATTGGTGCCTGTCCCATTGCTGTTCGTCAACTATATCAAGGGGTGGGAGATTGCAACCTTCACGTGCAACCTGGCGTGCACAAATTAGTACGTTTTTAGTAAGTAAGGCATGATAAGCAAGTTTGCAAATGACACCAAAATAAGTGGTAATGTGGACAGTGAAGATGGTTATTAAAAATTACAGCAAGATCTTGATCAGCTGGGTAAGAGGGCCAAGGAATGGAAAAATAGACTAACCTGGATAAATGTGAGGCGTGAATTTTGGGAAGTCAAACCAGTGAACCGTAGGCCCCTGGGGAGTGTTGTAGAGCAGAGGTGAAAGGAGAAATGGGTGCATATCCAGATGAGGCACAGGGAAGAGAGGAGGGGGGCAGGAGATGGGCGGGATGGGGAGAAGACAGGGGTGATCATAGGTTAGATATATAAAATTCGAGAATTCAATATTTAGATGTTGGGATGTTATGTTACAGCTGTACAGGATGTTGGCAAGTCCACACATGGAGCATTGTGTTCAGTTTTGGTCACCTTGTAAAGAAAAAGTGCGCAGAAATGATTTACAAAGATGTGGCCAGGAATCGAGGGGCTAAGCTAAAAAATCATGAAGAAAATAGATTGGGTGAATACAGTTTTTTCTCACAGGGTAAAGGAATCAAGAACTAGAGGGCATAGGTTTCAGGTGAGAGGAAATATATAGAACCTGAGGGGCAACTTTTTCCACACAGAGGGTGGTGGATATATGGAATGAGCTGCTAGAGAAAATAGTTGAGGCAGGTACAATAATGACATTTAAAAGACATTTGGACAGGTTGGGCCAAAGGGCCTGGTTCTGTGCTGCAGGGCTCCATGACAATCTGATAGTAATTGCTGCTGAACAGCTCGTCTGCAGACACAAAGGACTTTCTGCTTCAGCACAGGAGAGCATCTCTCCCACACAGTCAGACACAATGACCCTGACAAACAAGACCACCAGTGGTAGAGGCCACTCCCATTCCCAATCCAACAGACTCCAAACCAGAAATACACATTCACATTCCTCTCTCTACAAGGCAAGATATCCCTTTTCTGCAGCAGTTAATCACAAAGAAAAATGGGAACTCCAGGCATCAATGATTACAACTGACCCGGAAACCCAGCACTCCAGTGTCAAGCAACCCATAGGCTTCTTACTTTTTGAAAGGGTCACATCGGGCGAGTGAGTGCACTGGTATTATACAGGTGTGTAGATTGACACCAGAGATGCTGTTGCCAGGGAAACAGCTGAACTGCAACATTGAAGTGTAACAAAAGGCACGCATGTAGTCCGGAGAAAGGCTAAGCGAGCAGCTGTCGCACACCTTTAACACAAGAAACAGAACAAATACCGCCACTCAGCACCAGAGATGGAATGCCAGGTGGAAATGAATTTGCAAATAGGTTTCCCATGGATATGGCGGCATGTATTTTAAATATAATGCCGCAGTCTTCCGCAGGTTCACTATAGCCTTGTCTTGTAATTGTGCAGACAAGTCTTCTCCCCACTTTCCCTACCCCGTGTTCGATCCCGAACACGGGAAAATATTTCAAGTTAGGTAGACGGGATGTTGAAATGGGACAGTGACACATCCTCACACACCCTCCGACAAAAAAATACGTGTGGAATGCTAGACTTTCAAAACCCCAGCTGAGGTGGAACCGATTTCGCTTTCCTTCAACAATGTTCTCGCTGGTTTTACTGGCGCTTTGTCATTTTGGCACCTGGATACCACTGCGGGGCTACTGAACACACAAATAAAATTTCTCCCGGCTCCTTCGCACGCTACATCTTAAAGAACCAAACGGCGGTCTCGTGTTTCCAATGCCGACACTCAGCCTGTGAAGGCATCCCCGCGTTCACTATGAGAGGCAAGGGGCAGGGCCCGCTGGGAGAGACGGGAGAAAGTGCAATAATCCCCACCAATATTTTCCAAGCCTCTCTACCTCCAGTCTCGGCATAAGCTCTTACTTACCGAGATCACAGACAGCCACAGCCCGTCCACCCACTGCAGCGCTCACACACCCTCCCCCGCACAGACCCGACCAACCCGCCGATTGACAGCCGCCCTCCACCATTCACATTCAGCAGCTCGCAGGGCACCCACCAACCGGCGTGGAGGGGGTGGGAGCAGGGCTTTGAGAACAAGAGGAAAAAGTTTCATGGATTAGAAATTAAAACCACGACAAATTTGGGAATGGAAGAGTAAATGCAAGGGTAAAACACGGACGATAGGCAAACACAAGAGCATTGGGTAAATGCAGGGGGAAATCACGAGTACGAGGGAAATACAATGGTAAAGGACAGAAAGCAAGTATAAGGGTGAAATGTGAACGAAGGGGAAAAAAGCGACAGTAACAACGGAAATAAGGCAACGGAGGGGTGTTTAACAAGTAGAAAGGCTCAGGATAGACCAGTGGCCTAGCAAAGAAGTAATATCAATCTATCACGAGGTCTACATCAAGATGTCACGATTTATGAACCGAAGTAGAAACAAATAGAATTCATATAGAAACATATAAAATTCTTAAAGGATTGGACAGGATAGATGCAGGAAAAATGTTCCCGATGTTGGGCGTGTCCAGAACCAACTGTCACAGTTTAAGAATAAGGGGCCGGCCATTTAGGACTGAGATGAGGAAAAATATTTTCACCCAGAGAGTTGTGAATCAGTGGAATTCTCTGCCACAGAAGGCAGTGGAGGCCAATTCACTGGTTGTTTTTAAGAGAGAGTTAGATTTAGCTCTTAGGGCTATAGGGATCAAGGGATATGGGGGGGAAAGCAGGAACAGGGTACTGATTTTAGATGATCAGCCATGATCATATTGAATGGTGGTGCTGGCTCGAAGGGCCAAATGGCCTACTGCACCTATTTTTCTATGTTTCTATGAAGTAATCCATGTCCATAACGTGATGAGACATTGAAAAAAGAGAACCTTAAATTAGCGAATTCCCAAGAACATTCAGCAAAATCTATCTTGATTTTAGAAGCTCGTATAATGGTTTGCAAATTGCACTGTTTCCATGTGGTACTGGGAAGAATGATTTTTAAATAATGCACAAACACTTGACATGAAATTGCAAGGTCGAGGCATTGCAGGGAGCCGAGAAGTGGGTAAAGAAAAGGGTGATTTTTTTTCTCTTGTGTCTCTTAGGGAAATATAGTACACGCCATCTTGTCCCAGTATTCTTAATCACTGTCTCCTTCTGCTCATTTACTCCCATGATAGCAACACTGATAATTCATTTCCTGTCTTGGACCTCTTTCAAATTACATTTTAAAACTGAATAAGTGAATGACCGATGTTAGCAATTTGATTCCACCTTCAGGTCTGCATTTTGTGTGGAATAAGTCAAAATAAAACAACTCTCGGGTCCAGATTGTTGATCAATATTATTTTATCATCAGTGGTAATTGACCTAAAGTAGTACTAAAAATAACATAAATCAGAACACACACTCTTCTAGCCTGACCTTGTTTCCATTTAGTATTAACCAACAACTAACCCTTCAAATTTCCCAAATTCAGTAGTGTTCTAACATCAATATAGGCTTCAAGTAATATCTCGTGTTTTTGCTAAATGCAAAATAGCAGTTGTGAGGCTTGCCAGGAAGATTATTGGTTATTTGAAGTGAAGCAGGGATTTGACCTGAATCAGACTTAGTTTGGAAACCTTTACTGCCCATTCTATAAATACAATATGTGCATTATCTCGTGGAGTCTCAAATATTCTCATATAAGTATCCAGTGGACACGAGAGGAAAGGGAAAGTGCTGCTAAATATCTTCCTCTCGTTCTGCACCATTGTAGTTATTGAGAGATAAGTAAGGGTTCTGCAGGAGCCCTTCCATTTTCTGGAATAAGACCTGAAGATTTTTCTCAGTTTTCTGTATAAGCCTCAGCTGGCCAGCTTTCAAAGGAATGATGGATTTTGTCTTTGCTTATTCCTGTGAACCTGCAGATGCTTTTCTTCTAGGTATATGTCCAATACTTAACATGATGACAGGATGTAAGAACTGTGGTCTAACTCCAATTTTCTGAGCAGTATCATCTCTGATTCACAACCAACAACATTGAAATAAGGCAGCTTTTTTAAAAATTGGCAAATTTCCAACACTAATTATCAAAATTAATCTTGATTTTAGCTCATATAATGGTATTGTAAATTGCACAGTTCCCATATGGTGCCATGAAGAATGATAAAACTTGCACAAGAACTTGCTTTGCCCTTAAAATAAAAAGGTGGAGGCAATGTTTTCATTTAGCCATTTATCTCAAATTCCATTTATTTGTTAAATTAGTTTCTTGAATCTACAGAGTGTTATGTAACTACAGTCAGTTCAATTGTAGCGGGGTTATAATGCAGGAATATTCTTAAAGAACAGCAACTGCCCACTTAACACATCTTTCAATTTCATCTTAAAGCATTAACTGTAAAAAAAAATGATGAACTAGACTAAGAACAATTGGAGCATTCCAAACACAACAGGCTTATTTAGCAGACTTCTTTCAAATAGATTGTTAATGACATATTTTGGATCAGTTGTGAGTGCATGCAGGTACATGTGAGTTTGTGAAATTGTATGAAAACATGATTTACTTTCCTGTCTGTTAAAATTGGCAACTATTTCATTTATCATAAAGATTCACTTCTTGTAGATGTGACTGATTATCTACTGAACTGTTTTGCGGACTGTAGGGCAAGATAGGAGGAACATTAGGAACTGCTGTAATCTATCCAAGATCCTGAAACTCCATCATTGATAGTTCCACTTACCCTGTGCTATTTTGGATGGTGAGTGGGGTTGTGAGAAGAGAACACAATGGGATTCATTTAATTCCCCCTTCAGATTAATTTATAGTGGAAGGATCCCAACACCAAGGATAATAAAAATAAGATCATGGAGGATTAATATTCATTAAGGAAAGAGGGCAAGATATTCCTTCCTACCTCACTGAGCTATTGGGAATGTACTAGGAGATAAATCATAACGTTCCAGTTTACAGTGAGACTGCTATTGTTTTGTTCCTAAAAGGAAAAGCAAAGATGGAACCTCTGGAAAAGCAAAGAACATCTACAGTAGATTTGTAACAACATTTTTAAAATTTAATTAATGACAAACAACTGAGTTATATTGAGTGATAATTATTGTATGATTATGGTACACATTTAGCATTATATCTGCATTATCAACAATAATGTCGGTGTAAAGATTGTGTGTGGTGGTGCAGCTGATTATGTGGACATTTGTTAATGTCCAGTGTGGTAAGTTGATTTATATGTGGCTACTTAATATATGTAAGCCATATTTGTAAAGGCCTTTGTAGGTAATTACATTATATGTACATTTTAACTGCTACCACCATGGACAAGATTTACTCCTGAATCTCTTTTAACAGCATGTATTTGTGTCTTGCATATCCAATGTGCAATATGTTTGAAGTTTAAATGTGAGTACATGTATATGAGGTGACATGACCATATATATAAGTTCTATATAAGAGTACATCCATATGTGAATTATATTTAGGAGTGGTTCTATATGAGCCTTAAAGATAAATTGTGCTGTGTATGTTTAATTGTGTTGATTGTCTGTGACACTGGTTTTGTAAGTATTCTCCTATGCACAAGCACAACTATAGTTTCCTTCCTAAAATATATTATAATTTTAGCAACTGCAGAAGACAGTTGTGCTGGATTTCCCTAACAGATTTAGCCCTAACCAACACCTGAAACAGATTGTGCTGCGTGTTTCTAAATTGTAACAGTGACTGGACTTCAAAGTTACGTAATCAGCTATAGAGCACTTTGGGTCATCCTGAGATATGAAATATGCTGAATAAATGCAAAATTTTCATTACAATGCAACATCACAGCGAGCCTAATTCTTAACAATTTACTGCACTCACTTTTTAAATTGCTACTTTTAACAAAACAAAATGCAAATCCAAAGCAGTATCACTTTTCCGACTTCTCTTTTTCCTCATCGGGAACTTCCACGGACAGAATTTGTTCCTTTGTCCCATCGTGAGCAGGAGACATCCTGATCAAGACCGAGGAATCCATCATTTCTGAAATAACATCATCATCGTCCTCATCATCAGTTTCATCCAGCTTTTTTGCTGTAACAGGTGACCGCCGATGGTAAGGGGAGGGAGGAGGCTGCAGTCTTGGCTAGACAGTGGAGAGAGAAGGGTTGCAAGAAAAAGAAAGAAAACAATGATACAATGCCGGGTCTCTGGCGCTGCATTCGTTGTAAGGCAGCAACTTTACCGCTGCGCCACCGTGACTGCCCATAAACTATGTTATAGATCTATGTTATCCCAGTTTCGCATCCTAAACACTAGGGGTAATTTACAGAAGCCAATTAACCTACAAACCCACGATGTCCTTGGGATGTGGGAGGAATGTGGGTCACCCAGAAAAAAACCCACGTGGCCAGAAGGAGAAGGTGCAAATTCCATACAAACAGTACATGTAGTCTAGATCAAACTCGGGTCTCTGGCGCTATAAAGCAGCAACTCTACCGCTGTACCCGTCTACTGCCCTATTTGACAATAGCTTTTTCGGTAAAGGCTGCATACTAAGAAAATACGAATACAGTGAGGCATCTGTGTTGCGGAAGTATCTTCACCAAACGGACTGCCGGGTTAGAGAAGGTGGCTCATCGCCACCCCTCAAAGGTAATTGGAGATGGGCAATGAAGCTTTCCTTGCTAGTGATGCCCACAACCGGAAAATAGGTAAAGGAGGCTATGTGGGACGGAGTGGAAACAATATCACATTTGGTGGCAGCTTGCAACAATTGAGTGACTTGCCAGCTCCAAATATGTTGGTCTGGGACTGAAAGACAGCCAGATTGATTGTGAAAAATAGTTCCTCTTCCTTAAAGAGCATCACTGACAATGTTAACATAACAATCCAACTGTTCCTTAGTTACTGGTAATTGTGCCAGCTTTTTGCTTACATCATTTTAAAACTTGAGTTCCAATCCTCATACTATTTTGGCAGGATTGGAAATCATTGTCCCTGCATTACTGTAACATAAACAGTACAATACCATATCAAGCAGAATAATTTCTTCAGTTCTATTAACAGGTTCCTCTGCGTTATTAGCATCTTGTTGATGCAAAGAAACACTTGACTCGAGTTTATCTCCATTACTAAATACATTTTTTATCACAATGCAGTCATATTTTTTCTCCATTATGGCTTTGAATGGTGCAACCACAGAACTCCACCATTTCCTTGCAAGACCTTGACACTGGGTGATCAAGACATCGGTACACCTGGGGGAGGGGGGGGGGGGGTGGAATGAAATGGCCTACAGATATAACATGAAGCAGGTTCAGAGTGAACTAGCTGTGTCACAGGCAGCAATTAATTAGGAGCCCATTTTACACTACTATTGGAGGCAAATTTCATTCCCTACCCTCACAGTTTTACTTGAACATAAACAAATGGAAATTAATCAGACAATATTCTTCCATTTGATTCCTTATAATTTCATGCTTGCCAAGACAGAATTGAAGTTCACTGTAATATCCAATAAAAACAGGCAATGAAAAATCTAAAGTAGATAAAAAATTGCTGGAGAAACTCAGCGGGTGCAGCAGCATCTATGGAGCGAAGGAAATAAGCAACGTTTCGGGCCAAAACCCTCCTTCAGACTGATATAAGGTGGTGGTGGGGGGGGGGGGGGGGGCAGGAAGAAGAAAGGAAGAGGAGGAGCCAGAGGGCTGAGGGAGAGCTGAGAAGGGGAGGAGACAGTAAGGGCTACCTGAAATTGGAGAAGTCAATGTTCATGCCGCTGGGGTACAAACTGCCCAAGCGAAATATGAGGTGCTGCTCCTCCAATTTCCGGTGGTCCTCACTCTGGCCGGGGAGGAGGCCCAGGACTGAAAGGTCGGATTCGGAATGGGAGGGGGAGTTGGAGTGCTGAGCCACCGGTAGATCAGGTTGGTTATTGTGGACCGAGCGGAGGTGTACGGCGAAGCGATCGCTAAGCCTACGCTTGGTCTCACCGATATAGATCAGCTGACATCTAGAGCAGCGGATGCAATAGATGAGGTTGGAGGAGGTACAGGTGAACCTCTGTCGCACCTGGAACTAGTGCTTGGGTCCTTGAATGTAGTCAAGGGGGGAGGTAAAGCGACAAGTGTAGCATTTCTTGCGGTTGCAAGGGAAAGTGCCTAGGGAGGGGGTGGTACGGGTGGGAAGGGACGAATTGACCAGGGAGTTACAGAGGGAGCCGTCTCTGCGGAAAGCAGACAGGGGAGGAGATGGGAAGATGTGGCGAGTGGTGGGGTCACGTTGGAGGTGGCGAAAATGACGGAGGATAATTTGTTGTATGTGACGGCTAGTAGGGTGGAAGGTGAGGATTAGGGGGCTCCGCCCTTGTTATGAGTGGGGGGATAGGGAGAGAGAGCAGTGTTACGAGGTATCGAAGAAACCCTCGTGAGAGCCTCATCTATGGTCGAAGAGGGGAACCCCCATTCCCTGAAGAAGGAGGACATCTCCGATGCCCTGGTGTGGAACACCTCATCCTGGGAGCAGATGCGGCGTAGACGGAGGAATTGGGAGTAGGGGATGGAGTCCTTACAGGAAGCATGGTGGGAAGAAGTGTAGTCCAGATAGCCATGGGAGTCAGTGGATTTATAGTGGATGTCGGTCAGAAGTCTATCACCTGCGATGGAGATAGTGAGGTCAAGAAATGGTAGGGAAGTGTCGGAAATAGTCCAGGTGTATTTGAGTGCTGGGTGGAAGTTAGTGGTGAAGTGGATGAAGTCAGTGATTTGTGTGTGGGTGCAGGAGGTAGCCCCAATGCAGTCGTCACTTTAGAAAAAAGTCGTCACTTTAGAAAAATTAGAAAAATCTAAATGCTGGATATCAGCCAGCCACAAGTTTTTTGTTGTACACCCTTAAAACTCCAATACAAATCTTGTCATTATGAAATGCTATTCAACTGTGGGTGGGGGTATGAAATGAGCCTGATTCTTTGCATAGCTAAATTTCTTGGCAGGATTTTTTTGACAGTATTCATGTGCTGGATAACAGGCTGACGTTTCCCAAGCTGACTGCAACTAACCCAGCACAGACTGGAAGCAAAAACCCTAACTAAGTCCATTATCACACTGATTATTACCATTGTCCCTGAAGTCACTGATAATGAATTTAAAACACCCTTCCACACTTCTCTATTCATCTGGTTTATGCTGTCAACTTGTAGAATTACCCAAAACAGGAATGAACTTTAATTTTCTGCCCAATTTTACTAAGATCTATTAATAACAGTCTAAAACATTAACATTTGTTCCAAGAAAATCTTCCCAATAATTCTACCTGCATGCTGGCAGATTTTCCAAGTTTCTTTTTAATAAGAGAGAATGTTCCTTTGATTCCATATTTACCCACTACCGAGAGGACTGCATGGAATAATTTAGGTGTTTCTGGTCTGGGTGGAATGATATGCTGGAACCCTTTTGCTTCTGGCTTTACTGATTTTCCACCATCTTTAGAAAGAAGTTTCCTGCAAGTAAATTGAAAAGCAATTATTTGATATAATCTTATTTTTCCACTGTAATCTAGTAAAATGAAGCCGACTGTGTTTATTTAGATTAAAGATGCAGTGATTACACCAAAATTAACCAATCGTGCTCCTGGTTGCAGGGGTAAAGTCTAGGTCAACATTCACCAGTCTTGTTATCCAGTTTGTGGCCATATAATAGATTGACATTCATTAGTGGTGCAGCTCAGTTTAGGGACAGTGTATAGACCAACACTCACCAGTGGCATTATCCAGTTTAGGGACAATTTATAGTCAGGATTTGAAATGTATAACTCTTAGATTTGAAAGTAATAAGTGACCAGGCATCAGTTGTGGTTTGCATAAGGTATTTCAAACTGCTACTGTCTGCATGTAAAAATGGTTTTCAACTTCATTCCTAAAGGGCGTATCTCTATTTTTAGACAAAGACTTCTGATTATAGACACGCTATCTATTCTTACCTTTGCCTTAAATACATTAATAAAACATCCCCTTTAATACTCTAAAATCCAACCCTAGTTTGTGTAATGTCTCAAAATAAATGTATCATTGGAGTTCTAGTATTATTCTGACAACTGTCAAGGCCCAAATATCTTTGCAACTGTATTCCTGTTCTACCGGAGCAGATGAATACTTTCTATGTGTTTAGTTGTTCTGTCCCAAATGACAGATCGTTCTAATTTCTCGATAGCAGATTGTAGGATAATTTTGCTATAATTGTGTGTGTTCAGTGGTTCAATGGTACTTTATTTGTCACATGTACCGAGGTACAGTGAAATTGATTTTTGTATACAGTTCAGTACAAATATCACGATACATTAGTATTTAGATCTCTCACCTTTAATAGTGGAATGCAAACATATGCATTAGGAGCAAGCGAAGGTCATTTGAGCATTCATCTGTGCTCTGACATTTAATGAAATGGTAGCTGATCTGATTGTAATCCAACTCTATATTCCCTTCACCCACTTGCTTCTCAATGATCAATCTACCCCAGCCTTAAATGTATTCAGACTCTGCTTCCTTTTGACGAGGAAAATGTCAAAGGTACACAAGAGAAAAAAATCATTTCACACTGTCCTAAATGTTAACCCCTTACTTCTAAAGGGTTAAATATAACTCAACTTGTCCACGTATTAGTCTATTAAACTATCTCTGAACTGCTTCTAATAAATTAACAACTTCCCTTGAATAAGCCGATCAGTATTCTAAATGGTACTCTAAAATTGGTTTCAGTAATTCCTTATGCAACTGATGCATAACTAATTTGTACACAACCCCTCTAGTAAAAAATAATAACATTCCATTAACTTCCCTAAAGATCACCAAACCTGCATTTTAGCCTTTTGCAAAATAGGTACAAGAATATATAGATCCCTCTACATTTCACACTCTGCAGTTTTTCACCACATGCTTTTTTTTCTCCTGCCAAGATGGTTAATTTCACTTTTCTCCCCACATAATACTATATTTGCCAGTTCTTTGATCTCTCATTATTTATATCCCTATGTAGCTTCCTATATAAAATGTATAATTTTATATCGTTATGAATTACTTTCCTACCTAACTTCACAACTATTCTACTTCTGCCTACAATGAAGTCATTCATACAAAACTGTGATCTTCCTCTGAGTTGTACAGATGTGCAGGAAACAGCTAACATCGAGGTTTGCATTAGAACTTCACATTTGGAATTCAAAGATCACAGCAGTGAATAAAATCCTGCTGTAATGGAAAACAAATACAACCGCAGATATTGGAATGTTAAACAAAACCAGAAATGCTGGAAGAACTCAGCCAGTCAAGCAAACCAGCATTTCTGTTTTTGAATCAAATACTGCACTAGATTAGAGTTTCTGTTTCCTTCCCATGGTGAGCTCCTTAAGAAAAGCAGTATAATTGCCAGGAAACCTGCGGGAAATATTCAAGTCACTTGAAAATTTCTTACATCAGTGATGCGATTGACAGGAAGTTGGAATTCCCACTCCACCCTGTTTACAGCAGCAGGGTTGCCAGGGAGTAAAGTCTCGGTATTGGGACCAGGCCATTGCCTGGCAGAGGTGCATCGATGGCAAACTGGTTGTTTTTCCTGACCCGACTGTACAAGAAGCAGCTAGCACCAAAATTGGGATTTAGAATCACTTATCCTGAACTATATTTAATTGCTTAATTGCATAAAATGACATATCAAAAAGAGTACCCCTATTACATGCATGTACATGAATGAAAACAATAATTATGAAAACAGTTTGCACAGACTTAGCTTTCTTTCGGAGAAGTTTCTGAGAATCCGGGTAGTGGATCAGAATGTCACTCAAATCTCTCTTGTTGAGGATGAAAAGGTTTGCAAATCCATGAGCAATGACGTTGGCAGTCCGCCGATTTCCACCTCCCACTGACAGCAAACTATTATATTAACAAAGGTGAGAGAGGAAGATGGATAAGATGAGGAGAATAGGAAAAGAAAATCATCTGATGATTCGATCACTCAAAAAAAGATTACTTTTTAAATTCAAAACACAATAGTGTAGATATGATAACTAGAGCATATTACACATTTATGTGAGGCTTCAATAATTATAGTACACAAATAATTGAGCCCAACAGATAGGGACAATACAGTGCTCAGTGACTGATCAGTATTGAAGGATGACAGTAGGAACATGGCCTCACCATCAAAGTTCATAAAAGGAGAAATCGGACGGGCTGTCTTTTCCTAAATTTAATCTTCTGGTTTTCAACTGTTATCCATTTGTCACTGATTGCAATCTAATAACACTCAAGTGCAGTCGGACAACTAATATATGGAACAAAATGTACTTGGGATCAGGGCTGGCTATAATGATTCCTGATAGGTGAGCAAACTGCTAATTCTTGCTGTCTTAGTTGAAGTATCAAATCCATCTGACCTAGTGTTTAACCTGATGCTCAACTACTCTGTCCCTGGAAAAAAAACAAGAGCTTGCTCGAATATTTGTCAAGGGCATTGTTCCTGCAAAACTTTACTGATTTCATTTAATTACATTTTCCAGGATTTTATTTTTACAATTTTTTTAAGAGAAAATAAACTTTGATTATAAATTGATCTAAGTAGAGCCTCACCTGATCTCACCAAAAACGGAGCCTGCTCGCAGAGTCACAAACACAGTCTTATCATCGGGGCCACCAACAACCTGGACCTCGCCAGCTTTAATTATGTACATTTCTCTTCCAATCTCTCCCTGAAACAGCCAAATAGCTTCTATTAAGCAGATAGTTTGAAACATTGTCATTAAAAAAACTGCCAATTTTCTTAAATGATAACATAGCTAATGTGTGTAGAGTACATTTATATTAATGTGAAGATTAGTACACGAACAAAGATACATATCTCACCCATTCTAGTTTTCCCATCGCTAGTTTACACCTAATTTTAATCTGTCAATGAAATCAGTTGGCATGAAAATTGGATTGGATGTAACCATTCAATTGGTTAAAATTGACCCGCTTCAATGTATAGAAACATAGAAAATCGGTGCAGGAGTAGGCCATTCGGCCCTTCGAGCAAGCACCGCCATTCAATATGATCATGGCTGATCATGCAAAATCAGTATTCCGTTCCTGTTTTTTCTCCATATCCCTTATTCCGTTAGCCCTAAGAGCTATATCTAACTCTCTCTTGAAAGCATCCAGTGAATTGGCCTCCACTGCCTTCTGTGGCAGAGAATTCCACAGATTCACAACTGTCTGGGTGAAAACGTTTTTCCTCATCTCAGATACACGTATTCCAAATACGTGTATTTGGAACCATATGTACAGACATGATTGTGACTGTGTATAAGTGCATACATAGTGGCGATCAATGACAAAATACGTTCTTCAAGTGGCATACAAGTGTCTGGTTTAACATAACGGGTGATTATATATTAAGTAGGATTAAATATGATGAGTTTGCTTGGGTGCCTGTGAATGTGATGCTTCTGCGACAGAACTCTAGGAGGATCTGATGTGATGCTGACAGCTGCTGTGTGATTTGTATATCTTGTTTGTACGTGTACTTTGTCTTGTTAATAAATGTTGAGTGAAAAATAAAAAGTACTACTACAGTATAGTCAGCATATTTCTGCCTGTGCAGAAAATGGAAACCGAGCAATTAATTGAAATCACAATTACCCATTAAAATTGCCTGCTGGTTTGGCAACTTAGCTGGATGGTTATTCAGAGTAGACATAAACTGCTGGAGTAATTCAGCGGGTCAGGCAGCATCTCTGGACAAAAGGAATAGGTGACGTTCTCAGCACCTCTGACACAGTCTGAAGAAGGGTCAGAACTTGAAACGTCACCCATTCCTTCTGTCCAGAGATGCTGTCTATCCCGCTGAGTTACTCCAGCATTTTGTGTCTATCTTCCATGTAAACCAACATCTGCAGTTCCTCCCTACACAATAGGTGACGTTTCGGGTCAAGACCCTTCTTTATCTAGCTATTTATCTCATTCAGCAAATGTTTATTGGTTCAAAGTTGGCTCAGTGCTAACACATTTGCCTCGGAGTTTGAATATTGTCAATCCCCACAATTGAGACGAGTATAAGATTTGAGCTGATCCACCACTGCCTTACTGACGGAATGCGGTACTGCCATGTGTGGGTTTTTTCCACAAATAGATTGAGAGGAATAGACAGGAAGAGGTGGGAGGGGAGCACAGATGCCAATATGGACACATTGGTCAAATGACCTGTTACTGTGCCAGAAATATCTAGATACGTTAGTAGGAGTTTGCTAAATATGCTGCACATATGCAAACCTTTATTTTATTAACCCTGTTTAAGCATTTTGTGGTTACCTTTTTACATACGTGGTCTCCAGGCAAATATACAACTGATTTGAGTCGCTTCAGCATGTCGAAAACCATCTGTCTGTCACAGCCCTGTACAGAGGTCAAACAAATAGAATGAGATTTGAGCTTCCAGCTCCAGCATAGTCTGCATATAATTAGCAGATGACACCAAAATTGATGGTATAGTGGACAGTGAGGAAGTATCTGAGTTTACAACAGGATCTAGATTAGTTGTGAAGGTGAGTGAAGGAATGGCCAATGGAATTTCACTCTGGCAAGTGTGATATGTCAAACCAGGGCAGGATTTAAACAGTAAATTGTAGATCCCTGAAGAGTGTTATAGAACAGAGAAATCTGGGGTATAGGTGCATGGTTCCCATGGTGGTGAGTCAGGTGGGCAGTGTAGTGAAGAAGGCATCTCGCACGATTGCCTTCACTAGGAAGAGGACTGAGTACAAACATAGGGACATCATGATGAAGCTGCATAAGTCATTTTTGAGACTACACTTGGAGTTTCATGTGCAGCTCCGGTCACCCAGCTAAGGGAAAGATGTCATTAGGGGATGGAAACGGTACAGAGGAGATTCACCAGGATGTTACCTGGGTTTGCAGGCTTGAGTTGGAGGGGAAAGTTGGATGGGCTGGGATTTTTTTCCTTTGGAGCGTAGGAATCTGATGAATAACCTTATTGAGGTATACGAGATATAAGGAGTACGAATAAAGTGAATGTTCAGTCCCTTTCTCAGGGTAGAGGATTCAAAAACCACAGGGGATAGGGTGAAAATGAAGAGATTTTACACAGACCTCGGGACAAAGTTTCACTCAGAAGGTAATCCATATCTGGAATGAGCTGCCAAAGGAAGCTATAGAAGCGGATACAAATATGACTTTTGGCATTTGGATAGGAATGGTTTCGAGAGTTACATGCCAAATGCAGAGAAATGGGACCAGTCCAATATGCAAATTTGGTTAGCATGGGCAAAGTGGGCTGAAGGGCCTGTTTCTGTGCTGTATAGCTCTATAACTGTGTTCCAGCTAGTTTTCCTCATCTACAGCAGAGCATCCCACTTTCTCTCCCTTTAGCCTTCTCCTATTGGCTAACTCAGTACCTGAAAGAGTGCAACTTTACTGACAATGCTGAAGTTGACGTCAATGGCAATGTCCAGCCTCATTTTATCAGGGAGTTGTACCAACAGCTCTGATTCATCTGGAGAAACAATGAGGAAGAGAGATAGAATTGGGTTTCAACCTGAAAGATGAGATCTTGATGTACTTGGCATTGAAATTAAAATACTTTCAATAATGCCTTGTACTCTGGCTCTAAAACTCATTCCAATGCCAAACCATTATAAATTAAAATTATTGGTGCTGTTTCTGAATGTTCATCATATATAAAACAAAGAAAAACAATTAGCAGCACAAGTGAATATAAGTGGGTGTGACGTAGTTATTTATGAGACTACTGTTAGTAGGGTAACAAAAGTTGGCTTTAAATTAATTGACTTTTAGAAAGGCAAAAACAAAAAGACAGTAAAGGATAAAATTACGTAAGTAGAAAGAAAGGATCTTGGACCAGAAGATTAGGACAAAGAATTAGTGTGGATAAATCTAAGAAAGAACAAACAGCATAAAGAATTGACTGGATTAGTAATCATATCTCCTAACACTAATTATAGAGTTGGACAAGTATTTAAAAAAATAGCGGCATGAATAACACAAATGATCCAATGGTCATGGAAAAGTTACCATTGACACAGACTGGGTAAGCTTAATTTACACAAGTTGTTTGGAGGACAAATGCATGGAATAAATTTGAGACAGAAAGCTGAGACCATGACTCCCCATTTTAACAATAAATGTTTAAAGACATAATGCAGAATTTTCAATGACTATTCGTGCAAGAATAAAAATAAACCATCTTAACGTTTTTTTTTCCATTAACCAGATAGAGCCATTACCTGCAATGCCGGCATTTTTGTTTTTCCCAACTACCCATAAACTGAGGAGAGAGACAAGAGTTAAGGTAGTTACTTGGTCTGGAGTTAGACAAAGATTGGACAAGCTGAGGATGGCAGGTTTCCTTAGATTGAATCTTACAATAATCCAGTTGTTTTATTTTTATCATTACAGAGTTTAACATTTATTTTCAATTCTAGATTTTGATAGTTATTTGAATTTCATATATCTCATAATACTCGTTTATTTCATTTTCTCGATTTTCTCATTTATTAGATTATTTACAGATTACAATGTTTACATATTCGGTTGTGCTGCCGCCAGTAAGAATGTCATTGTTCTATCTGGGACATATGACAATAATACACTCTTGACTTGAGATCGCGCCAATGTATAAAATGTGCATCAGCTACATTCTCTTTCAGCGTGCCTTTGATGGATTCCTGACCACCCAGAATCTCCAGTAGTCACCTTCTTACCCTCCCCATTATTTATATCTCTGAATGGTCATTTGCTTTCTAAGGGTGGACAGAAATTCTCTTCTCCGTTGGATGTTAAAAAACTCCTGGACCCAGTCCCAATCTGAAGTAAACTTGCCTCTGCTGCTTTTCAGGGAGTTGTTTTGATCTCTGGGAAGCTCTCAGGATCCATGTAGTTACAACAGGAAATTTCTCATCATCTTTCAAAATCATAGTACATGATTTTTTTTAAACGATTGTTAGGACGAGGAACTGTACCACATATGAGAAATGTCCTCTCATTACAGCATTTTTATGATTTCCCAAACATAAACTATATTTCATGTTGATTCACAAAAGCTGATCATGAGATTGTAACTTAACCATACCGAGCATTCCTTGTGACTCCCAGGTAAATTCGTACCACTTCCGCACTCGGCTCTGGACTCCTCGAGGAATTTTGTTCAGATTCATATACCTCACTGTGTTATCCATACAGTTTCGATAATAAGTCTGTCGAGCAGTAGCTGCCCCCACCACTTCTCTCATCTTGAAAACAATAGAAACAGTGGATTTTTGCCTTTACTCAGTTGTGGCTATCAGCCAGTATAAGCCAAAACCGCAAATACAGATAAGTTAATACTCAATTTTGAATGTACAACTGTGGCATGAAGTTCAAACAGAAAGTATATAAGACAAGCATGCAAGTGTGCTAAGAGAATAACAGATACAATAGTGGGGAGGGCCAACATATCTTACATTCTGCAAAATGTATGGGTTACAAAGGAGTAAAGGGCCTGTCCCACCAGCATGTGATTGCATGCATCTAGCGCGAGCAAACGTGGTGGCTTGAGGCGTACGGCCTCGCGGGGCCGGTCCCACTTCCAACCACGGAGCCGTCTGGAGTTGTGTGGAGCTGGTCCCGACATCATACTCACCAATCAGCTGGGCAGGAGGCGGGCCGACTGAATTTGGACGTCGAAACGGCATGCCGGGCGGTGACGTCATCGCGCAACGCCACTTGCTAGGCGTACGCCGTCAAGACGCTGCGTACGGCGTCAAGACGCTGCGTACGGCGTCGAGGCGGTGTGTGGGGCCTCCATGCGGCAGCGGGCCGGCAGGTCTTTGCCGCGTGGAATTTTTGAACTGTCAGTTTTTCGGAGCCCCGCGCGATGTCGGGCCCAGCTCCGCACAACTCCACGTGGCTCCGGCGATCGAAGTGGGACCGGCCCCGCGAGGCCGCACGGCTAGCGCGACCACGTTAGGTCGCGCTAGCCGCATGCAGTCGCATGCTCGTGGGACAGGCCCTTAATTCTGAAAAGACTCAACAAATTCAGTCTTCATTCACAATGGGTGTTGTTCACACCCGTAACAGTGCAGTCTTCTGACCAAGAGATGTTCTAAAAGAGGGAAATGAAAACACATCACCTCTCAGAGAGGTGTAATCAAACTGATTAGCCAGAAATGAAAGTTAATGCTTTTAATTAAAAAGCATTCCTTTATATTGTTATTTTAATTCTTGTAAAGGGTCTTCATTTATAACATCCAGTGCCAAAGTAGGCAAAATGACTTTCTTTTTGACCTCTGCTGATGCAACAAGTCACTTGTGGGGTGGGGTTTAACTTGTTTGTTCAAATGCTTTTTCTCCAATTCGTTAGAAATCTAGCCGCATCACCTGGCTGTCTGTGACAGAAGGCAGGATTTCGTACACAAAGACTCTTTATCCATTGCCTTCAGGCAATTCTATCCATTAAGCCTTAGCACTTTTGTTCTCTAACATGAGTGATCTATGACCAAAAGTAATATGGAATTTCTCAATCAAGGCGAATCGGTTTTGAAACAAAGATGGTACATTTCAATTTTAATGCAGGGAAGACCTGACATATGAGCTAATCTTCTCACTTATCAATTGCATTTCGATTTATATTTGCCATTTCTTTTTCCTTCAATAGTATGTTCTGTACCTGACCAATCATAATGGAGAAGATGAGGACTCCCATGAAATAGTTGACAAGTTGAAAATAAATTTCGAACACGGTCTGTGGGTCAGGTAACCCTCCAATTGTAATCAGAGTCTTCACAGCCCAGTAATAGCACCTCATATAACTGCAAGGGGAAGAGAAGCAGAGTGTATAAAATCTCAGGTTTCAAGTACAAAATTATTTTAATTGAATATTTAAATTTGAGCGCTAATCTACTTGTGGTGCTTAAGATGATTAAATGAAGTAAAAACAGAAACTACAACTTCAGAAAGAGAAATCCAGAATGAGGGCAAAACAAAAGTCAAGATAGAGTGTTCAGGAAGCACTTCAGACAAAGAATAGAAAACATCTGGATGTCTCCTGTTCCTGCATCACTATTCCCTTGTTGGATATTTATCCTGAAGGTGTGAATGCTAACTGAGATGTGGTTCAATGATGCTGCTAATCCTGACGTTCACCCAATGACCATCAATGATCATCCCACGCTCCGCCCGCTGACCCGGACTCCACTCCCCGCGGGCCTCCACCATCGACTCCTCCGAGCCTCGCCACTCCACCGCTTTCCATCACACCGCAGCCGTCGCCTTACCTGAGTCCTAGGCTCAGCACCGGGCCTGAAGCCTCCACGCTGCAGACTCCAACTCCACGGGGTTTTACTGCGCTGAGTCCTAGTGCTAGTCCCCCTAACCCAGGGAACCTCAGTGGTTGTTCCACTGGGTCTTCCCCTTCAAACCATGTGACCCCAGCTCTTCCCCACCCACACTATAGTCCTCATACCCCCTCCCTCCCTGACCACCCCCCACCCCCCCACCAGACATCGCCTCGGCCCCAGTCCACTCACCTGCCTTTCTCCGGCCCCAACCCCCATCCTTGCCGTGTGTTCACCTACCCCCCTAACCTCCCCCTCTCTGATACCGAACGGTCTGTCGTCAGCAGAGGCCTTACCTTTGTCGCCCTCCATCCCCACCTCAATGAGTTCCGCGCCCGCCACGATGTGGAGCTCTTCTTACGTCGCCTCCACCTCAAAGCGTCCTTCCCTGGGAAGGAGTCCTCGCCCCCCATTGATGACCCCTTCTCCCGTCTCCAATGGACCCCCTCCTCTTGGACTCCCCCTCATGGCCACCTTCCAGCCTTAGACCTTTTTATTTTAAACTGCCGGCGGGACATTAACCGCCTCAACTTCTCCACTCGCCTGTCTCACTCTAACCTCTCCCACCCTGAATGTACAGCCCTCCACTCACTCTGTAACAACCCAGACTGGGTGATCAAACCCGCCGACAAGGGAGGTGCCGTGGTAGTCTGGCGCGCTGATTTCTACAAGGCTGAGGCCATGCGCCAACTCTCAGATACCTCCTCCTACTTACCCTTGGACCATAACCCCACAGACGAGCACCAGGCCACTATCTCTAGCACCATCACTGACATCAACTCCGGCTTTCTGCCCTCCCAAGCCTCCAACCTCATCGTTCTCCAGCCCCGCACGGCCCGATTTTACCTTCTCCCCAAAATCCACAAACCTGACTGTCCTGGCAGACCCATTGTTTCTGCCTGTTCGTGACCTACCAAACTTATTTACACATACCTCGACTCCAACCTATCCCCCCTGGTTAAATCCCTCCCTACCTATGTTCAAGACACCTCACACGCTCTTCGTCGCCTCCAGAACTTCCGTTTTCTAGGCCCCCATTCCCTCATCTTCACCATGGATGTCCAGTCACTCTACACCTCCATCCCCCACAAGTAGGGTCTCAAAGCCCTCTGTTTCTTCCTCGACTGGAGAACCAACCAATCCCCATCTACTGATACTCTCCTCCACCTAGCAGAGCTGGTCCTTACCCTTAATAACTTTTCGTTTGCCTCTTCCCATTTCCTCGAAATACAAGGCGTAGTTATGGGCACGCGCATGGGCCCTAGCTATGCCTGCCTCTTTATAGGGTACGTCGAACAATCCATGTTCGAGACGTACCCTGGCCCTATCCCCGAACTCTACCTCCGCTACATCGACGACTGCATTGGTGCTACCTCCTGCACCCACACACAACTCACAGACTTCATCCATTTCACCACTAACTTCCATCCGGCATTCAAATACACCTGGACCATTTCCGACATTTCCCAACCATTTCTTGACCTCACTATCTCCATCGCAGGTGATAGACTCCTGACTGACATCCACTATAAACCCACTGACTCCTGTGGCTATCTGGACTACACTTCTTTCCACCCTGCTTCCTGTAAGGACTATCCCCTACTCCCAATTCCTCCGTCTACGCCACATCTGCACCCAGGATGAGGTGTTCCACACCAGGGCATTGGAGATGTCCTCATTCTTCATGGAACGGGGGTTCCCCTCTTGTACCATAGATGAGGCTCTCACCAGGGTCTCTTATATACCCCATGACTCTACTCTCACTCCCCATCCCCCCACTCATAACAAGGGCAGAGTCCCCCGTGTACTCACCTTCCACCCCACCAGCCGTCACGTACAACAAATAATCCTCCGTCATTTTCGCCACCTCCAACCTGACCCCACCACTTGCCACATCTTCCCATCTCCTCCCCTGTCTGCTTTCCACAGAGACCACTCCCTCCTTAACTCCCTGGTCAATTCGTCCCTTCCCATCCGAACCACCCCCTCTCTGGGCACTTTCCCTTGCAACCGCAAGAAATGCTACACTTGTCGCTTTACCTCCCCCCTTGACTCCATTCAAGGACCCAAGCAGTCTTTCCAGGCGCGGCAGAGGTTCACCTGCACCTCCTCCAACCTCATCTATTGCATCCGCTGCTCTAGATGTCAGCTGATCTACATCGGTGAGACCAAGCGTAGGCTTGGTGATCGCTTCGCCGAACACCTCCGCTCAGTTCGCAATAACCAACCTGATCTCCCGGTGGCTCTGCACTTCAACTCCCCCTCCCATTCCGAATCCGACCTTTCTGTCCTCGGCCTCCTCCATGGCCAGAGTGAGGACCACCATAAATTGGAGAGCAGCACCTCATATTTCGCTTGGGCAGTTTGCACCCCAGCGGTATGAACATTGACTTCTCTAATTTCAGGTAGTCCTCTCCCCTTCTCAGCTCTCCCTCAGCCCACTGGCTCCTCCTCCTCCTTTCTTCTTCCCACCCCCCCCCCTCCCCCCACCACCCTCACAATGAGTCTGAAGAAGGGTTTCGGCTCGAAACGTTGCCTATTTCCTTCGCTCCATAGATGCTGCCTCACCTGCTGAGTTTCTCCAGCATTTTTGTCTACCAATGATTTTTGATTCTTGTTGTGAGCAAGAGCAGATTACTTGATAATAAAGTTTTATGAGTAACATTTTACCCTAATTTGATAATGCATTTTTCACATCTTTAAGGTACCCAAAAACATTTATTGAAATACTTTTGAAGTGCACTGATGGTTGGAATGTATGAACTGTGATTGTCAATTTGTGCAGAGCCAGTTCCAGAACTGGTAGAGAAATTTAAAAAAGAACATGCAACCTTACTCTGAGTCAGAGCCAAGTGTACTATCACTGAGACACAGCTGACATAACAGATGTGTCAGCTGCTCCATGCATAAGCTGCAGAAACGATGTTTTGGAGTGAAAGTCTATCATGTATGAGAGCTAATCAGATAAAACGCTAACATATGGCCTTTCAATGCTTGCTTCCAGAGTTAAATTTCATTGAAATCAATTGATTCAAATTTTAGAGATGTATCATGTTGTGTATTTAGCACATATACTTCAGGACAACTTTTATCGAATCAACAAGTTGAAAGCCAGACAGGAAGAAAAGGTTATGATTTCTTACAGGATATTGCAGGAAAAGGAGAGGAAAATTAAAATACTTAAAGATTCAATTCCAATGAAAGACCATTGATCTGAAATGTTGACTTGTTTCTCACTCCGCAAATGTTCCTAGACTAGTGCTCATCATTTAGAGTTATTGACTCTTGGAGCTAAACAGCATGGAAATAGGCCCTCTAGCCCAGCTTGTCCGTGCCAATCAAATTGTTTAAATAAGCTAGTCTCTCTTGTCTGAGCCTGGCCCATATTCCTTCAAACCTTTCCAACCCATCTACCTGCTCAGATGTCTTAAACATTGTAATTGTAAGCACCTTTACCCCTTCCTCCGTTAGCTCATGCTACGTATGCACCACACAGTGGGTGAAAAGCTGCTTCCTCAGCCTCTTTTAAATCTTTCCCTTCTCAATATAAACCTATAGTTTTAGAAACAGCATTTGCCTTTTTTCTTCAGATTTCCAGCAACTACTGCCATTTGCTTTTGGGTTATTGTTGAATTCACTGCCACTTGCCCTCTGGGAATCCGCACCCTGAAGAAGCTCTGCTCCTCCCTCCTATGGGGTACCAATTTGTCTCTTTGGCCCCATTCCGCTAGTTCTAATGAACAATTATAGGCTTGAAATGTTAACATTTTCTCTCTCTACAGATTCTGTCTGACCTACTGAGTATTTTCAGCATTTTATCTTTCATTTTCAAATTTTAGCAGTTTTGTACAGACTTTCTATTTCAAACTATTGATTACTGGTGTCATTTGGATGGACAGTCTGGCACATATTATTACCAATACATCATGTAGGAAAGTAGCAAATAAAAATCTCAGAAAAAGCAACATATCAGATCTAACAATTAAACCCACCTGTTCCCCTCACCATCATAAACCCACTTTGTGGATCCAATGCCCTCGAAGTCAGATGCCCAATAGTATAAACAGCTGTTTATGTGGAGGCTGTACAGTAAATATATTGTGGTCCTTATCACTCTGTAAAGCACAAAGCATTTGGTTACATTTAACGTAATGGGAAATTTCTTGATTGGTATATTTGAGAGATGAGGATTGATGTATGTATCTTTAACAATTCACTCACCATTCACGAGTAGGTGCATTCCCCTTCCTGAACATCCTGACTCTCAGAATGAAGGGTCAGGATCTGTATTTTTGCAATTTACTACTACTTAACATGAGCAAGCTCTGTTTCATTTTAAGCTGCTGCCACAATTGAATGATGTGACTGTTTCTGATCTTCCTAGCTTTTATTGAAAGGAACCTATCGTCGCATCTCTGGATAGCAATATGAAGAGGCTTTGATCTGTATGTGTTGCACAAACACCTTGGTATCACCCTCGGTATCAAAAATGTATCCTGATATTATCATGTGCAGCTGAGTGATACCTTGGTACTTTATTTTAAAAGGAAAGGACAATTCTTGAGTATCTCTATTTAAAGGAACAGTACCTAATTATTGCAGTGTTTAAAGGGAATAATATTTGAACATTACTGTATTGAAAGGAGACAGCATCTGTGTATCACTGTGTTTCAAGGGTTTCAATTCTGTTTAAAGGCTTAAATATCCGATTCTCACTATGTTTAAAGTGTCAGACCAATGTTTTACCAATGCAACACTGTTTTACAGAAGATATTATAAGGTACTTCTGAATAACTCACAACAATTTCTGAGTGTTTGTGTGTGGTACATGGTGGAAATTCAAGGTGTGATTACAAGTCTATCTGAGAAATAAAACAGTGTTACGCACCTGTAAATATAAGCTTTGCTCATTATTGCTTCCAGTCGGTCATTAAATTCAAGAAAGGTTGTGTACTGTTACAAAAGATTTTTGAAAGATGTTTAGTAACACCACAATATACCATACTAAAAAAATGTGGGATTAAATATTTCTTTAAATCACACTTATAATACTAACAGGGAAAGTACCATTTAATTGGCATTCCAATCATAATGCCAAATGAATGATAGATTAAACGAAATGCAATCCAGAATCTTTCAAAAGCAGGCTGATCAACTTGACCTGCACTAGTTTTTCCCAATCTAATTGATTTGTTATGAACTGAAAAGAACCACTTGAAAGAGTGCTTGTATTATCCTTAAGGATCAAAAGGAAATTGGATATATTCTCGTAAAATAAAATATTGTAGGGCTATGGAGAAAGATCAGTGTGGAACTAATCAGACTGATTATTTCACTGGCCACGTTCTCTGCTGGAATATTCTATGAGAGAAAATTCATAAGTACCATACATTTGATCCACCCAATGCAGGGTTATCAAATTGGGAAGTCCAAGCAGCTGAAGATATTAGCCTCCGATATTATCATATGGAATATATTGCTGCAGGAGGAAGTTGCAGCAGGTAATTGCTCCAAGTCTGTAAATGTTTGGATGTGATGTGTGACCAGGGTCCTTGAAAGTTTTATTATGAGGATGGGGAAGATACGACTATTGGCCATTGTTATGCAGCCTACAAGTGCTCAGGTTAAAGAGGTGGCGAAGAATGAAATGTTTGGACACGTTACAGGTGGAATCAGAATCTTTGGATAGTTGTGCGATTGAGGGAGGATGGTCAAGGTGTTTGGTATTTTTATCATAGGTTCATGGAGGGTTCATTAACTTTGGAGTTATTGGCATGAATGAAGTCTTGAGATGGTATTTTATTTTTGGACAGCGTTGGTTCGTGAAGGGTGAGATCTGGTGTTTGGACTGCATAGATGAGGGAAAGGAGCAAGTTCTGATCTTGAGCAATAACTTAGATTCAATAAGGCTTTGAGAGTCTGCACCATGGAGCCATGGAAGGAGCTTTGTGGTCCAAGTGATTGTGAATGGGAAGGTGTTCAGAGATGGGGGTCAGTGGGACCAGGCCAGGACCTGTGGTTGGAGCCATGGTGGGTAAGGAAATGGGGAATTTTGGAATAAAAAAACAGGCACAACAGATGAAGTACCTACTTTTTTATCTATACAATATATACTCTGACTTTTCCTGAGGCAACAATGTGGGCATGGAGAATGAAGCAGGTTGCGCATATTGAACATAATGACCCACAACAGGTACAGGTGAAGGAAGTATTTTGTTCTCAGACAATACAGGAGACAACGTTCTCACTTTCATGAGTGCTCAGTCTCTCTGTCTGTATTTTGCAGTATTAGCTCACCAGAGCTAAAAAAAACAGACACTCCAAGCACCGCCATAACTGCCTATGCTTCAAAGGTCATAATTGTGCTAGAATGGTTTGTACTTGCACCGGGGAACCAGGTGTAGTGACAGTTTGTCCTGATTATCTGTTACCCTCAACTACCCTCAACTACCAGCAATAAAACATACTACATGCTCGTTACCACATTACTATAGCATCCAGCTGTTCTCAAAAGGAATGTCAAATTTCCTACATTACAATACTGGCTATATTGGAAAAGTAGTTCTTTTGCTGTAAATTGCTTTGAGGTTCTGAAAAGTCTTACATAATGCAAGTTCTTTTCTCCTAACAATTTATTTTTAATTGATTTCTGGTTGTATCTAAGCAGTTGATATGTATCATTTTTTACCATGAGTTACTGACCTTTAAAATCAGAACCTATGGTGACATTGGATCCAGAAGCTATAAACTTTGGATACAGCTTCGCCAAGGGAACAAAACATCAACCAAACTTACCTTCAAGAGGCGTGGAACTCTCAACAACACTTTGTAGCCTAGTTTAAAGTACAATATATCCAAAGGCAAAAGGGACACCAAATCCATCTGGAAACAGAATGAAAGTGATTATATTTTTAATTATTTTTTTGAAGATTTCCCTCTCTTTCTTGCATTAAAAAAGTCATTGTTCAATGTAGTTTTACCACTCAGCTAACAATTCTAGAATGTAAGCTTATTCACCAACTACAGAGCAGAGGACCCTTGGGCAAGAGTGACCATAATATGGTTGAGTTGATGGAGAGTGACATTGTTAATTCAGAAACAAGGGTCCTGAACTTAAAGAAAGGTAACTTTGAGGGTATGAGAAGTGAATTGGCCAAGATAGACTGGCAATTCATTCTTAATGGGTTGATGGTAGATATGCAATGGAAGGCATTTAAAGACTGCATGGATGAACTACAACAATTGTTCATCCCAGTTTGGCAAAAAGATAAAAAATAAAAAATAAATTAAAAAAATCAGGGAAGGTAGTGCATCCATGGATAACAAGGGAAATCAGGGATAGTATCAAAACAAAAGATGAAGCGTACAAATTAGCCAGAAAAAGCAGCCTACCAGAGGACTGGGAGAAATTCAGAGTCCAGCAGAGGAGGACAAAGGGCTTAATTAGGATAGGGAAAATAGATTATGAAAGAAAACTGGCAGGGAACATAAAAACTGACTGCAAAAGCTTTTATAGATATGTGAAGAGAAAAAGATTAGTTAAAACAAATGTAGGTCCCTTGCAGTCAGAAACAGGTGAATTAATCATGGGGAACAAGGACATGGCAGACCAATTGAATAACTACTTTGGTTCTGTCTTCACTAAGGAAGACATAAATAATCTGCCGTAAATAGCAGGGGACCGGGGGTCAAATGAGATGGAGGAACTGAGTGAAATCCAGGTTAGCCGGGAAGTGGTGTTAGGTAAATTGAATAGATTAAAGGCCGATAAATCCCCAGGGCCAGATAGGCTGCATCCCAGAGTACTTAAGGAAGTAGCCCCAGAAATAGTGCATGCATTAGTGATAATTTTTCAAAACTCTTTAGATTCTGGAGTAGTTCCTGAGGATTGGAGGGTAGCTAATGTAACCCCACTTTTTAAAAAGGGAGGGAGAGAGAAAACGGGGAATTACAGACCAGTTAGTCTAACGTCGGTAGTGGGGAAACTGCTAGAATCCGTTATTAAAGATGGGATAGCAGCACATTTGGAAAGTGGTGAAATCATTGGACAAAGTCAGCATGGATTTATGAAAGGTAAATCATGTCTGACGAATCTTATAGAATATTTCGAGGATGTAACTAGTAGAGTGGATAAGGGAGAACCAGTGGATGTGTTATATCTGGACTTTCAGAAGGCTTTCGACAAGGCCCCACATAAGAGATTAGTATACAAACTTAAAGCACACGGTATTGGGGGTTCAGTATTGATGTGGATAGAGAACTGGCTGGCAGACAGGAAGCAAAGAGTAGGAGTAAACGGGTCCTTTTCACAATGGCAGGCAGTGACTAGTGGGGTACCGCAAGGCTCAGTGCTGGGACCCCAGCTATTTACGATATATATTAATGATTTGGACGAGGGAATTGAATGCAACATCTCCAAGTTTGCGGATGACACAAAGCTGGGGGGCAGTGTTAGCTGTGAGGAGGATGCTCGGAGGCTGCAAGGTGACTTGGATAGGCTGGGTGAGTGGGCAAATGCATGGCAGATGCCGTATAATGTGGATAAATGTGAGGTTATCCACTTTGGTGGCAAAAACAGGAAAGTAGACTATTATCTGAATGGTGGCCGATTAGGAAAAGGGGAGATGCAACGAGACCTGGGTGTCTTGGTACACCAGTCATTAAAAGTAGGCATGCAGGTGCAGCAGGCAGTGAAGAAGGCGAATGGTATGTTAGCATTCATAGCAAAAGGATTTGAGTATAGGAGCAGGGAGGTTCTACTGCAGTTGTACAGGGTCTTGGTGAGACCACACCTGGAGTATTGCGTACAGTTTTGGTCTCCTAATCTGAGGAAAGACATTCTTGCCATAGAGGGAGTACAGAGAAGGTTCACCAGACTGATTCCTGGGATGTCAGGACTTTCATATGAAGAAAGACTGGATAGACTCGGTTTGTACTCGCTAGAATTTAGAAGATTGAGGGGGGATCTTATAGAAACGTACAAAATTCTTAAGGGGTTGGACAGGCTAGATGCAGGAAGATTGTTCCTGATGTTGGGGAAGTCCAGAACATGGGGGTCACAGTTTAAGGATGAGGGGGAAATCTTTTAGGACCGAGATGAGTGGTGAATCTCTGGAATTCTCTGCCACAGAAGGTAGTTGAGGCCAGTTCATTGGCTATATTTAAGAGGGAGTTAGATGTGGCCCTTGTGGCTAAAGGGATCAGGGGGTATGGAGAGAAAGCAGGTACAGGATACTGAGTTGGATGATCAGCCATGATCATATCGAATGGCGGTGCAGGCTCGAAGCACCTATTTTCTATGTTTCTATGTTTCAATTTGCTGACGGTGGGATAGTGTTGTTTTGATGAATGATTCAACTCTCTTGATCCGATGAGGAATATTAGAAGTGACTACACTGTAATATCTTTGGAAACTGGATTACAATGAAAGAGAAAAGGGCCAAGGTAGACATCAAATGTTTTACAAATACTTTTCTCTCTAAGAACCAGTTCCAGAATAGATTGAAGGGCCGCTATTAACAAACTGGGTGTTCGACTGGACATTGAGCAGGGATAGGGTCTGAATGTGACACTGCTGCCTGAAGAGATTGGCCTGTGCTGCTAAGTCAGCCACTTTGGTACAGTAATGGCAATCATCCTTCAGGAAAGGAGCTTTTTACTCTATACCAAAGGAAACATACACAAAGCAATGAAGCAATTACACCATTAAAAAACATGGGTCCTGTATAAACCTACGGAGCTGATGAATTTCCTGCATCATTGAAAGTGTCTTTTGCAGGCACTTGGCAGTATACCTGGCCCTACCCTCTTCAACCCATCTCTGATAAGGAAGGCTGATGTTGGAGTAGGGATGAATGATGAAGATGTAAGCAATGCTGTGGGGCAGGGTGGGATTTGGCTACTACAATAACAGCTACATGGCTGGGCAGTGGGGCAATTTGAGCTATAACTTTCTCATCAAGTTACCCCATTGAATTTGCGAATTGTTTTTGCCTTATAACAATTTACACATGTTAAATACTGGTGTGCCGAGTGACATTTTACTGAGGTTACGGTATAGCTGAGTGTATTGGTCCATTGCTGCTGTTTATTTAAATGTCCCCATAAATATCCTTACTTGGATGATATGGAATGATGGAGCAGAGCACAGATCTCATACCCAACAGAACTAACGGTGCCAGATACAGTGGGTGGAAATGGCCAGGCTGCATGGGTAAATGAGCCACCGCAACATTTTCTGTGTGACTATCCTACTATGACTGCTAAACTGTTCGGGGGTTCTCCATGTGATCACAGTGCATGCGTAGCTGCAGCAGCTGTTGGAGTTACTTCGATTTTACACTGGATCATGTGGTAAACAAAAGGACACTAAGTGCTGGAGTAACTAAGTGGTATCGTTTTGGGTTGAGACCCTTCTTCAAACTGATTGTGGGGTGAGGGGAGATGAAAGATGGAAAGGGGAGCAGCAGGACAAAGCATGGTCGGTAATAGGTAGACATAGTCGAGAGGGGTTTGTGATAGGCAGATGGTTGGAACAACAATGGAACAGAAGGTGTGAGACAGGTTTGAACCATTGTGTGTTATTAAGTCAGAGGGAAAAATGTAACAGTGGGGCCGGGAGGTGGGGGGGTTGGAGGGGAGAAATAGGTGGGAGTCCAGTTGGGCACAGGGGAGGAAAGGGGTTGGGGGAGAGAGGGAGGGGGAAGAAAGGGGTGTGAGTCTGGGAAAGGGGAGGGGGGTGCAGTGGGAGGAGGGGGAGGGAGGTTAGTGAGAGGTTGCCTAAAATTGGGGAACTCAATGTTCATACCATTGGGCTGTAATCTACCCAAGCGGAATATGAGGTGCGGTTCCTCCAGTTTGTACGTGGCCCACTCTGGCAATGGAGAAGGCTCAAGACAGAAAGGTCAAGTGTGAAATGGGAAGGGAAGTTAAAATAGTTAGCAACCGGGAGATTCAGTAGGACTTGGCGTTAGTTGATCATGTGGTATTTGGTCCACATGAGCTGCTTTCCATCTCCCTTCCTTTAACAACCTTGGCATGACCTTCTATTCCTTTCTCTCTCATGTATTTATCCAGTTTTCATTAAACTCTATTTTCAGAGCTCATCAATGCCACTCCAGGCAAGAGCTATTCATCAACACACTAATAGTCATTGTTCATGGTGATTATTGAAGGACAGCACAGTGAACCTTATTCATGTTCACCAGTGTAATGACTCACCTTAAATTTTGGGGTTTTTATGTAATTTTCTCTCATAAGTTTCCTTGCAGTCTGAAATAGGGAAGAACAAAGTTTATTCAACATCTAGAAGCATTTTAGTGAGTAAATATTGTTGGTTGCATGGAGTCAAGCATTGCCTAGGCACTTAAGGAGCAGTCTGCAGATACATTTATAAACAGGTTCCCTATTCCATTCCCACTGTCATCTATTCCATCCTTCAATTTAGCACATTGAACTAAACTTTCCTTTTTACCTTCTGATATTAACCATTGCCCAATCACCTTTTTTACAACCCACCTCGCAAGAGAAATGAAGCAAAAATGATCTAAAACACCCTGTTATCCCCGTGATGTTGAAGTGAAAATCCATGCACTCCTATAAATCCCAATGAAATCCTCTGATATGTGATCCATAAACATATCAATTGTGTAACAGGAATCTTAATTTCAAGGTCGGCAGAAGAGCGGCAGTTGAAGGAGCGAGTGCAGGGATTGGCTGCAGAAAGGTAAACCCTTGGCGGGTTTTTTCAGTTTTCAGGGCCAGACATTTAAAAACCAGTCAGGGTTTTGTCAGTCAGGGTCTTGCAACACTTAACTTCAAGGTCGGCAGAAGAGCGGCAGTTGAAGTAGTGAGTGTGGGCATTGGCTGCCGAATCTATATTGGTTAATTGGTAAGTTAGTTAATTAGTAAAGTAATTAATTGATTAGCAAATAAAAGTAGTACACGGTCTAGGGAGCATGTTGAGGTAAAGTGTGAGTCTTTGGCTCAAGAATCTTCAGTGAGGACGCTACATTTATTCGGTTGTGTGTTTAATTTAATTTAAACATTGGCGCGATGGCAGGAATATTACTGCAGTGCCTTTGTTGCAAGATGTGGGAAGCCAGGGGCATCGCTGGTGTCACTGACCACTACACCTGTGGGAACTGTATCCAGATGCAGCTCCTCAAGGACCGAGTTAGAGAACTGGAGCAGCAGCTGGATGACCTGCGGTCCATTCGGGAAGACGAAAGCTTCCTGGACAGGACCTACAGTCAGGTCGTCACTCCAAGAAAACAAGAGGTGTGATGGTTAGAGGCGGAAAGGAAGGGGATGAAACTAGTACAGGAGACCTCGGTGGAAGTACCTCTTGAAAACAGGTACACCCTTTAGGGAGCTGTCAGGACAGATGACGCTTCCAATCCGAGCGGCAGACAGGTCTGTGATCCGAAACCTGCCGCTGAGGCTCGACTGACGTCAGGCAGAGCCATAGTGGTGGGTGACTCCATTGCCAGAGGTGCGGACAGGAGATTCTGTGGCGACAGGTGAGACTCGAGGAAGGTGTGTTGCCTCCCTGGTGCCGGGGTCCAAGATGTCTCAGACCGACTTAATAACATCCTCATGAGGGAAGGTGAACAGCTGGAAGTAGTTGTGCATGTAGGCACAAATGATGTGGGTAAGAAGAGGAATGAGGTTCTGCAACGTGAGTATAGAGAACTAGGTAGGAGGCTGGAAAGCAGGAAAGCAGGACTTCTAGGGTAGTTATCTCTGGGTTGCTTCCAGTACCTCGAACTAGTGAGGGTAGGAACAAGGAGATGGGGGATCTGAATGTGTGGCTGAGGAGTTGGCGCAGGGGGCAGGGATTTAGATTTCTAGATCACTGGGATCTCTTCTGGGGCTGGGGCGACCTGTACAAAAGGGACAGGTTGCACCTTAATCGGAGGGGGACCGACATTCTGGCAGGCAGGTTTGCTACACGGGTGGGTTTAAACTAAACAGTGGGGGGGGGGGGGGGGGGGGGGTGGAGTCAACAACATGGAAGCGTATGCATGCAGTTAATGGGAAAGAGAGTGTAGGAAAGGTCACGTTTAAGGTCAGAAATAATAGGGGACCGAGGATCTAGTGGTAGGGAGGAACTGAAGGGAATCCACATTAGTCAGGAAATGGTGTTAGGTAAACTGTTGGGACTGAAGGCAGATAAATCCCAGCGTACTCAAGGAGGTGGCCCTAAAATCGTGGATGCATTGGTGATCATTTTCCAATGTTCTCTCAACTCCAGTCCACAGGAACTGATCCAATGTAACTCCACTTTTTAAGAAAGGAGGAAGAGAGAAAACAGGGAATTATAGACCAGTTAGCCTTGCATCGATAGTGGGGAAATGCTTGAGGAGCATTGCGAGAGGATTTGAGTTTAGGAGCACGGAGGTCCTCCTGCAGTTGTACAGGGCCCTGGTGAGACCGCACCTGGAGTATTGCGTGCAATTTTAGTCTCCTTATTTGAGGAAGGACATTATTGCTATTGAGGGAGTGCAGCATAGGTTGACCAGGTTAATTCCCGGGATGCCAGGACTGACATATGATGAAAGAATGGCTCAACTGGGCTTGTATTCACTGGAATTTAGAAGGATGAGAGGGGATTTTATAGAAACATAAAATTCTTAAAGGATTGGACAGGCTAGATGCAAGAAAAATGTTCCCGATGTTGGGGGAGTACAGAACCAGGGCTCATAGTTTAAGAATAAGGGGTTGGCCATTTAGGACTGAGGTGAGGAACAACTTCTTCACCCAGAAAGGTGTGAATCTGTGGAATTCTCTGCCACAGAAGGCAGTGAAGGCCAATTCATTGGATGTTTTCAAGAGAGTGTTAGATTTAGCTCTTAGGGCTAAAGGAATCCAGGGATATGGGAAAAAAGTAGGAACAGGGTACTGATTTTAGATGATCAGCCATGATTATATTGAATGGCACTGCTGGCTCGAAGAGGCTGAATGGCCTACTCCTGCATCTATTTTTCTATGTCTCTACATGTAGGGATTTTTATTTGTCCTTGCTACCTTTGTTAATTTGCTGACTGACAAAAGGTGTGAAGATCCAAAAAATGTGCTCCAGTATTTTCTGCACTGATGCTGTTAAGATCTATAAACAATATGCCACATATTGCTGGCATAGGAGACTACAAAAGTAAGTTTTATTAATCACGAAAGAAATTGAAATGATCACTTACTATAATGTCTCCTCCTTTTACATACTGGAGGCGGGACTGGAAAACAAGCATGTCCATCAGGTAAATGAAATCACAAAAATAATCGATCAAAAGCCATATATAGATGTTATCAGGTGTTTGATAGGGAAAGGTGCAACGCACAGGGATTAGCCAAACATTCCAATTCCAGGCTAATACTACGATGGATAACCACAGAACGTATAATGGATCTATGACAGAAAACAAAAATAATTGTGTTACAATGGGTTTAATATTGCAGAGGAATATAACTATCTGCAGACACAACAGAGTGGTCACTGTACTCGGTTCACATTGAATGAATGAAGATTTCCATTTACTGACAAATTACTTCTAATATCATGGCTGCAATAATAAGGTCACAGTCACAGCACATGAGCAGAGTAACAACCACAGCAAGGAAAACACTTTACTATAGTTAGCATTGTGTATGGTCCATGGGGAAAAAAGTGGGTGATATTATGGAAGTAGGCTGTTTTTTACCCTATAGCAAACTTATACCACTGAGTTAAAATAAGTTAATGCAGTATAGACTCTACTACTGTATGTACTACTGAATATACCAGAATCATTATTTCCTGCCAATAGCATCTCTGGTTCTGATATTTAATAGCTTTGAAAATGACGAGGCTCTGACCTGAAATGTTAACTTTGTTTCTCCCTCACCGATGCTGCCTGACCTGCTCAGAATCTCCAGAATTTTCTGATTTTTTTCAGGTTTTCAGCATTTCCCTTTTCTTTGATTTTCATTTACTCTCTGGACATATGTTTAGACGACAATTAGTCGTAAGTTCTGCTCCTCATGGACTTTCTAACCAGGGTGGCTGCAGATCAAGAGTGCTGGACCGAACTGCAGTCAAACATTGAGGAACTTCCCTTATTGCCTTTCACACGTGACCTGAAATATTGATACCTGAGAGATGTGGAAATTGTAAACTCTTTTCTATTCATTTGTTAACTCTCAGGCTCAAAACTGTTGACTGGTTTCTCATGAACAGTTTTGCTGTGATGGAAACCTGATCACTATTCCAGTCTATCAGGTTTAGTTCCCTTTGCAATGCTCAGATGAGTACCTACAAATCAGCTTTTCCTTGGCTAGGATCTTGGCCCTTCACACATATTTGCTAACTACCTACTCTTCGGGAAAAACCTTGTTGGCCATGTTCGGCCCAAGTAGGATCTGTTTGCTTCAGGTACCATGATTGTTGACTGGTTAGCATTTGGATCCATCCCCTATTCAGGCTACCATAGTTTCAAACTTTCAAAGACAGTCTCAATTAACCTACTGCTGAAAGGATCAACACTGGATGGAAGCCCCACTGATTTGATCCGTCTGATCCAAGGTGCTGTTTTAAATCGGCAGCATATCATTTCACAGTAGTGCTCCTCTTCCATCTCCTCTTTCTTTTCATCTGCAGCTGGGAGAGAGGCTTCCAGGGGCCTCTTTGCAGGTGCTGTGGTGAAATGTTAAAAGGTTTATACGTAAGATAGTTAGAAATACCCCAGCTCTCCAATGGAACAACTCAATAGAAAGAAGTAATTTTTATCTACTGCCCTTCATGCCCTCATGAACTTCCAAAGGAAGAATTTGCGAGTGAAGTCGGGCTTTAATGAAAGTACGGCCATCACAATAGTATCCTCCAACCAACATCCTGCCATTTTGGGCAGTGCCTCTGGTTCAGAGGTTAGGACAGAATTTAGAGCATATCAACTGGAAGATAATACCCACCTCGGTTGAGATTCACCAATAGGAGGGTGTCGGGAATCTTTGGGGGCGTTGACACAGGGCTGGATGGAAGATTCCACTGTGGACAGCAGCTATATAGGGCCTTGGGGAGTGTTGCAAGCAGATGGATCTAGTATAAGTGCATAGTTCCCTGAAAGTGGTTTGCACATAAATAGGGAGGTGAACAAGGATTTTGGCATGTTTTGGCATGTTGGCCTTTATCAGTCAGAGAATTGAGTAGAGAAGTTGGGAAGTTATGTTACACTCGTACAAGATGTTGGTGAGACCACACTTGGAGCATTGTGTTTAGTTTTGGGTTACCCAGCTCTGGGAAAGATACCATTAAGCTGGAAAGATTGCAGAGAGGATTTGTGAGAATATTGCCAGGAATTGAGGGCTTGAACAACAGAGGGTGGTTGGGTAGGTTAGGAGCTTACTCCTTAGAGCACAGGAGGGTGATCATATGGAGGTGTATAAAATCATGAGGGAAATTGAGAAGATGAATGCAAAGAGTCTTTGTCCCAGGGTATGGAAATCTAGAACTAGAAGGAATAGGTTTAAGGTGAAAGGGGAATAGGAACCTGAGTGACATTTTTTTCACACAGAGGATGGTGGGTATATAAAACAAGCTGCCTGAGGAAGAACTTGAGTCAGGTACAAATACAACTTTTAAAATATATTTGAAAGGTACATGGATCAGATAGGATTAGAGGGATATGGGCCCAATGTGGGCAAATGGGACTAGCTTAGATGGAGCATTTTGCTCAGCATGGATAAGTTGGGCCAAAGGCCTATTACCATGCTGTATGATTCTTTGGCTCTACTGCCAAGCATGTTCTAACCAATATATTATTCTTTATTTTACTGCTCATTAAACGTGTTTTATCAATGTGCTGTATAAAAGGAGAATAAAAATATATATGATGTGAATGTACCACTCCTTAACAATGTGGTTGTTCACTAATGCAACTTTTAAGGGATAAAAAAAAACAGTGGATGTAACAATAAGAATGATGAACAAGTCCATCCACTTCTTAAGAAATTCTTATGAAACAGAAATCAAATTTAACATATTACAGTAAACTACAACTATGGCCTAAAAAAGGGAGAAATTCTGCATAACTTTGATCAGTTGAATAACTGAAATAACAATCCTGCATTTTCTTCCATGCCCTCTCCTCCACCCATACTACCAACCACCTCAGATACTCATCCCCCATCCTCCTCCTTCCCCAGGACTGTCTCTGGTATTAGCATCGGGTAGCAGGGTTTCATGGCTTAGAACCCAAATTATGGTCTGCCAAGTTAGTATGATAACCCTCTGAACCCCAAAACTCTACTGCTATGTTTGCACCTTCTTGTGTTTCTCCAAATTCATGCCACTCTATCATGTTTCTGAAATCCTCATTGTAGTTCACTCAGTAGCTCAGAGAAACCATTAAGTAGAACCACTTTATCATTTCACGTTGTTATTTAAAGCAAACACTGTCTGCCAGTTCCACCCCAACCATTAGGTCTTGAACTCAGTCCCAAATCTCCCTTTACTTACTTCCTGTTGGACTTCCCTCATCCTCAGATGCCTCAGGGTCAATTAGCTTTTCTTTGACCCGTTCTGTTCGTTTTTTAAAGAGTTTAACTAATTCCTGGAGGCGCTCATTAACAATAGCACTGGTAATACTTGAAGTTGAACCCTGCGGAGATCTAAAACTGAACAATAAAGATGAATTTAGTTCCCTTGATTTTCCAACCCGGTAATGTGCAATCACGTGCAGACATTAAAACTGTAATTTAAGCAGCTATACTAAAAACATCAATATCAAAAATATAACCCAAGGCATTAGATGTCATGCACATTGACTATATATATC
>CM075978.1:181022561-181090533 GCA_038087875.1 Malacoraja senta
AAACCATTTCCATGAAGGACCCTGTGGAAGTAAAACAGTGAACCTAAATTATTCTCCCTTTCAAGCATTGGAAGTAGTAAACATCAAGAACAGTTTAGGGTTACTCCAACCTTATAATCAATAGCTCCAAACACGGATTTACTACTTTCTCAGTACTAAAAGAAACTAAAAGAAAAACCTTACTCTTTCACTTATATCTATGACAACAGTGAAAGAGGTCATTCAGCTAATCTCAGCTCTCAGAGGAGCAACCCCATTAGTTCATTCCCCCTTATTCCCTTGTGTCTCTGCAATTTATCTCTCACACATGCCCATCATCTAACTTTTGATTCATTTTGCTGTTAACCTGCATTAAGGATTAATTAAGTGCAGCCAGTTAACAGTGGGTGGAGCTACTGTAATTTCCCCAAGTCTGCTAAGCACATACAATTGATCAGTTCTGAGCTAAAATAACTTTGGCATGGCACAGTTGTTTCGCACAATAATATTTCCATTCCTACGTCTTTCCCATTTTAATAAAGTATCAGAAGGATTATATGTGTCAGTTGAACTCTCAGCAATGCAGCAACCAGCTTCATTTCTGAAACTAACTATAATCATATTCTGTATGTATCATGAGAATATGTCAATATGTTTTTATAGTTGTTAGTTAAATATTTCATTTTGTGATCCAGGAACCTGCAAATCCACAAAAACAAGAACTGCCCATTGAAACAAGTGAGTTAATGGAAATTAGTAGATTGTTGTTAAAATCTTATTGTTGCTCATAGTTACAGGAGTTTATTCAGCAAAGACTCAGAAATTGCACGGATTATTGGATCACTGACAGGGTGATTGCTATGCATTACATTATACAAACAGTATTTAATTTTCTACACTAACAGTGGGCCTAATCCTGTTTGACTGCTGTGTTTCCGTAGTTTATTATTCCAACTTTCCTTTGATGAGATTGATACATAGGCCAGCATGGATGGAGCTAAAACAAAATGGGGCATGAATAGGCTTTTTGATGTTTGAGCCCTCTCCACCATTCAATATGATTGTGGATGATCATTCACTTCAGTATTCTTGTTCCTGTTTTTCTTCCATATCCCATGATCCTTTTAGCATTATGAAATCTACAATCTCCTTTTTGAGTATATTAAATTACTTATTTCTTCTGTGGTAGAGATTTCGACAGGTGCACCAACCTGTCGCTGAAGAATTGTCTCTTGATGTCAGTTTTAAATGGCATGTCCAATTTCTTGATGCTGCAATCCCCATGATTCTGAACTCCCCAGCCGTTGGGAATATCGTCTAGTCAGTCTGTCCTGTTAGAAATTTATATTTTCTATGAGCTCCTCTAAACACTGATGAATTAAACCATGATCATAGTTGATCTTTTACCTCAGTGCCATTTTCCCTTATTTACTTTATATCCCTTGAGACCTTTAATATCTCAATGACCAATTTCCTTCGCCCTCATGAGAATTCCAAAGGTTCATTACTCTCTGGGTGAAGAAACGTCTGCTAATAGTTGCAGGAGTTTATTTAGCAAAGATTCAGAAATTACACAGTATTATTGTATTGCTGACAGAGTGATCACTATGTGTTGCGTTAAACAAACAGTGTTTAATTTTCTATGTGAACACTAGACTTAATCTTGTTTTGCTGCTGTGTTTCCATAGAATATTTTCCCATCTCTGTCCTGAATAGCCAGCCCTTTACTTGAGACTACTGGTAATTGGCGATTATTACCCCAGAATCAAGTAAAATGGACAAGCAAGGTTGCTTGATACCCATAAATTCTTCACGATCTTTCCTACATCTCTTCATATTGCTTACTAATGTTGAAAAGGATGGCTGACCAAAGAATGAAAAGACAGTGTGGGGTCATGCTGAGAGAGCGAGAGATTGGGAGAAATGGATCAGGTGGATGATGGAAATGCATCCTGAGTTAATGACTGTCACATAATTTTCACCTTGTGCTAACTTATTCAGCGGCTTGAGAGGAAATTGATGGTACTCAGACACAGCTTGACATTACCAACAATAGCAGTTAAGGAAAAGACTCCTGCAACATTTCAGCCATTTGTTGACAGAATGCCTCAGTGGTGAAGATTTTTCCTTCACTTGCTCACTTGGAGCAGAAGCAATCGCATGAACACTCTGGGTTGATTGGTCTACTTCTTTCCTGTAAACACCATGTTGTACTATTTCAAAAGTTTGAACTGAATTAGGTCCATCGGTCCTTTCTCTGTATTGTCAGAATCTCAGTCAGAAATTAAACCTCCGCAAGAACCTGAAGTGAAGGCGGAAGTTGTGGTACCTGAAACTTCTAAAGAGTGCAGCCAGCAGACAGAACCTCCAGCAAACATTCCTCCTACAGTCTCAACTGATGAAGTGCTTCACTCATCTTCCAGTGGCAACAGGTAACATATTACCCACATAATTGGTGAATCCGTGGTTTGTTAAATTAATTTAAAGGGTCTACTTTTATATGGTTCAGTTTGTAAACCATTCATACTGAACTGTTCCCAGTAAAACGTAAGGACAGCTGTAGCCTGTAAACCTGTAATTCTCCCCCCCCCCCACCCCCCGCACCACTTTCTCTCCACCCACAATAAATGTACCATCATGCTTTACAATCCTAATAAGCAGTGCCATCACTGTGGTTTTAGCTGCAGCCATACATATATGAATTTCACAAACTTCCCTCCTTAAAAAAAAGATAAATCTGAAAGCAGGGATGCACCCGAAGAACTCAGACATTGATGATCTTTCTCTAAATCTCTCGCTTAATTTTCGATGTTCCAATTACACTCATGAATAGGGATCACTCTACCTTAATAATCAACACACATGCATACACACTCCATAAATATATTCTTAAATGTCACTGAGAGTACTTGATCTCAACACATGATCTTGGCTAACATTTCAATGCACCATGAGCAAGACCAGCATTGATTTAGGGATTGAATGTGTGAAATTAGATCATTGCCCAACATGTTTCTTCCGGTGCTTGCAAACAATCCCACTTTCATTGTTCAAAGATGTCCATGAAATTCTTCGAAGCCAATATTTATCCCTGAACCATGATCACCAAAAAAGATCAGTTGATTCTAGATTTCATTGCACTTTATGGAATTTTGATGTATTGATATTGGTCGGTTAACTTTCCTACAGAAATAATAGTGACTACATTTTCAAATGCATTTATTTTCAGTCAAGTGCTTGGAAATGTATGAGGTGCTATCACTCTGGAGTTTGTCTATTTGTATCTATACTGTGCGAAGGCTCAAAAACAACTTTAACAGAGGGGCAAAGACAGCAAAGTTGGAAGTGGTGCCCAAAATTGAGGGTGGTGGATTTGGAAAATTCAGGAGAATTCCAATAAAAAAACCCAAGAAGATGGGCAGCCAATGGATCCAATAATAATGGGTGGAACAGTAGAAGAAATGTAAAAGAGCAGAGGATGTGGCAAATCAAGACCATTACGAGATCTCTAGATGAAGAGAAGGGCTTTGAAATCGAAATGTTGAAGGACTGGGAGACAGTGGATTAGTGATGGAACCTGAGTGAAGATAGAAATCAGCAGTAGATTTCTGAATTAGCTGGAGTTTGTGTGGCTGGTTTTCAGAATGTGGCAAAATAACATTTTTGAAGAAGATGGAGTCTGGAAATCTAAAATATGTGAATGAAATTTTCAGCTGTGAGCTGAAGGTAGGAGAGAAAGTGGAATACTGGGAAGGTAGGAAGTGGTATTCCTGGTGATGATTGAGATGTTGGATTTGATGTAGTATTTAGAACACGTATGAATTTGCATATAGGCTGTTAGTTGAGATTTACTATTTCATCCGAATCTTTGCAAAAAAAATCCATTTGGCCACAAAGTAATCTTAAGGGGACAATTCCTTTATGTTATTTTACCTCACAATGATTTTAATTGGTAAAAATCATTTCACGCTATTTTATTTCATAACAATTTTAACCAAACTATTTGCAGTGTGCTTGAATGGCTGAAACAGAGTCTGGAGAAAGTGGTTCCACAGCCTGCATCTGAATCAGCCAGAGTGGAAACTGAATTAGCTGCCCCAGAAAATAAGGTCAGACTCCTGCTTAACATTGGTCCTGTGACTTAGAACTTAGTAACAAATAATTGTTTGATTATTCCAGTGTTTCTTGTAGGATTTCATTTTCTGTGTGTGTAACATTGTCTTTCATTTGGACTGTTTCCAGTGCTTCTGAAGAAACAGAAAGTGTATTGAAAGCTGCAGTAACCTGCTTTTGTGTCTACCAATGGACCTTGTCAACTTCTCAAAAGTGTAATTACGTACATTATTGGTGGAAGTGTGAGCTCAACAAGATGAAAAATGCTACTCAGTTAAAATGATACCTCTGCCTCTCCATTGTTGCTGCGTGACCTACTGAATAGCTCCATTTTTTTCTGTTTTCATTTCAGATTTACAGTTTTTCACGTTTCGAGAGACACTATGCAAGGAATCAGCATGTTATCACACTTGCATCACATTTTGCCATAACATAAACATTTGGTAATTGAGTATGAAACTCTTTAACATTATGTACACAATGTAATTCGGAGACTAGTCCTCAATGAATTTCATCATAACTTTATGGTCTAAATGTGATACAAATGTAAATTAATTTGTGGAGCTTCAAATCCTTATACTGCTATTAATAATGTTAATAGCAGTGTTATGAATCATACCAACACTGACTGAGAAAATTACATGTAGATCGAGATTCACAGAACAGTATTGAGGGTTTCCCTGATTAACTTCGCACCTTAACAGATGAAGTTGGATTCAGCACACAGTTGATATATTGATATATTGCAAGCCTTTCCAGCTGTTGCCTTTTACATGGCCTATCCCTTCCCCCCACAGATGCTGCCTGACCCACATGGTTCCTCCATCACTTTGGTGTTTTGCCCATAAAGCAGCTCCTCACCACTTTTCCAACAGGAAAATAACAGATGCTGGAGACCTGAATACAATTCAGGGAGTACTGAAATTACTGAGAAAATATAAAATGAGATTTGTGGAAAGAGAATTGTGGACATTTGTCCTCTGTTAAAGGGGTGATGTTGTAACAATGCACCCACAGGCTAGAAGATTATCAATTAGCATAAAAGCAGAAATGAACTTATTTCCCAACAAGTTCACTATTCAGGATGATTAATATAACGTGATATAACCATGTTATAGGAAAGATGTGTCAAGCTGGAAAAGGTACAGAGAAGATTTACAGGATGTTGCCAGGGCTAGAGGGTCTAATCTATAGGGAGAGGTGGAGTAGGCTGAGACTCTATCCTTGGAGTGCAGGAGGATGAGGGGTGATCTTATTGAGGTGTATAAAATCGTAACGGGAATAGATCGAGTAGATGCACAGATTCTCTTGCCCATAGTAGGTGAATCGAGGACAAGAGGACATAAAGGGCTGTCTCACTGTGCGAGTTGACCCACGAGTGACCCCAAGTTTAAAACAAATTTAACTTGTGGTAATCACGTACAATTAACGTAGCGGGAACGTCGGAACTCGTGGACGCAACTTAGCGACTCTTGGCGCTAACGGGAGGTACCCGTGAAACTTGTTAACTCTTGCAAAAGTTCAAACATGTTTGTACTTTTCCACGAGTAAAATGTACTCTTGTGGTTAAAATTTGAAACATTTTAAACTCGTTGTAAGAACGTAGTGGCCGTGCGTTTAACTTTGTGACTCGTGATTCTACCGTGGGAACTCTTTTTAGAAACAATAATCAGGGACAGAAATATCAGTTACTTAGACTTTTTAAAGACAAATTCTGCTTAACAAAGTTAAGCAAGTTATTGATAAGGTGACAGAGTGGGTTGAAAAGAAAAAATTGCTTGAAGTTTATATATAAGTTTGTGTTGTGTTGTGTTGTGTTGAAAAGCTTTTTGCTGATCCGTTTGATTCTCACTGTTTGTTTACTTCATTGCACAATAAAAGAGAAGTCTTCATTTTAATATCACTACAAAGTCTCATGACTTGAATGTAATATTCCTTTCATCATAAAACACAAAATAGAGGAAGGCAAAATATATTCACATCTTGATTCTCACAATCATTTGTGAGATTTAAGGACTCAGCTGCCTCATATGCTGTGCTTTTTAAATGTTTAAAATTGTCCCCTCTCAGTAGATCAGAAAATAAGACAAAGTCTTATGTGAAACAAATGTCTTGAATGTGAAACAAAGTCTTTATTCTTGTTCAATATAAAAAACGCTTTTTTGCGCATATTGAGAAATATGCGTAATTTCCTGCAAACCCATATCACGGTGAAGCACCACAGCAAACAACGCAGTGGTCTGAAAAAGGGCTTCTCATACATGAAAATCAACAAATGAAGCACAAATAAAAGTATTTCCACTATATACTAATTCAGCTGAGAAATGCACTAGTCTAAATTCAGGCAATAAAAGATACAATGCAATGCGCTAAATGACAAGTTTTGAGATCTACAATCAGATAAGCAGATGCATGATAACCACGTTTTAAAGGAAAGACAGATGCAATGAAATTACTTTTACACCACAATAAAAAATAAAATCCACACTTAAAGTTAAACAATGAAAAGTCAGCAGGATTTAAACTAAACATGAAATTAACTGGATTTTTCTGCATGTGGGCTCTCCTCATGCAGTGATGTACCTGTGGTCGGCAGCCGCTCAAAATAAGCTGTCCTGCCATGGCACACTGCCCAATTCTGAATTATAGTAGGAGCAGAGATGGTCTCTCTGCTCTTTTGCACTGTTGGTCCCCGTGTTACCTCGAAAACACTGCAGTGGCACCAAAGTCTCGTCGTTTGTACCACTCCTCCACGCACCTAGCGTTATTCTCCCTGTTTGACTGTCCACTAAGTCACCGTGCTGCATGGCTGTCGCTGATCCTGAAGCTGCACCTCTGATACGGATCAGGTTGTGCAGAACACATGCAGCAAACACAATAGTCTCTACGTTCTTTGGCTGGCATGACATCATTTTTTTAACGTGTGATGATTTTTCAGCACTTCGATATACATTGTTGCCTCAAGATTAACGGGAGAGGAATTTGGTACACTCGGGAGACGAACTTGGAACATCGCAGAAATGAGAAGTAAACGGCAAACTTAGACATACCCGTGGGAACTCGGTTAAACTCTGGATCATAAACTTGTAGTCTCGTACGCAACCACGAGTCTTTCACTCGGGGTCACTCGTGGGTCAACTCGCACAGTGAGACAGACCTTATAGGTTTAAGGTGGAGGGGAAAAGATTTATTAGGAATCTGAGGGGTAACTTTTTCACACAAATGGTGGTGGGTGTGTGGAACAAGCTGCCAGAGGAGGTAGTTGAGGCAGGGTCTATCTCAACATTTAAGAAACAATTAGACAGGTACATGGATAGGACAGGTTTGGATGGATATGAACCAAAAGCAGGCAGGTGGGATTAGTGTAGCTGGGACATGTTGACGGTGTGTGCAAGTTGGGCCGAAGGGCCTGTTTCCACACTGTATCACTCCTTGACTCTATAATTTTCCTTAAATTCAATGAAGTAATCAATTCTGTTTCCTTCTCCACAAATGTTGTATAACTTGGTGAGTATTTATTCACCACGTTTGGTGGAACAACAGAGAATTCAAGAGGTTGTTCTTATTCTTACAGACAATCATGTGTCTGTCATCTCCTTGGAATGCTTTCATGTTTTGTGCTGTCTTCTTTATAGGTTCCAGTGGAAGAGAAGGAACCAGGTGCGAAGGTGACAGAGGTTAAAGAGAAACTGCCAGCCGCTGTCACCATCATAGAAGGTATTAAATAGATCAGACATCAATTTTATTAACGAACATTGAAAATTATTAACTGTTGAGAAAGTCAGATGCAATCCTTAAATCCACCTTTTTATTACAATATTATTTAACCCCATCCTTTTAATAATATCACTATTCCTTCAAATCAGTCTGCATTTCAGGTTAGGATGTAGCTAAATAAAGGTTTATCACTATCTTATATAATTGCAGGGGTGTGCAAACGTGGATCTAGATTTTAGGGCCATGTTATGATAAGATGCTGAATTGGATGTTTTATGTAATGACTTTGCATCGCTGGTACCGATTCAAGCAATTTCTTCTATATTATTCCCAGTTGCCCCAGCAGAACGCACCCTGGATCCTACAATAAACAAAGAGAAACAGCCAAAGTCCAAAGCAATTACTAAGACCAGGTATTAATGTTCAAGCAGCTTTCTTGCAACTTCACAGTGTTTTGTCACAGCTTCTAAAGGCATGGTTAAGTTGATCTCACTAATCACTGGGGAGTGTTCATTTGCTTATTAGGTGGTCTCCCTTTCCGATATGGTGATTCCCACATCTTAATGGCACAAAATGTTTGAGGGCAGGATTAGGAATTCTGTGGACCCTCTCCAGTTTTTAGTTGCATCTGGAGTAAAGTCTCTGTCCAAAAGGGAGACATAATGTGGAGACAGGCACAGGGATGGGGACAGGTTAGAGTGGGAGGAGTGAGTTCAGTCAATGAAAAAAAAATGGACTGTTCCATTTCCTGGACCAAAGGTACGTAACATACTTGAGAAATCCAGACATGCTGCTCTGTTCTTTCTTTCACTGACACATATATAAAACGTACTTTATTTTCTGGACTGAAGACGTCCAATGATTTTTGTGTTGAATTTTACCTCTCCAGAAATGAATTTGGGTACTTTCAGTTACAGCATTCACTTGATTTCACTGATCATTTGACCAAATCTGCACAAGGGAAGATGTAATGGCACAGTGGCATAACAGTTAAACTGGCTGCCGCAGAGCTTGAGTTAACTGTGTTCAAATCCGTCCTTGGGTTTGTACGTTCGCCATGTGACCCCGTGGCTTTCCCCCAGATGCTGCAACTTCCTTCCACAGCTCAAACTGTGCCGGTTGGTAGGTTACTTAGTGCTCAAAAATAGCCCCTAGTGTATTTGGGTGGCAGGAGAACTTAGAATTGATAAATGTGATAAAGAATAGATTACAGGGAAATAAGTGGAGGGATGGGACTGATGGAATTACTATCAAATTAATGGGCAAGTAGCCTCCTGCAATGTGTTGGAATATGTGCAGTGCCTTGTTCCTGCAGATTCTGTCTGCATCAAGCCGTATTTTATTTTCCCATTATGAATCTTCACATTGGCACGTTTGTTTCACTGGTGCATAAACTTGCCCTCCAACTGCTGAGTTTTCCTGCCCAATTTTCAAAATTGAATGATTATAAATTGAATTGAGTGCCACAGATGGCTGTGGAGGCCAAGTCATGGGGTATTTTAAATCACAGATTGACAGGTTTGTGATTAATAAGGGTATCAAAGGTTATGAGGGGAAGGTAGAAGAATGGGGTTGAGAGGGAAAGATAGAATGGAAAATAGATATGATTGAATACTCAATGGGCATAATGTCCTAATTCTGCTCCTATGACTAATGAACTTATGAACTTATCTTATCCGTCATCTGGTAAGCTAGTTTAACACCAGATCGGAATCTGTAAATGATGTAAATGCAAAGCTACTTGGCACCTGCCCCACCCCATTCAGTCCAATCATATACTGCAGCTATTGTGCTGGTGCAGAGATTTAAGTAAATAAACATAAGACTTATTCTCTTTACTTTATTTTTGCATCAGTGAGAGCAATAAAAGGTAAGTGCTCCATGTGCTGTATTCACTGTTTACATATTTTGCTGCTCGTACATGTGCCAGTGCTGAAAAGCACATTATGCATGCATGGTGTCAGCTCACAAATAAATGGCATTATGGTCATATGCAGTCTTAACCTTTTTCATCTGTCTGCCAGTTGAGCCTTTTGATTAATGAGGTTCTTTTGGACCAGGGTTGTGCTGTTGACTTAACATGGCTGTGGGATTAACCCAGGCATACACACCAACCTTCCACCTTCTTTCTTTGAAATAATGAAGTCATGTGATATAAGCAATGGCTGCATGTTCATGATAGTTTTCCTCAATTTTTCCAGGCTCTGTGTGTTCTGTTTGCATTGTCATGGTTCTGATTTTGGATATGAATATTGTGCTGGGAATTCCGATACCAAGAGAACTGTGTACTCTTTTGTGTTCAGAGCAACACATAAGTAACAATTGATACAATGTGTTTTCACCTCAGCCCTTCTACAAAACCCCTACCTCTTGTCCTTTCAACTGGTTTTGAATGTTGTTGCTTCATCTGGTATTAGGGACCTTTATGAAGAGGTCCTATGGTAGAGGAAGAAGCAAGATGGGGTGACCCATATATACCTTGCGGGATGGTGGGGAGATGCAAAGGAGGGTAACTGGAGGTCAAAAGCTGGGGGGAGGGATTTACATGGGGAAAGAGGAAATTAGAGAGCAGTGTTTGGGAGATTGAAATTTGCTCCACAATGAAATAATCTGCTGATACTGATTTAGTATCTAACTTTTAATATATATATTTTAACATATTTAACTTTGTATTTTAATATTTTTAATTATTCTGTTCCTCAGTGTCTTCAGTTGGCTAGTGCAGGGCCTTGGGAAAGTTGTGCCACAGCCGGTCACCAAACCCCAGTTACCAAACGAGGTATGTTCCACATTGAAATGTTGAGTGTGGAAATATCAGGATGCTGAGTTAGAATCAACAAAACTTAAGTGCCTAGATTTTGGATCTCGCTGTCCTTTGGTGTACTATATTTGTGATGTATACAGTATTAACACCCACTCAGATACCTGCCAAAATCCATGAAATTGGATAAAAATCCATTAAAAATACATTACATCAGTTTGTAAAAGGCATTGTGCTTGAATATTTACAACTGGGAAGGATGTCATACTTGAACTCTCCCCATGGCAGATCTGCTGCATAAGAGTGTATGAAGGCGGCATGGAGGTGAGACACTGAGATCTCCTCTATGTGGGAACAATATCACCCAACATGTGGTGATCTGACCTGACCAAGTTCTTATACATTTTCTTACTACATTATAAGAGGCCATTTAGCCTATCAAATTAATGCTTAAGTCTAATTCCAATTATTTCCCTTTAACTATCCCCTCTTATATTCTATCAACATCCTTGCTTATTCCCCTGCCATCTGCCTACACTCGGGGCAATTTACAGTCACCAGTATGTCTTTGGGGAGTTGTAAGAAATTAGAGCATCAGAGGAAAGCCATATTCTCTGGTCACTGGGAGAATGTGCAGACTCCAGACAACTGCAACATAAGTCAAGATCAAGTCCAATTTGTAGGATCTGTGCATCACTATGTGCTGTGGTATTGTGCCAACTTAAGTTCTGTGCTGTGAGGAATCCCAAACTATTGCAAGATGTGGAATGATCAAGGGAGCAAAGATCACTGCAGTGATTTGTACAATCATTCTGTAAAGAATGCTGGAATAACCATTGTTTAAATCCCCACTATCCTGTGCATTGGACATTGAGCCTGGCAGATGCTGTGTGCGAGTCATCTATGTCACAATGCAGTCCCTTTAAGTGGTGTTACATTTCCAATCACTGTATGATATGCTGCTAGTTTTTTTTGAGTTTTTAAAAAGGTCATAGGTCACAAATTAAAGCTCCAATTTATGCCTGTGGGATAGTGTTTGACTATTAATCTGATTAAGTCCTTAAGTGTACGATTGACTGACAATGAAAAAATGTTAGAAGCTAAGTTGAATGGTAAGCTAAGCAGAGCTAATTTCCCCATAGATCCAGAGCACCCGGAGAAAACACACACAGACAGCACCCATAGTTAGGATCGAAACCGGGTCTCTGGCCCTGTAAGGCAGCAACTCTACAGCTGCATCACCATGACGTTGACTCTCTTTCTGAATTGGTAGCTGACTAGTGACGTCTAGTCCAGAAAGTAAAAAATGTGATCAGCAAGATCAACTCACTTCCTGCTCACCCCAAAACCCCAGGAGGTAAAAACTGACCCCAGTGGAAGAGAAACCATCACAGGCTAAATAACAGAATTCATGCTGAAACTCTTCTCTAACATACATGTTTCTCTTCTCTGCTTCCTAGGATGCCGGGACTACTATTGCATGTGCTGCAGAGGAAAGTAAGTACTATTTGAACAAAATACTTTAGGTTGATTTATAAATAGTTAAATAATCTCAAGTGGAATCTGGTGCCAGAAGCTCAGAGCTGGTGACTGAGTAGTTGGGATTTACTCAATGGACAGCAGATTGCTATGGTTCGATCATCTGGCAGGGCACAGAACAGATCCTTGAGAGGTAAGAAATAGGAATATATGGGATGTAGATAATGGCATCAAATTGGAGGCATTGAGCCACTTCAAGAAGGGACTAGGCCTCTGAATAGATTGTCAGCAACCCTCCAACAAAGGGCAGAAAATATGTAAAGATTGGGTCCAACTAACCAATAAGATTCAACTCAAGTTGTGTATTAAAACCACACAACCATGTTATATTCATTAAAAAATATATATATATGTGCATAATGCTATTATGTCTACTGGCCTGTTAAGCTACTGAAAGTAAAAATTTCATTGTTCTGTTGTTGGCACATACTACAATTAAATAGTCTTGAACTCCAATGCCGAGAGTCACTATTGACTCTTGACTGTTGCATCTTGACACTGGAGATAATGGATGAGGATTGATAATCCATAGACCAGCATTGTCCTCTTGTTGAAAGAGGATGAATTTGAATGTTAGCTATCATGGAGTAATAAAACAATATCCCAAGGCAAAAATATGAATACAAAAATATGAATGCAATGGAAGGCATTTAAAGACTGCATGGATGAACTACAAAAAATGTTCATCCCAGTTTGGCAAAAGAATAAATCAGGGAAGGTAGTGCATCCGTGGATAACAAGGGAAATCAGGGATAGTATCAAAGCAAAAGATGATGCGTACAAATTAGCCAGAAAAAGCAGCATACCAGAGGACTGGGAGAAATTCAGAGACCAGCAGAGGAGGACAAAGGGCTTAATTAGGAAACGGAAAATAGATTATGAAAGGAAACTGGCAGGGAACATAAAAACTGACTGCAAAAGTTTTTATAGATATGTGAAGAGAAAGAGATTAGTTAAAACAAATGTAGGTCCCTTGCAGTCAGAAACAGGTGAATTGATCATGGGGAACAAGGATATGGCAGACCAATTGAATAACTACTTGGGTTCCGTCTTCACTAAGGAAGACATAAATAATCTGCCGGAAATAGCAGGGGGCCGCGGGTCAAAGGAGATGGAGGAACTGAGTGAAATCCAGGTTAGTCGGGAAGTGGTGTTGGGTAAATTGAATGGATTAAAGGCCGATAAATCACCAGGGCCAGATAGGCTGCATCCCAGAGTACTTAAGGAAGTAGCTCCAGAAATAGTGGATGCATTAGTGATAATTTTTCAAAACTCTTTAAATTCTGGAGTAGTTCCTGAGGATTGGAGGGTAGCAAACGTAACCCCACTTTTTAAGAAGGGAGGGAGAGAGAAAACGGGGAATTACAGACCAGTTAGTCTAACATCGGTAGTGGGGAAACTGCTAGAGTCAGTTATTAAAGATGGGATAGCAGCACATTTGGAAAGTGGTGAAATTATTGGACAAAGTCAGCATGGATTTACGAAAGGTAAATCGTGTCTGACGAATCTTATAGAATTTTTCGAGGATGTAACTAGTAGAGTGGATAGGGGAGAACCAGTGGATGTGTTGTATCTGGACTTTCAGAAGGCTTTCGACAAGGTACCACATAAGCGATTAGGATACAAACTTAAATCACACGGTATTGGGGGTTCAGTATTGATGTGGATAGAGAACTGGCTGGCAAACAGGAAGCAAAGAGTAGGAGTAAACGGGTCCTTTTCACAATGGCAGGCAGTGACTAGTGGGGTACCGCAAGGCTCAGTGCTGGGACCCCAGCTATTTACAATTTATATTAATGATCTGGACGAGGGAATTGAAAGCAACATCTCCAAGTTTGCGGATGACACTAAGCTGGGGGGCAGTGTTAGCTGTGAGGAGGATGCTAGGAGACTGCAAGGTGACTTGGATAGGCTGGGTGAGTGGGCAAATGTTTGGCAGATGCAGTATAATGTGGATAAATGTGAGGTTATCCACTTTGGTGGCAAAAACGGGAAGGCAGACTATTATCTAAATGGTAGCCGATTAGGAAATGGGGAGATGCAGCGAGACCTGGGTGTCATGGTTCACCAGTCATTGAAAGTAGGCATGCAGGTGCAGCAGGCAGTGAAGAAAGCGAATGGTATGTTGGCCTTCATAGCAAGAGGATTTGAGTATAGGAGCAGGGAGGTTCTACTGCAGTTGTACAGGGTCTTGGTGAGACCACACCTGGAGTATTGCGTACAGTTTTGGTCTCCAAATCTGAGGAAGGACTTTATAGCCATAGAGGGAGTGCAGAGAAGGTTCACCAGACTGATTCCTGGGATGTCAGGACTTTCATATGAAGAAAGACTGGATAGACTTGGCTTATACTCGCTAGAATTTAGGAGATTGAGAGGGGATCTTATAGAAACGTACAAAATTCTTATGGGGTTGGACAGGCTAGATGCAGGAAGATTGTTCCCGATGTTGGGGAAGTCCAGGACAAGGGGTCACAGCTTAAGGATAAGGGGGAAATCCTTTAAGACCGAGATGAGGAAAAACCTTTTCACACAGAGAGTGGTGAATCTCTGGAACTCTCTGCCACAGAGGGTAGTTGAGGCCAGTTCATTGGCTATATTTAAGAGGGAGTTAGATGTGGCCCTTGTGGCTAAAGGGATCAGGGGGTATGTAGAGAAGGCAGGTACGGGATACTGAGTTGGATGATCAGCCATGATCATATTGAATGGCGGTGCAGGCTCGAAGGGCCGAATGGCCTACTCCTGCACCTATTTTCTATGTATCTATGTATCTAACCCCTGCCCATGTTATATCTGCAGTATGTAGGAAGGAAGAGCTGAATTCCTTATTATGCCAGATGTCTGGAGTTAAAATAATCATTTGACTTATTTACGTTCATTTAAATCTGTCACAAACTTGAATATTTTGACATTTTCAAATACTATATCTCAAATTTTCATGACATGTTTGCCTTAATACTTTTTAACATTAAAACTACCTTATTAACTTTCTCATTTTTTTCATTTTCTCATACACCACAATTACTTTTGTTATGTCACTGAATGCCAATGACAATCTAACATCTAAACTTACATCTCAACTTGCATTCACTGGAACTCATTCTCGACAGCGGAAACCTTTCTTTGTTGGTTTGGGCTGTCGATGCAGAAATTATTTCTGTACCTATGTGACACCTGGAAAATTAAACAAACTAATATGAAGTTGTTTCTAAAGGATGTACAGTAGGCAAATTGAAGACATTTGTTTTCTTATACCTTCACATCCTAATGTGTTGGTACCAAATAAGGTTTGCCACCCTTTGCTTGTTTGAGGTGTGTTGAGGTGGTTGTACTGTCCATTCAACCCCTGAGTCTGAGTTCAATTTTAACTTAAAATGTAAGATTCTTCAGCTGGAAGATTCAATATTTTACCATGAAACATGTTTATGCCAATCACATCCCAGTTCCTATGAGACAAACATCCACAAAACAAAGCAGATCATAGATTTTTTCCCCCCCAAAACCTTTAGTTCAAAGAAGGCTGGAAAACGACTGATGTGGGAGCAGGAGAAAAATCACATTGACTTGAGGGTTGAGGTTGTGTGACACCAGTTCATGATAAAGGATCTTCAACCTAACTTATGTTGATACATTAGTTTAAAAGGGAGTTTAACATCTTAGTTTAAAAGGGAGCTTAAGGGGACATAGTTAAGGACTTTACCCTCCACCCATCTTGTACTAACCTTTACCTAAAAACACAGTAATTCTGAACTTGACTGCAAATGTGAGTAACTATTCCGTTACCACACATTGGCACCTTTTCACATATATCTAGTGTTAAACATTTTTTGTTGGTGGGAACAGAGACAGCTGGGGATAGCTTGGATGCAGGGAGATGGAGAGTCAAAGTAGAGGCAAGGTGCTCCTGGGGGCAGGTAGTGTTTTGATGTTTTCCCTAATTATATCGTCTTCTCCTTTGTTTCAGGAGGGAAGCTCGTTCTCGTCTCTGAAACAAATGGAAAATGAAGACTTTGGAAAGATATCAGTGGCTAGAGACCAAGTCCTGCCTGTAAACACTCCATCTCCATCACTGGGAGCTGAAGACCACATTCATCAGAGAATGAGATGTTTCTTGGAGGGCAGAAACTCACTCAATCTGGGGGCACTCGCAGGAGTAACATGGACCAGTGGAGGACAGATCTTCAGCAGATACTGCTGTCTTCATGTGACATTCGCCCAGTTAGTTAGACTACTTCTGGCTACACATCACTTTTTCTACACACTTAGCTGAGTTTTATTGAAAAGGATTCAAAACCCATGTAAATAATTCAATTTAAACAAGTCAGTGTGACATTTTGTTTTTTTAGTCTGAGAGACATGTATCAGAATGTGTGATCCCCAGTCTGAGGGATGTCTATCCGGCAGTGTGATCCATAGTCTGAGAGATGTTTAAAAAACAGTGCGATCCCCAGTCGGAGAGATGTCTATAAAACAGTGTGGCCTATAGTCTGAGAGATGTCTATAAAACAGTGTGATCCATAGTCTGAGAGATGTCTATCAGGCAGTGTGTTACCATCAGACAGAGAGACATCCATCGCAGTGATCCTCAGTCTGGGAGACATCTATCAGACAGTGTCACCTCAGTTTGAGGGATATTTAGGACAGTTTGACACTCATATTCTGAGGAACATCTGTTAGACAGTGTGACTCCCACAGTCTGGAGGACGTCTATTGGATAGTGTGGTCCCCTGACACATCCATCAGATAAGCAGGGATCACATATTTCATGTAGTTCTGGTGGCTGCTAAGTTTAATGGCCATACCCTCTGACTCATTAAATTAACTGCAATGCTCTTTTCAATGCAATTCCTACACTGGTGGTACTGCCGAGAATTCTCTTTCCTGATGCACACCATAAGTCACTCATCTGGTCACACTGTTTCTGTGTAACTTCGCTCTTGAGCCGTGCGTCAAGTACTCGTTAAGGATGCTCTCAAATCAGCCCAATCCTTCTAAGTCAGGATTGGGCTGATTTTCACTCCCTTGCTCACATCTACCAGCACCATCAGTGCTACCACTACCTAAAACTTTCACTGAGGGCACCAATGTTGTCATCTGGCAGAGGGTGTTCAAATTTGACTGGAAGTCTGCTGTTTGTTTTGCTTAGTGCAAGATCTGTTCCTGACAAAATTGTTTACAATTTGTATCATGCGTGGGCTCTGACTCCAAGTCTCATGTAGCACCAGCAATATAATAAAACACCAAGAGATGTGAACTGCTAAAATGCGTGTATCTTGTTTATTCAACTCTCTCCATCTACGCTTATCCTGTGCATATACTTCATTCATATACAACACTCATTTATCCTGTATACATCACAATTATTGCTCCACTGACTTGCTGCAACAATCTATACCTCGACGATTCAAGTACAAGTGGGGTCTCACTTAGGACCTCAGAACTGTGGATAAAATGACACTTATCTTTCAGTAATTCCATGTGGCAGATGTAAATACTGACATGCAGTTCACACTGTCAAATCTTGAGATTGCAACATACATTTTGTACATTGCTGATTTGTAGGAGAAGACTACTGTGACCACTTGCAGCTGCCTCTTCTTGTGATGGGTTATAGGGTCGAACATAGTCAGAGAGTTGGACAGCATGGAAATAGGCTCTTTGGTCCTTAGTCTTCTTGCCAACTATTGTACTTGCATTACAACAGTAATATTACAACAGTAATCCACATTTGGTCCTTTACCTTTAATGCCTTAGTGATTCAAGTACTTGTCTAGATTCTTATATGTTGAGTGTACCTGACTAACACCTCCACAGATTCCAATCACTCTCTGCCTGAAAATATTACCTCTAAACTATCTCCCATTTTATACCTGCACCTCGTATTTTAGACTCATTTCCTAGAAGAAACAGATTGTTACTGTCTACCCTTTTAATCCCTCTTATAATTTTATATATCTTGATCAGCTACCTCTTCTGCTCAAGGAAAGGTAAATCCAGCCTGTTCAATCTCCCCTTATAACTGAAATACCCCTATGCAGGCAACATCATGGTGAATGCACTAGCACAATCACGTGCTGGGGTCTCCTGATATCCACATACAGGACTTCCATCCTGGCTGGTATCTCAATGATCTGGATTTTGTTATTTCGCTCTATCAATCCCTTTCCCCTGCTGCCATAATGAATGCTGCTGCTATGTGGCTGCCATGGTAATGTGCCTTTAAGCACTGATGCTGTTTTCTCATTTCTGCACAGCAATGTGTTCAAAGCTGCACTAAATGATCTTGATCCGAAACGTCACCCATTCCTTCTCTCCAGAGAAGCTGCCTGTCTCGCTGAGTTACTCAGCATTTTGTGTCTATCTTCTGTTTAAACCAGCATCTGCAGTTCCTTCCTACACAATAAATTCAGTGTTTGTTGGGAATCATGCAAGTGCATTTTTAGCTCTTCTTTCTAGGTATAAAACACCATTAATACCAAAAGCTTTTCATTCCAGATTCAGTTAATTGTTTGAATTTAAATTCCTCAGGTTGAGATTAGAGCAATGATGACATTATTATGTGGTTGATTGTGGGGAGTAGCACTGTGGAAATTTGGTTGCTGTGTTGCAACAGAAAATTTAATTGCTGGGTGATCGTAAGGTCTCAAACCATTACTTGAATCGATCCTCACAAAGGAAGTAAATAATGTGAAGGTTACAGTAAAAGAAGAGAGAGATTATATTTGGGATGGTGTTGGGCAGAGACCTAAAAATAATAGTATTACTATTATCACTTAACCCAGTCGTAAATGACAACTGAGAGAAGGGAAAATAATAAGAGGCACATTGGTCATGATCTTCCAATTCGCACTGAACTTTGGAGTTTTGCTAAAATGCTGAAGATTATTAAAATTATCCAATATTCAGGAATGAGGTGAGGAATAAAGCAGGAAGAAGCAGGCTGGATTCAGAATTCCACAATAAATCCTACCATGGCAGATGAAGAATTTTAATTAATAATTAATTAATATTATGGAATTAATTTTAAAGGATCATCAGTAAAGATTTCTACAAAATTACTGGATTGTTGTATAACACCCAACCGGTTAACTAATGTCTTACAGGGGTAGAAAATGGCCATCCTTTCCCAGTCTAGCTTATGATGTGACTCCAAACCTACTAATGTGGTTGACTTTTTTGAGTCCTCCGAAATGGCCCAACAAGGGGGAAGAACAATGGGGACCTGGGGTGGTGGGACTGCAATGTGGGAGGGGGAAGAACAAAGGACAATGGAAGACCTGGTGTGGGGGGACTGCTGTGAGAAGGGGGAGGAGGGGAGAACAAAGGGGGACCTGGTGTGGGGGTACTTTGTAACTTTGTAAGCGCTCTTTAAGGGTGACTATTTGCATACCTTGGGTATTCAAGCAAAGAATTTCACTGTGACTTGTCACATGTGACAATAAAGTCAAGTATTCAAGTATTCAAACCAGTAAGGGAAAGGCCAGTTAACAATGGGTTGCCGTTGCTACTGAATCCCAGATCCTGAAAAAGGAATTGCCGGTAAGTAAAAGACAAACTACCGAATATTGCTGATGAGAAGTTATTTAATCCGCAATATAATAAAACTTATCCGTAATATAAACCCAATCCATAATATAATAGATCAGTAATTAATAATCTATGATATGATAAACCAATATAGTTCAGAAAATCCATCATCAATTAAAGCAAATCATGTGAGCTCAGTTTGATTGAATAATTTGATGTAACAGATAAAATTGACTAAGTTAATAGAGTAAATGTAAATGGAAACTTTTAGAAGGAATTTCTCAAAGTACCACACATAAGGTTTGTTAATAAGACAGAAATCCCTAAAATTAAGGGACTGTGGCAGAATTAGAAGAATTGGTTGAGTGACTCAATCAGAGAGCATGGTGATGGTTGGATGTTTTCTCAACTGTTACCCAGGGTCTGTTTTGGGTACATTATTCTCTTAATTTTTGGAGGTAACCCAGATTCCAATGTAGGGAGCAACAACATTATGTTTGCAGAAAATATGCATTAGATAAAGATAATTGTAGATTTCAAAAAAATTAAATAGCATGGAGAAACAGACTGGAGAAGGATGTAGGAAGAAGTAAAGCACTTTCAGAGGATCAATGTGAAAAGGCTGGCTAGATGATGAGGGAGAGCTAGTACTCAAATCAGGGCAAATTATTAAGGTGGTTTAAAAACACAGATGGCTTAGCCATAACTTGGGGCATAAAAATAGAAGGAAGGAGTGAAATAAATAATTGGGGTGAGATCTCAGGTAGATAACTAAGTCCAAATATCAAAAAGGCTAAGGATAGGAAAAGCTGTTAAAAATGTTTATCACTGTTGTTAAGGAGAGAAACATTAGTGTAAAGAGAGATTCGAAAACATCATTTGCAGGACATAGACAAAGTATTGTCTCTGGTTGGTTAACAGCCATGGATTACAGGTTTAAATACTGTGGGCTAAAGGAGAAAAGAAGGATGTTGTTTCAAGAATTAGTTTTCACTTGGAATTGTTGAGATCTATGACTCTCCACCTGAAAGGGTGGAGCAAGCTGATGTAATAAATAACTTTATAAGGGATTAGGAGTGACTCTCAAAGATGAAGAACTTGCAGGGTTAAGAGCAAAGTGTGACAATCCAAGCGTGCGCATGAATATTTTAAAGGGCATTAAAGGGCACAGCTAAAATTGGCCAAATAGTCTCCCTCTATGACATGATTTGAGGTTATCCTTGACATGTGCCTTTATAATCAGGAACATCTCCTTCTCTGTATTGGTAATGGATTTCTCCTGCTGGTCTCTGTAATATGTAACCTTGATTAATCTCTGCATAATATGTAATGTCAACCAGTCTATATAATGTTTATTCCAAATCTCATTGCTTTTACCTGCAATACTGTATGTAATCTCAATTAGATCCCGTCATGTTGAAGTCTCTGCATGTTATGATAGTAAGTTTTATTTTTCCAGCTCCAAAGGAGATGGTGTTGGAAGATGTTGATTCTGATTGGGATGAAGAGACACAGTACCATGATGCTGAAACTCAAACCAGTGAGTGTGAGGCCCAGGTGCAACTCACAAAACCAGCCATAAGAATTGAAGTGACACCGCAGAGTTCATGGTACTGTACTGTATCTATTTTATAAAATAAAGTCTTACCACTACTTAAATCCCACAGTATTGCTAAAAAATACGACAGTGGAATAGGTTATGATCAGGTACAATTTTGCTAAGAAGTCACATCACATTGAGTCTTTAGTTTAAAAGTAATTGCAACGCACAGGCCAAAGCATGAGGACTTTAAAAGACTAATAGTCTCTTTCAAATGTTGGTAGAGAATGTCCATTATAACAATGTCAAGAGATGTGTAACCCAACAGAGAGAAGAAATAGAAGTCAGTTAAACTCAAAAAGGCTTCCACTAAAATCCTGATAAACAAGAATACAAGGACTCAATGCGAAATGGAAAATCTTTCGTGGAGAGAGTCTTGACCCAGCCAGAACAGGGGAGCTGGGCTGCACTGATGGTTGGACTGGCACTGATCCCGGGAGGCAGTCTGCAGGAGGAAAGACTGGGCCTTTCTCCAAAATCCGGCAGCAGCGACGGATGAAAATCTGGGCAGAAGGGACCCTCACTTCCTATCCCTGCTCAGGAAAGAGTGGAGGTTGGAAGCCGTGCTGACACTAGAAGGGAGTCATGCCAGTGGAGGAACTCTGGAGGGCGTTGTGGGCATATTCTGCCCAGAATAGATGTTTATTCCAAATCGTCAGATTGGAGGACACAAAGCACCAGAGCATGGTCTCAAGGTCCTGATTGACCCATTCTGTCAGGCAGTTAGGTTGGGATGATACTGGCCTCTACATTATAAGAAAAGGCAGGAGCAGCAAGAAGTTGCATTGCTTTGCATCCAACTTTTTGTTCTGGTTATAATTTCAGTGTTGAATGCACTTTTCTAGTACTTATTACCTTAGTTTCTTTGTTTCTCCCCTCACTCCTACCTCTTTGTCAATCAATGAAAGAAAATATCGAAGATGAGAAAGCATCCTGTAAATATTAGATACAGTAGCACCATTTGGCCCATTATGTCAGCTCTGTCATTAAAAAATATCTTGGCTGATTTATTGCCTCAAGCACAGCTTTCTTGTACTTCGGCCCAACTTCCCATGCCGATCGACATGCCCCATCTAGACTTGTCTCATTTTCCTGTGTTTGGCCCAGATCCCTCTAAACCTTTCCTCTCCATGTACCTTTCAGTTTAGTGTACATGTATATGGGTTTTCGTGTTCATGTACCATGTCCCACCACATTAATTTCCACATACCTTCACTCCATCCTATCTCCCCTGGTACAATCCCTCCCTACCTATGTCCAAGACACTTCACACGCTCCTCGTCTTTTCAATGACTTCCGTTTTCCAGGCCCCCACTCCCTCATCTTTACTATGGATGTCCAGTCACTACACCTCCAACCCCCACCAGGAAGGTCATAAAGCTCTCCTCGACTGCAGAACCAGCCAATTTCCGTCCACTAATACTCTCCTCCGCCTAGCAGAGCTGGTCCTTACCTTCAACAACTTCTCCTTTGATGCTTCCCACTTCCTCCAAATCCAAGGCGTAGCTATGGGAACTTGCATGGGCCCCAGCTATACCTGCTTCTTTGTAGGGTACATTGAACAATCACTGTTCCAGGCGTACACTGGCCCTATCCCCGAACTCTATCTCCGCTGCATTGACAACTGCATTGATACTACCTCCTGCACCCATGCAGAACTCACTAACTTCATCAACTTCATGACTAATTTCCATCCTGCACTCCATTTCACTTGGACTTCTCCGACATCTCCCTACTGTTTCTAGATCTCACCGTCTCCATCACATTTGCTAACTTTTACTTACTTTAAGACCCTAAGATGCAGGCCAAGTTCTGGACTTGACACTTTAACCCCATAAGTTTGCTCAGTACTTTTAGCCTGGTAATAAAGACTGTTTTAAGTTCCTCCCTCTCAATAGCCCATAGATTAAAATATCCAAAATACAAAATAAATATTTAGTATCTTTGTCATTCCTCTATTTTCCATTATCAATTCCGCAGTCTCATCCTCTAAGGAACCAATGTTTCCTTGAGCTGTTCTCTTCCTTGTTATATAATTATCAAAGTTCTTACTGCCACAGGTAGGCACAGAGTTATCGTGAGAAAGAGTGTGAAATAAAGTGCAATAGAACATTAGAGAAAGCATGTTATTAATCAATCGTAATAATATGTGTCACTTTGGTAATTAATGTGGGTTTCATGTGGAAGGTTTTGTTTGTGAAGGTGACGCTAGTGGACATCACTACCTGGACCAATTGTGGGTGTCATGTAAAGAATTTTAGACTGTAGGCAATAAGCCTGGGCATCTGCAATGTCTCCATATGTGGCTCTAAGAATTGCCCTTTACAGGCCTCTGTGGCCAATGGAACTTCAGTCACATCCAGAACTGAGTCCAGGCCATGGCTTGCTGTGTACAGCAGTGTAACTGAACCTCTTCCTGGAAAATGCAATGATTATGGCCTGTGTTTGAAATTCAGGGATTTTTTCTTTGTAACATTTTCCTCAGCTGGCTAAGCAACAGAAGGTACATATGTTAACAGTCAACTTGGAAATTAATTTGTAATTCCATTCCTTGCTTATTCTTGGAACAATTGTTTACATGAAATGAAGGGAATACGATGTTTAAGTTGTTTCTGCTTGTGTCTGTCTAATGTCAATTGTATTATAAAATGGAGTTTGTATTTGTGCAGCCAGCTGTTCAATATCATGGAGGAACCAGAAGGGGATGCAGAGTAAGTGTTCATGAGTGGTGCCAAAACAGGGAAGTGACTTTATACAGGTCAGTCACAGTGGAATGTAGGCACAAGAGCCACTGACTCATCCTCTCAAGCCTGTAATGTTGTACAGGAATAGCCATTGGGCATGCTGTGGAGTGCACCCTCTACATGGTTCACTGCAGCAACTGGATAAGCCTCCCTTGTCACCACCAACCAAGCCTGTAACCACTGCCATTTTAACGGGAAGTTAAGAGCAAGATTGATTTTGACCTGCATAGGGCACCATAAGCAATGGCTGACAATTCTCTTCCTTTAAAAATAGTAGAGAAGAACTAAATGTTTTTTTTTACAACAATCCAGTAGATTAATGAGCACCATTACTGCCGCACGATGTTTTTGTTTAATGTTCTTAAGTTGAATTTATATTAATAATTGATGATCCCTCTAGGTTCTGGGGATTAGTTTAATTTACAGATACAGCGAGGAAATAGGCCTCTTGACTCTCCGTGTCCGCACTGACCAACGATCATGTGTACATTAGTTCTATCCTGCCCGTTAGCGACAAATTACAGCTATCAATTAACCTACAAACTGTATGTCTTTGGAATGAGGGAGGAAACCGGAGTACCCAGAGAAAACCCACGCAGTTACAGGGCAAACGTACAAACTCCATACAGACAGCACCGATAGTCAGGATCGAACCCGAGTCTCTGACGCTGTAAGGCAGCAACTTTACTGCTGCACCACTGTAATAAACCAACAGATACCCTGCTTATATCCTGCTCCATTTAATCCTCTCCTAACACATTCCTCTCCACTGTATTTGTAGTGACACAGTACACCAAGACCCACCTGCAAATGTAAAAGATCCCTTGGTATTAGGTCAGGACACTTCTCGTAACACCCTGACTAATTATTATGCAGCAACCAACATTTAAAAATTCAGTTTATTGGATAATTTCTCTAAATTCTTGTGAGATTTTGATATGTGTAAATTGGTTGTGATAATTCCTGTCTTTTAAGAATTATCTCATTGACTGGAGTGCTCTGAGACCACCTCCGGGTATGAAGAATTATGGACAGATGTGAGATAAACCCAACTGCTTTATCCCTGGTTTATTAAAAAACTCAATTCATATGATAACTGAGGAGAGGGGGAGTGGGCAAATGGGTAAGATCTCCAGGAACTGGCTTCCTTCTATGTTCCTTCTATATTACGCCCTTCTCATAGCTAAGTATTCTGATCAAGAAAATGTTGCAGTTTTGCAGTGTCATATCATGAACTTAACACTGAGTGAATTACGGGGGATGATGTAAAATATCACGTCTGTTCCATCTAAATAAATATAGCAAACCATCCTAAACCGAGCACAATGAGATGAAAAACAGTGCACGTCTGTTGATAGAGAGAGGAAGCTTGATATGAATATTGTGACTATTCAAATAATGTTATGCGATCTTTAAAATTCACCCAAATAAATGATTTATAACTCAGTTTAACATCAGAGGGAAGGCATCTCCAACAACCCAACATACTGTACTCGAAGTACTGCAGTGAAGTGGAAATGTAAATTGTACACTCAAATCTTGGGAGTGGGTCTTAAACGCATAACTTGATGAATGGAGCCATTGAGCTGGGCTGACACTCTGAAACTAGTTCAACTAGCTCTGCTGAAATAATCCATGTCACTGGAATAAAGGATGTGCAACTTGAGATCATATAAAATGAGCTAACAGTAGATAATATCTCATCCATAGTCGAGAGATATTGCAAATTACCTGATAAATGCAATGAACTATTGATTTTTCCGGGTCTTACTTTGTCTGACAGACTTGTGCAAGTGTGTGAAGAAACACGGAGGAGTGAAGATCCACCCAATGAAAAGTAAGTTCCTCACATCCAATGTATCTGAACAAATTCAACAATGAGATGACATAGAATCCATTTAATAGTTCCAATGAAATGAGAAACAAACATTTTAGAGATAAATTTCCTGCTGCTTTTCCCAGATTAAAACACTTCGACAATGCTTCATTCATCGTAAACCCCTTGGAATGCCCTGACGCAGCTGCTTCACTGCACAGTTTAATCACAATGCAAAATGCCAGAAATATTAACATTAACATTTCTACATTTCTGCTCCCAAAAACTTTTAGTTTAACTCAATTAACACAGAATGTGGCCCCAAGTGCAGTCTCGAAACCGTTGTGTCTTCATGTTTGTTTGCATCAATTTGTTGGGCAGATTGAGTTTCCGTCATTATTGCTCACAGTAGTTTGTTTGTGTCTGCACAATGACATAGACAACAGCTCCTTGAATGCAGAGTCTATTGGCCATGTGCACACTTGTGCAGGATTAGCCAAGCAGGCAACCTGCTGCTACTCTCCATTTCTCCGTCTCCACCGCATCTTTTCTCCGAAGATGAGGCTTTCCATTCTAGGACATACGAGACGTTCTCTTTTTTGGTAAACATGGCTTTCCCTCCTGCTGTCATAGATGGATCCTTCACTCACGTCTCCTGTATCACATAGTTGTGCTCTCTGTGTTCTGTAGTTGTATTCTCTATGTCCCGTAGTTCTGAAAGGTGAGGACCGGGAAAGTCTATCCTTATTCCATCTGGGGCCTCATCCACCTATTATCTGCCAAGCTTTGTCCTTCCCCTCCTCTCTTCCAGCTTTCTCCCCCCCCCCCCCGACCCCCACATTCAGTCTGAAAAAGGGTCCTGATGTGAAACGTTACCTATTCATGTTCTCCAGAGATGCTGCCTGACAAGCTGAGACTCCATAACTTTGTGTTTTTTTTATTAAACCAGCATCTGTAGTTCCTTATTTCTACATTTTACTGCTTCTACTTATTGCTTGCATTATTTAACCATCAGCCCAGTTTTGCTGTGTGAGGAAATCGAAAGCGATGAAGAATTGCAATTGACAGGGTAAGTTCTCACCCTTCCTTCCCAGGGTGAGGTGATGGGGAGAAGAGCTGGGGGCAGAAGGATGTGATAATTACTACATATTATCCACATAATGGTCACAGACAATTCCCAAATCCACTACCAACTGCGGCACACCCACTATTGGCATAAAATTTAGTGCTGTTTCCATTTGTCTGTGGAAATTTTACCAGGATCAGCAGCTGAAATTCCCAACTGAGGCACCACTCCCAACCCCCACAGCTTTTTGTCCCTTGTGCTCTGCAGCTGTTTATTTCTCTTTGCTCTATCTATTAGACCGGTGCAGATGTGTGAAGAAACCGACAGCTGTGAGGATACACCAGCAACAGAGTGAGTCATTCACATTCTTTTTATTGAGGGGAGTTGAGCGACTGATAGGGCAGCAGAGCTGTAAAATGAATGTTAGAGATGGTGAGACTAAAGGGCCTGTCCCACGAGCATGCGACTGCATGCGGCAAGCGCGACCTAACGTGGTCGCTTGAGCCGTACAGCCTCGCGGGGCCGGTCCCACTTTGATCGCCGGAGCCATATGGAGTTGTGCGGAGCTGGTCCCGACATCGCGCGGGGCTCCGAAAAACTGACACTGTTCAAAAATCTGCGCGGCAACGGCCTGCCGGCCCGCAGCCGCCTCGACGCCATACGCAAACTTCCCGCGGACTTCGCTCGAACTTCACGTCACTCACTCGACCTCCGCGCGGCCCCCGCTTCCGGTTTGGTCGCGCTTGCCGCTTGCAGTCGCATGCTCGTGGGACAGGCCCTTTAAGATCAGGAGTGGAGAATAAAGGCAACATGAATATACCAAGAAGAAAGGATGCCAGTCAGAAGGAAAAATAAGAATCCAGACTGTTTTTTAGCAACTTAAACCTCTTTTGTCATTCAGTATGATCCTAATTCCATGTATCTACCATATCTGGTAGGTCTGTTCTTTTAATGAGATATTGTAGGGAGCACCAGGATGGAAATGTTCTGGCACATTATCCATAAGTTATGATCTCTCTGAGGATGATAATAACAGGCAGTTACTAAACTAACCTATGTGGCAATGCTCGTAAATTTGGCTCCAGCCCCAAAAGATTGTGAGGAGCACTTTATAAGATTGTTGCTGTACTGGCAAATACACTCAAATAAGGAATAAGACTGGGTACAGTCAAGAGCAGGACTGCAGGCAGATTCACTGTCATGGGGACAGAGTGAGAGTGTGCTGCCACCAATGTGCGAATTACATGATAATTCGTGTCAGTGGTGCCAGAATTCTGTGGTGGAAATGACAATAGCCAGAAGTCATGGTCCATGTTGGGACCAACAATGGAGAAAGGACGGGAGTTAAGATCCTGTCACCAGAGTTTATAGTTCATTGCAGCCTCATCCAAATCTTGGACCTGTCTGCTCAATAGCATTGTGGAAGTAACTTCATCAGAAAGACTACAGCAGTTCAAGAAGACAGATTACCAAACCTTTTGGAAGGCAATGAGAGTTGGTTAATAAATATTGGTCTTGCAAGAAAGTCCCCCATCCTAAAAATGAACAGGAGGCGAAATTTGGATTCCTGGGCCCTGCAGACATTTAAATGATAGAGGTGTGCTGATCAAGTTGATGATCTGCATCTGAACTGAGCTGCGACCAATATCTCTTGTTAATACTATTTGGGAAAGTTTAAACTAATTTTGCAGGGCATTAGGTACCAACATGGACACTTAACTAAATAGGAGGAAAGTGCAAAGGGGAGTGTTCGAAATAATATTGAATTAGGATGCGCCTAAATGATGAAAAGATCCAAATGAGGTTTGGACTGCATGATTGCAAGTGTAGTTAATAGATTTGTGAGTTGTAAACACAAGCATTTCAAAGGAACATGAGATGGCGGCAATAACTGAGACAAGGGTCAACCATCAACCAATGTGAAAGATCACCTGAAACATTGACTCCGTCAACAGTTGCTGCCTGACCTGGTCAGTGTTTGAAGCATACTCACTTTTTGCTTCAACTGTGCTGACTGTGCTTTGGTCATTAAACTCTTCCAAATCCTTATCCTTGTTGGTACAGGAGCCAAATTGAACCTTTCCCTCACTCACGGGAGTCCACAGTGATCAATGGCTGGTATTTTGTTTTTGTCTTATTCAGACCAGAAAATGTGTGTGAAGAAGCCGAAGGGAATGAGGATCCCGCAGCCGTGGAGTGAGTCTGTCATCTTCCTTCTGTTAGGAGGGAATGAAGCCCATCCCTAATGTATGGCAAGGCAGTGAGGAAGAGGGGTTAGGTTTAGATTCATTATTGTGACATGTACTGGGGTAGAGTGAGAAGCTTTGTTTTGCCAACAGATCAGATATACCATACAAAGACACACTCAGTTCAAAAGATAGAGCAAGGAGGAAGATACAGGTAGCAGAATAGTTCTCAGGATTGTAGCACATTGTAGCGCATCAGTTTCTTAGACAACGTCCAATGTCCTCAATGGGGTAGAGATTTATCAAACAGTATCCTGGCGGAGTGCGGCGGCGCAGATTACTGCAGCGGCCCCTACAGCCCGTCTGTCTTTTTTAAATTTTTTGTCTAGTTAAATGTAGTTGTTTGTGGGTTTTTTTGTACTGTTTTAATTGTGTATATGTGGGGGGCGGGGGGGGGGGGGGGAGGGGGAAACTTTAAAAAAATCTCTTCCCTGTACGGGAGACCCGACCTTTTCCCTGTCGGGTCTCCGTTGTCGTTGGGGCCTAGCTCCGTGGAGCGGCCTCCGACCGGGACGACCTGGGGGCTCCAGTCGCGGAGCCTGTGGAGCTGCAGACTTACCATCGTGGGGCTGGCCGGCCTCGGAGCGCGAGGGGCGGTGGTGGCTCGTTGCTGCGGCCCGACTCCGGAGCTCCAGCTGCAGCTGCAGACCGGTGGACAGTGATATCGGGAGCTCGCGGGTCCGGGTGAGAGACCGCTTTCCGGAGATCCCGCAACGCAACTTCTCCAGCTCGAGTCGCGGGGTTGGAACGACCCGGAGCGGGGCCGTAAATCGCCCGGCGCGGCTTTAATGTTAAAGCCGCGGGACATTCCAGTGCCCACCGGGGCTCCAACTTTGTGACGTTTGGGCCCGGAGCGAAGCTGTATACCGCCCGGCGCGGCCTCAACGACCGTGGGACTTGACATTGCCCGCCTGGGGCTTCAACATCGGGAGAAAAATGGTGCAGGGGAGAGAAATTACGTTGCCTTCCATCACAGTGAGGAGGAGATTCACTGTGATGGATGTTTTTCTGTAAATTGAATTGTTTGTGTGTCGTGTAAGAATTGTTTTGTTTGTATGGCTGTGGAAACGGAGTTTCGTTTGAGCCTCTTTGATGTTCAAATGACAAGAAATAAAATCAAATCAAAAGTTATGAAAGGACTGTTCAGATAATGGCAGGACAAAGGGGAGGCCGGCAGCATGTGAATGTGGGAGTGCATGAGGGGTGATCTTGTAGAGTGCAAGATCATGCGGTGAATAGAGAGAATGAATGTACAGAGACGTCTACCCAGGGAAGGGGAATCAAGAAACAGAGGATGTAGGTTTAAGGTGAGAGGGGAAAGATTTAATAGGAACCCTATTAATGGGCAACTTTTCTCCACACTGAGGGTGGTGGGTATATGGAAGTAATGGCCAGAGGAAGTAATTGAGGTGGATGCTATAACAACATTTAAAACACATTTGGGCAGATACATGGATTGGAAAAGTTTAGAGGAATATGGGCCAAACGCGGGCAGATGGGATTAGTATAGCTGGGGCATCTTGGTCAGCATGGACAAATTGGGCCGATGGGCCTGTTTCCACGCTGTATGACTCTACAACTCTTTGTGACTGCCTCATGGTTTACTTTCAAACCTAACCTTGTCTTGTCTTGTCTGCAGATTTGTATACAATAAAATCAGCCCATTTATCTGTCATTAATAAGGATTGCAAATGATTGAGATCTGAGGATTTGTCTTTGATGCAACTTGAAAGGACTTGCAATTACTATCTTCTTTCCATGAATGAAACCTCTATCCATGTCGGTATATTACCCCAAATCATTTAAAATAATTTGGAACACAGGTCAACTATACCTCTATGTGGGCAATTTCTAATTTTGATCATGTCTATATTCATAGAACCTGGCATAGTGTTGCTACTCAGTTTTATACCTTTTATCTGTTAGGCCAATCCTGTTGGATGAAGGAACCAAGGAAAATGAGGATCACCCGGTTGTGGAGTAAGTGCTTCAGTTTCTTCCAGGGATATTGGTATAGACAATAGACAATAGACAATAGGTGCAGGAGTAGGCCATTCGGCCCTTCGAGCCAGCTCCGCCATTCAATGTGAGCATGGGTGATCATCCCCAATCAGTAGCCCGTTCCTGCCTTCTCCCCATATCCCCTGACTTCGCTATCTTTAAGAGCCCTATCTAGCTCTCTCTTGAAAGTATCCAGAAAACCGCCCTCCACCGCCCTCTGAGGCAGAGAATTCCACACTCACAACTCTCTGTGTGAAAACGTGTTTCCTCACCTCCTTTCTAAATGGCTTACCCCTTATTCTTAAACAGTGGCCCCTGGTTCTGGACTCCCCCAACATCGGGAACATGTTTCCTGCCTCTAGCGTGTCCAAACCCTTAATAATCTTATATGTTTTAAATTTGGTTTATTATTGGTTTATTATTGTCACATATGTCAAGATATGGTGAAAAACTGTGTAGAGTTTGCAATGCGAAGATTGGGATTGCAGTGAGATTGTCACATAGATAACATGGACTGTAGAGGCCAAGTGTCTGCTTAATTTTTTGGCTGGCCACCTCTTGTGAGTGAAGGTAATCTCTTCTTTGTTTTTTCAATAGACAATAGGTGCAGGAGTATGCCAAGCAAGTGTCAGGTTTGTCATTTTGGGATGTTGAATGTAAGGGGAAGATATACAATTAATGGCGCAACTCCTAACAGTATTGATATACAGAGGGATCTTGAGGTCCAAATCCATAACTCCCTAAAAAGGAGGTAAAGAAGGCATATGGTATGCTTGTTTTCATAAGTTGGGACATTGACTATAAGAGACAAGAAGTCATGATTCAGCTTTATAGAATTTTGTTTAACTGCATTTGGAGTATTGCCTGCAATTCTGGTCACCCCATTACAGCAAGGATATAGAGGCTTTGGAAATGGTGCAGAAGAGGTTTACCAGAATGATGACTGGATTACGGTTATTATCTACAGGGAGAAGTTGGAAAACGCATTGTTTTCACTGGAACACCGGAGATTGTGGAGTGACCTGATGGAGGTATTTATGATTATAAGAGTCATTGATAGGGTCGATAGTCAGAATCTTATTCACAGGATGGAAAGATCAACACCAGACGGCATGGCTTCAAAGTGAAAAGGGCAAAGTTTAAATGATATGTGTGTGGCGAGTTTTTACACAGAATGTGGTGAGTGCCTCATACGTGCTGCTGTTTGAGGCAGATACGATAGTGCCATTTAAGACTAGACACACTTTGGAAGGCAAGGTTTCAAGGTCAGTTTATTGTCACATGTACCAATTAAGGTACAGTGAAATTTGAGTTACCATACAGCCATACCAAGTGAAAAGCAACAAGACACACAAGCACATAAAAGTTAACATAAACATCCATCACAGTGGATTCCACATTCCTCACTGTGATGGAATTCCAACATTTCTCACTGTTGGGGGGCAGTGTTAGCTGTGAGGAGGATGCTAGGAGACTGCAAGGTGACTTGGATAGGCTGGGTGAGTGGGCAAATGTTTGGCAGATGCAGTATAATGTGGATAAATGTGAGGTTATCCACTTTGGTGGCAAAAACAGGAAAGTAGATTATTATCTGAATGGTGGCCGATTAGGAAAAGGGGAGATGCAGCGAGACCTGGGTGTCATGGTACACCAGTCATTGAAAGTAGGCATGCAGGTGCAGCAGGCAGTGAAGAAAGCGAATGGTATGTTAGCTTTCATAGCAAAAGGATTTGAGTATAGGAGCAGGGAGGTTCTACTGCAGTTGTACAGGGTCTTGGTGAGACCACACCTGGAGTATTGCGTACAGTTTTGGTCTCCAAATCTGAGGAAGGACATTATTGCCATAGAGGGAGTGCAGAGAAGGTTCACCAGACTGATTCCTGGGATGTCAGGACTGTCTTATGAAGAAAGACTGGATAGACTTGGTTTATACTCTCTAGAATTTAGGAGATTAAGAGGGGATCTTATAGAAACGTACAAAATTCTTAAGGGGTTGGACAGGCTAGATGCAGGAAGATTGCTCCCGATGTTGGGGAAGTCCAGGACAAGGGGTCATAGCTTAAGGATAAGGGGGAAATCCTTTAAAACCGAGATGAGAAGAACTTTTTTCACACAGAGAGTGGTGAATCTCTGGAACTCTCTGCCACAGAGGGTAGTCGAGGCCAGTTCATTGGCTATATTTAAGAGTGAGTTAGATGTGGCCCTTGTGGCTAAAGGGATCAGAGGGTATGGAGAGAAGGCAGGTACGGGATACTGAGTTGGATGATCAGCCATGATCATATTGAATGGCGGTGCAGGCTCGAAGGGCCGAATGGCCTACTCCTGCACCTAATTTCTATGTTTCTATGTTTCTATGGAAGGCAATAAAGTTCAATCTTCTTCCTCTTGTTCTCCCGCGGTCGAGGCAGTCGAACCATCCGTAGCCAGGGCGATCGAAGCTCCTGCAGCCGGTGATCGAAGCCTCCGCATATGTTTTTGCTCAGTGAGGAAAGTGCAAACGTCTAGGGTCCTTTCGCTGCTGGATATTGATTGGCAGAGTCTGGTCGGGCCACCCCTCAAACAAGGGAAGGGATATCTCCCCAGATGACCATATTAGTGGCAAGATTGTCTTCTTTAAAGATAGGTCCGAACATTACTGAGTACGAACTGTTGAATGTCTAGACACTGAGAATGTATGAAGAGTTTTTGCACAATTTTTGTTTTGTACATATTTTTTATCATGAATAAAGTTTATTGTTTGAAATAAGAGAAAGAGTGCGTGAGATAATGGCGAGTGAGAAGGTTGGAGGCTGAAGGGGGGTAGTTTATCTGTGACAAAGTCTAGCATCCATTGAGATTGCGACATAATTTAAAATAATTGAGAGAGCATTGAGTGGGAATAACCCTGCGAGTGATTGACGTTACACGCCCAGGGCTAGATGAATGATAAGTTCTAGGAGCAGAATTAGGCCATGCCGGCACATCAAGTCTACACCGCCATTCAATCATGGCTGATCTATCTTTCCCTCGCAACCCCGTTCTCCTGTTTTCTCCCCATAACCCCTGACACTCTTAACAATCAAGAATCTGTCAATCTCCATTGCCTTGGCCTCCACAACCGTCATAAACCTTTTTCATCTTTAATTTTCCTGCGCTCGTTACCTCTGGATTTATTGATAATTTCTGGGAGCTGTTTTTGTGGAGCAGCATATAGTTCGATAGATTGCTTTGTGATGGGGCGTTGTGTTTTAAATGCCCGATGATGACAGGTTTTGAAGCTCCCTGTCAAAAAATTGAGGTGGGGACAGTGAAAGGTGTAATAGGTGTAGGTGTAAAAGGTGCAAGGTGTAATTGGTGCAGGTTTGCAATGTGTGTTTGTGCAAAAGCTGGAACAGATGGTTAATGCAGCATCTGCACAATCCAAGGGAGGTACAGTACCTGCATGTCAGTCCATCTCGCGAGCCTCATGCTGTTCCCTAGCAACCCGCAGCGCTCGCGTCGGTGTCCTGGCAACGAGAGCCGGGCTGGAGCTGTCCTTGCAACGCTGGTGCTGACCCAGCAAAATCCACTCAAACACAACCGAGGGACCCACTTCTCTGGTGAGGGCACCAATCCTTGCATTCGCGGGAGGACGGTAATGCAGATTACGCACCCCTCAGCCGAAAATTCCATGTCTCGTAGTAGAAGCTTTTTGTTTGTGAGAAAACGTCTGGCTTCACAAAGCATTGTAGCGAAGTGATTTTCCAGCCGCGGAGTGCTTTCTTTCTATGTTGGGTTGAGTAATGTTTCGCATATTCTGCCCATTATAGGGGCCATCCATTTTAAACTTGCGCGAATGAAAAGCAAGCGGTTTCTATAACTCGATTAAGAATTGTAAATCCAGTTTAATCCCCGCACAAGATGAAGATCCATCCCAGATTTGGAGAGGCATCGAATGCTTACGTGGAAATAAATGCTTGGCGCAATTTTAATTTAGCAGCCTAATTCTCCCACCCCCACTCTCACCTTTGCCTTTCCAATCAGTTCCTTTTATGCACCCTCCACCCAACCTCCCGAGTGGGAGTTTGACTTGGATCAGGAGGTTTCCGCCAATTCATTCAACGACCAATTGCCCTGGTCCACATCCCTGGACCGGTCACTTCCTATCCCCGCGGCCTTGGGAGTGGGGGGAGCTATCTGGAACCAGTTTTAACAAGGGAGTAACTGGAATGTTCCTCTCCGAGTTCCAATTTCAATGCTACTGTAACCAAACAAGGATATCAAGTTAACTCACACATTAACTGTACAATCACTTATCTACCTGGGCTGTCACATAAGCAGAAATCTCCCTATGGGTCTGTCCTTCTTGGTGATGCTCACAGCCCAAACACTAAAGCTGGAATATTAAAGCCTCTGCCTCTTCTGCTTTGCAGTATCCTGGATACCATCTGCCCTGAGGGGATCGACCAGACTGTACAGGCAGGATGTAATGAAGAAACTACAGAAGATCAATTAATACAGGCTGTTGAAACTAGCCCCGAACATGAGGTAATGGGTAGCAGGATAATCGTCCCATAGCATACACCTGTTGGATTGAAATAATTGTAGTTTGTAGAAACAATCATTGATCCATCCTTTTGTCAGTCATATTAATGGATCTCACAATTTATCTACAATAAATTGCAAGACTTTTTTACACCAAACAAAATTATGGCAAGAAAATTAAATTACATCTAAGAAGGACATAATGTTAAAATATGTCAGCTAGTCCAGTATCTTTCACGTGACAATAAAAGACCTTTGAAACCTTTGAAGAGCAATTGTGATGCATTTGGTAGCACATTCAATTCTTAAGGCTGTGGACTCAAGTTTCACTCCGTGACCTAAGTAACCATTTGACTTGACTATAAGACTCTAACCTGGTACTTTGGGATATTGCCTGATACTTTGAAATGCCACCAAAGTGCCATCTTTCAGATGTGGTATTATGGCCATAGCCAATCTATGGTGGTAATAAAACATGTCAGTATACTACCTGCTTGGGTGTCACCATTAATAAGTTTGTAGATAGTATGAACATCTACCCAATTGTTGATAGGAAGAAAGCTGTAAATTGCATGGAATAATCAGCTGAGTGTGAGAGTGACTCATTCTGCGGAGTATAACGTAATGCATTTGGGAAAAGCAAAAAGGCAAGAAAAATACAAAATAAATGATAAAATCTTGAGAATAGAACAGAGGGACTTCAGAGGTCATGACCACAGAATTTTCAAGGTAGAGGGACAGATAGACAAAGAAGGCACATGGGCCACTCTCCTTTTATTGACGATGGAATTGGGAAAGGATGTCTTACTTGAACAACAATGAGTGTTTAAGAGACAGCTAGAGAACTATCTACAATTCTTGTCACCAGATTACAGTTAATTTGTTCCACCACCAGAATAGGTGCAGAGGAAGTTGACAAGAATATAACCAGAACTGGAGAATATTATTTATTTAGAAAGATTGAGTAGAATAGAGATGTTTCTTTCAAACAGAGAAACACGCATCTAAACTCACCACATGTGAAAAGTATTTAGATGAAAACTTGATATGCCATAATCTACAAGGCTACAGACATAGACCTTGGAAATGAGATTGAACTGGTTAGTATTTAATTTTGCCTTCCCTAAATAAATTAACTCCGGAGTTTAAATTACTATAATTCTACATGACTCGTGCATGTGTGTACAATGCACACACACATTGATGCACACAAGCATGCACATACTGATACACACATGGACACATACATACACAAAATCAAAATAATACTTAAAAGTGTATGTATCATTTCATTTTAAATAGAGTTATCGAGTTGTACAGTATTGATTATTTGGCCCATCACATTTATGCCAAAATTTTACCCATCTGCACTAATCCCATTTGCGCACATTAGGGTCACACCCTTCTATGACTAGTTAATGGTCTGTCAAAATGCCACTTAAACATAATAATTATATCTATAATAAATGAAAGAAATTTAATTCAATGTCTGTGAAGAAACTGCACCTTTAAACACTCAAATTCGGCTCGAAGGGCCGAATGGCCTATTCCTGCACCTATTGTCGAAATATTAATTTTTTCATTGTTTTTCATTTTATGTTGCAAATCAGGAAGTTCTGAAGACTGAGTTGGAACAAGAACGTAAGTGTACTTAGTACGTCCACACTTTGTGCAAAGGGTCATTGAAGTTATTAATGATTTTATCAGTTATGTATGGCCAATGTGCCTTTGTACACCATGGGGTAAGATTTGTCTTAATGGCATAGGAATTGTTCTATTATCATTTTGCTGCAACAGGTGCTTGGAATACATATTTTCCTCTGGACATTTAAACTGGACAGCATCTAATTTTAGAAATACAAGATAAAATTCATTGCATTTCTGTTCCTGTACTGTCACTGTTGTGTGAAACAATGTGGGGTAGACCAATGGCTTTAAATCAACAAATAACATAATGTCTTATAAGACTCAAATTGTGGAATGTGTTGTGTAAAGTTTGACCTAAAAAGGAATTAAGAGATTGGATCATCCAAATTAAAAACAGCAAAAGAAAAAAACAGGAAATGCTGCAGGGTAGGTTAATGTTTTTTTGGATTCTCTGTCTTTATTTCATCTTCTGATTTTATATCTGCCTTGTTTATTTACTTCAAGTTCTTCTCACTCAAATTAAAATACTGTAAAATCTGTAAAGTTCACATTTGATCCAGAAGATTGGGCTGGAGTCTCCACTGTAATTGGCCTTTTATGAACAAAAGCAAAGCTGGAAGAATTCTAATCGCAATTACATACAATGCAAATCGAGTTTCCACATTCTTTTCAACTTGTTTGAAAAGTACCAAGGTGGTGCCAACCTTGCCCTGAAATATGGAACCAGAGCAAAGTAATCAGCACGGAGAGATAATGTTAATGCAGACCATTGAGGAAACTGTTAAAATCAATCCCTTTCATCTTGTATCAGAGAATTAATGGGTTATTTTTTTAAACCTTTCAAATATAAACAAGTATTTTGTTTAATAACCCACTATCATACTCCAATGAAATTATGTATATTTTCAGTATAATCTTTTTAATAAATAATTTTCAGTAATTTATAAATTAGGCTGTCAATATGAGAGTTTTATTTCCTATAATAAAATTAATGCATTTAACAGCAATAATAAAAGTCCACTGGGTTGTCATTTGAATATATATCAATTACTTTTTTAATGCAAAGTAATAAACAGTGAATATAAAAATGTTATAAAATGCTGCTGATGTGCAGATTTTTCGAAAATGGTATCTTTACGATTTTTAAAAGAGGAGAAATTTGAACCGTATTTTCACCTTTGATTGCCAGTCAATTTTGAGCAAAGTTAACCCACATTAAAAACTCTATTCGTTGCTCTACAATACTTCATTTTAAATAAAATTGTTTTTTATTTTGTGTATGGTGGTGGTGTTGCATTGCTTGTCAAGGAAGATATTACAGCAGTGCTTTGGCAGGATAGATTAGAGGGCTCGTCTAGGGAGGCTATTTGGGTGGAACTGAGAAATGGGAAAGGTGTAGCAACACTTATAGGGGTGTATTATAGACCGCCAAATGGGGAGCGAGAATTGGAAGAGCAAATATGTAAGGAGATAGCAGATATTAGTAGTAAGCACAAGGTAGTGATTGTGGGAGATTTCAATTTTCCACACATAGACTGGGAAACACATTCTGTAAAAGGGCTGGATGGTTTGGAGTTTGTAAAATGTGTGCAAGATAGTTTTTTGCAGCAATACATAGAGGTACCTACTAGATAAGGGGCAGTGCTGGACCTCCTGTTAGGAAATGAGACAGGGCAGGTGGCGGAGGTATGCGTCGGGGAGCACTTCGGGTCCAGTGATCACAATACCATTAGTTTCAATATAATTATGGAGAGGGTCAGAACTGGACCTAGGGTTGAGATTTTTGTTTGGAGAAAGGCTAACTTTGAGGAGATGCGAAAGGATTTAAAAGGAGTGAATTGGGACATGTTGTTTTATGGGAAGGATGTAGAAGAAAAATGGAGGACATTTAAGGGTGAAATTTTAAGAGTACAGAATCTTTATGTCCCTGTTCGGTTGAAAGGAAATAGTAAAAAATGGAAAGAGCCATGGTTTTCAAGGGAAATTGGACACTTGGTTCGGAAAAAGAGAGAGATCTACAATAATTATAGGCAGCATGGAGTAAATGAGGTGCTTGAGGAGTATAAAGAATGTAAAAAGAATATTAAGAAAGAAATTAGAAAAGCTAAAAGAAGATATGAGGTTGCTTTGGCAAGTAAGGTGAAAGTAAATCCAAAGGGTTTCTACAGCTATATTAATAGCAAAAGGATAACAAGGAATAAAATTGGTCCATTAGAGAGTCAGAGTGGACAGTTATCTGCAGAGCCAAAAGAGATGGGGGAGATATTGAACAATTTCTTTTCTTCGGTATTCACGAAGGAGAAGGATATGGAATTATGTGAGGTAAGGGAAACAAGCAGAGTAGCAATGGAAACTGTGAGATTCAAAGAAGAGGAGGTGCGGACACGTTTGAAAAATATGAAAACGGATAAGTCTCCAGGTCCTGACAGGATATTCCCTAGGACATTGAGGGAAGTTAGTGTAGAAATAGCAGGGGCTATGACAGAAATATTTCAAATGTCATTAGAAATGGGAATAGTGCCGGAGGATTGGCGTACTGCGCATGTTGTTCCGTTGTTTAAAAAGGGTTCGAAGAGTAAACTTAGCAATTATAGACCTGTTAGTTTGACGTCAGTGGTGGGAAAATTAATGGAAAGGATACTTAAAGATAATATATATAAGCATCTGGATAAGCAGGGTCTGATTAGGAACAGTCAACATGGATTTGTGCCTGGAAGGTCATGCTTGACTAATCTTCTTGAATTTTTCGAAGAGGTTACTAGGGAAATTGATGAGGGTAAAGCAGTGGATGTTGTCTATATGGACTTCAGTAAGGCCTTTGACAAGGTTCATCATGGAAGGTTGGTTAAGAAGATTCAATTGTTGGGTATTAATGGTGGAGTAGCAAGATGGATTCAACAGTGGCTGAATGGGAGATGCCAGAGAGTAATGGTGGATGGCTGTTTGTCAGGTTGGAGGCCGGTGACTAGTGGGGTGCCTCAGGGGTCTGTGTTGGGTCCACTGTTGTTTGTCATGTACATCAATGATCTGGATGATGGTGTGGAAAATTGGATTAGTAAGTATGCAGATGATACTAAGATAGGTGGTGTTGTGGATAATGAAGTAGATTTTCAAAGTCTACAGAGAGATTTAGGCCATTTGGAAGAGTGGGCTGAAAGATGGCAGATGGAGTTTAATGCTGACAAATGTGAGGTGCTACATCTCGGCAGGACAAATCAAAATAGGACGTACACGGTAAATGGTAGCGAATTGAGGAATGCAGTTGAACAGAGGGATCTAGGAATAACTGTGCATAGTTCCCTGAAGGTGGAATCTCATGTAGATAGGGTGGTAAAGAAAGCTTTTGGTGTGCTGGCCTTTATAAATCAGAGCATTGAATATAGAAGTTGGGATGTAATGTTAAAATTGTACAAGGCATTGGTGAGGCCAATTCTGGAGTATGGAGTACAATTTTGGTCGCCTAATTATAGGAAGGATGTCAACAAAATAGAGAGAGTACAGAGGAGATTTACTAGAATGTTGCCTGGGTTTCAGCAACTAAGTTACAGAGAAAGGTTGAACAAGTTAGGTCTTTATTCTTTGGAGCGCAGAAGGTTAAGAGGGGACTTGATAGAGGTCTTTAAAATTATGAGCGGGTTAGACAGAGTGGACGTGGATAAGCTTTTCCCATTGAGAGTAGGGAAGATTCAAACAAGGGGACATGACTTGAGAATTAAGGGACAGAAGTTTAGGGGGGACATTAGGGGGAACTTCTTTACTCAGAGAGTGGTAGCTGTGTGGAATGAGCTTCCAGTGGAAGTGGTGGAGGCAGGTTCGATGTTATCCTTTAAAAATAGATTGGATGGGTATATGGATGGGAAAGGAATGGAGGGTTATGGTCTGAGTGCAGGTAGATGGGACTAGGGGGAAGTATTTATTTTTAATTTAATTTTAAAAAAAATGTTCGGCACGGACTTGAAGGGCCGAGATGGCCTGTTTCCGTGCTGTTATGGTTATATGGTTATATATGGTTATATGGTATTACCAAACCAACACTTTCCTCAGATCTGCCATGCTTGTGTATGTATTTTTCAAATCCCGTAATAGCATGCACAAAACTGTGCTGTTATTATTCTACCCAGACAAAAGTGTATTAAATTACTGTGACAATTTGGAATTAATTCACACTATTTCAAGAACATTAAAACAGTATAAGAAGATTATGAGCAATGCAGCATGTAAAAATACTGTGTGAAATTGAAGTGTAAAAAACATAAACTACTAAATATAAAAGGGATGAAACATATAGACCATATGGAGATTCTGAAATGTGAATCCTGGCACAAAAGAGTAAATGTAACTGCAGTATATGGGAGTATACATAGTGAGAAGTACATTAATCACAGAAGTAGATCAGACATCCCATATTGTGTTGTGCAATATTCTCTGGGATGTAATATGTAGTAATATCTGAGATGCATGCGCTGTTCACATAGTATAGTCCGAAATGAAATGCACAATATAAAATGTACTCGCACAGATTATGATGTGCCGTGCGATCTGAAGTGTGCTGAAAAGGCTGCGATAAGTTCCATTGCAGGTGTAACAGTCAAAGATAATTATTTTTCTAGTACTGTCTACACTGTATTATTGTATGTTGTGTTTTCTGAAAATGCAGTATGTAATCTTCAACTCAATATTTAAACCTACAATCAAACCAGAAAATGTGATCAATAGCATCTGCGGAGAAAACAACCTAGTTAATATTTCAGGTCTGAACTTTCTTCAGTACAGGTCACTGACCTAAATATTTGAAAATCAAAGAAACGGCAAAAATTAGATTTAAACAGAATGTTAATTATGTTTCTCTCCACGAATGCTAGAACACTTTTCATAAGTTTCTGTTTTTATTTGGGGTTTCCAGCATCTGTCAAATTTTACTTTTGACTTAAACCTGCTTTTGCTTTTTAGTTGCAGATGCTCTGTGCTAAGCCGTTGTCCATACAAGTTGATCCACATTCCTAGAAGTGCCTAGTAACCAACATCATGTCTAAGCGAAGTACAGATGTAGCCTTAGTCCATCTTGTTCGTGATATGCCGCTGACTCCCGGATGCTCCACCCCCAATTCCCAGTACTCCTTAGACTTACCCAATGTACCCAGCTACCGTTCCTCAAACTCACGGCTGCCTCCACTTAGCCCTAGGAAGCAAACGTCTGGTGTCATAAACCCCAACTTCCTGCCTGAGGAATGGTCTCCATTGCATTGTATAGGTGAACACTATGTGTACTATGTTTTATGCCTTATGTTCTCATTTTGTGTATTTTACTTGGTTTCGTGTATCTGTTTATGATTGTTTTGTTTAAATCATGTGTACTAAGAACATCAATCTTGTTTGTGATATGCATTTGTGGTCAATATGTTAAATTCACAAAATGATATCTTAGATCCAGCCTGAAACTCCTCAGTTCCACCGAGGCCTAAAGTATTTTTCTGTCCGACATTGCAACATCCTTCTTTGTTTCTTCTTGAGAAAAGTATTTTATGCTCTTTTATTTAGTTAAAACCATCATAGCTGGTTTCAGACAAGAACTCCACCATTGTACCTCGGTACATGTGACAATAAACTAAACTAAACTAAACTATAGCAGTCCCATTTACCCGTTATCGGTATATAGCCTTCTATGCCTTGACAGTGCTCGTGCTCATCTAGATACTTCTTAAATGTTGCGATAGTCTCAGCTGCCACCATCCCCTTAAGCATTGTATTCCAGATTTCAATCATCACCTGGGTGTAAAAAAATCACCTCAGATCCTCACCAAACTTCTTACCCTTAGCCTACACCTATGCCCTCTGATAGCCTACACCTATGCCCTCTATTCTTCTTGGTATGAAAACTTCAATACCCTTGCAGATATCTATCAATTTCTGTCCAATTGATCCTGCAGCTTCAACAGTTGTTTTTAGGAGAGATTACCTAATTTCCACCTCCTTTTGAGTGACTTGCTTGGTTAGGTTAGGTTTATATTGTCATGGGTACTGACATACATGTTTTTCATGCTATCCTATCAGATCATATTATACATAGATGCAATGAAGTCAAACTCAAAACAATAGGTAGAGAAAAGGGGAAGATACAGTGTGCAGAATATAGTTCTCAGCATTATAGTGCATCAATTGCAGAGAGAGACCAATCTTTGCAATGGAGAAGAAGTGAAACAGACAGTATCCTTGCTTACGGTAGGACCATTCACAAGCCTGATAACAGAAGGGTAAATGCTCAGGAACAGCTTCCTCCCCTCTGTTATTAAGTTTCTGAACAATTTTGCCATAAGATAACATTCCCCTTTCTAACATGATCCTTGAATAGTCTATCCCAATTTTTTTGTGCCCATTTTTCTAGTCTATCAGAATAGAGGAAACCATTTCTATCCATCTTAATATTCTATCCACTTGACCTCAATCAGATCCTCACTCTGTATCCAAGGGGAATCATACTTGTCCTCATGAGAGGAATAGACTGGGTAGAGGCACAGAGGTTATTATGTGTCATTTAGGCTTTGCTGGTTAATTATTGATGTACTATGTTGGGAAGATCATTATGTTTGATTTGGATCTGTGATTTTCTAAGCCTTTCCTCTCATCCCAAGGAAATATTAACCTTGCTTAGCTATCATCTTTGTTTAACAATGAAGTTAGTATGAATAATCATGTGTAGGAGCCAAAGAGTCAAGGTTATTTGTTGTAAGCTTCCCAAGTTTTAAAAGAACCATGGGAATGACACGTGCATCAAAGGATTTAGCAATTGACTATGCAGATCTCTGGGAGGGCAGTGAATATTCAAACATTACATTACATTAAGTGGCTTTCACTCCAACCGAGGTTGAGTGGTGCCATCTGCATTTTGCAGTTTTGCTCAAGGGTAAGCTGGGTGGATGAGCAGTTCTCAAACATGGAGGAGCATTAATGTGGTCAGTGCTCTAAACAATAATTCATCACTATCATAATTCCTTCTTTACCTTGTTAGATCCTCCTACTGCCGCTGGGCCTTCAGTCAAAATCGAAGATGTGGATTCTGAAGTGGATTCTTTAATATCAGGGCATAACAAGTTGCCACCAATCCAATCATCCTCTTCAACATGCCACATTCGAACACTTACAGTGCCCGGCGCCCACAAGACACCACAAAGGTACAATTTCCAGATGCATATTTAAAAATGGTTTCAGAAGTAAAGTCAACTGAAGAATTGGAATTCCTCATGTTTTACTATGGATTTGTATTTTCAAACTGTGTGATACCAAAGTAGAGACAGAGTGGGTCGAGTTGGCAGCCAAAATCACACAACGACATAACAGGATTGCAGTGACAAATAAAGTTCAAATAGACAATGCTGCATGTGGGTTATAAAAATGATAGGTAATATGTTTCATAGGTGGGATCAAACATGGCAAAGGCCTCAGACAGAAGCAAACAGAGATAAAACAAAAAGGATGCTGGAATTTATTAGCCGTACTATTTGAATTCAATTCAATGCTGAATTCATTCATGCTGAATTAAAACAAAAATGATGAGGTCAGTCAAGATATGGATCTTTTGCAGAAAAGTTCAAAATGACTAAGCAATTAAGCGGATAAATGAAATTAGTATGAATAATGATGAATTTAAAGTTTTGTATGGTTGAACTTGTGAAAAGTAGTATGATTGAATGGTATAGGTTCAAATGAAGAAACTATCAGCAGAATGATTTGAAAGGAAGCAGAGAAGTATAATTAACTTGTAAATGTTGTTAATTTTTTTTCATTGACTGCTGATTCTGCACTACATCCCTTAATAATCACGTGTAGAAGCAAAAGAGTCAGGATCATGGTGCAAGATTCCCTAATTTTAAAAGAGCAATGGGAATGACAGATGCACAGAAGACATCCTTATAAGATATTTAAAAGATTATAAAATAAAACCAAAGTAAAAATTCATGGCTGAAAAGAAAGATAGCAGAAAATACTTATTTTTACTGAGACAAATCAATAGCTGGAACAGTTTGTCAAGAAAGGAAATTAAAGAAAAAAGCCTGAGGAATGAACACCTGGGAATCTTTGGAGATTATTAATTTAACTCCCTTGGTCAATTTTTACAACTAACTGTACCAAGGTAACATCAAAAGAAACTGGGATGTGTGTCACTCAGGTTTATTTTCACAGTGTGTTGGTCATCTAACATGTGAAAAACTTTTGTTAGAAAAAATTCCTGTCATATTTCTGTATGCGGCATTTTATTTGTATATGCTCTCCTTGTAAGTAAATGCCTAACACTAAATCCAGGCAGATTTGTCATAACCAAGGTTTGGGGACCCTGTGTGAATGATTCAATGAGTTATAGAACAGAAAATATAACACCACTTCCTTATGCCACTTCCATCTGCTCTCATTTACATCAACCCCACCATCCAGATATTACCCAACTCCACATGGACAATCTCATTGTTTTTTATGCTTTACTTTATGCATTCAGATCTGCTAAAGATCTGGATTAAGTGATCAACATTTTATGTTGTGGCAGTATTTTTGGACCTGTAAACAGTATAAAGTAGTGGATATTTGTAGTAGAACCAATATTGTATAGATATCCATGATTATAAATCAGTAATATGTTATTAGAAACATGTACAATATAGTAGTGTACTGTAGTGGTGGTGTTAGACAAACAGCATGCCATGTTGCAATGGGACAATACTTTGTATCCTTTTGTTGTTATATCTTTTTTGTATATATTCCTTGTCTGATGGGCAATGTATCTCAAGGCTGGGATTTTAAAAGCCAGAGACCTGTCACAGCCACAGGCACATGTGGATTTGCCTGTAGATAGTTATTGTTGATTTGAAACACTTAGGCTTGGGATCATCTCCAGCAAAGGCATCTGATTCTTGCAAAATCTCCCAATTTATAAGACAATGCTGTATTCATTTCCTCCTTATGTGGAGAGAAATGAGCATATGTTTCAGGACCAGGAGCAGGCCACTCCAAGTAATGATTATGACTGATCCAGTTAGAAGTGCAACTCTGCATTCCATCTACCCCCTATAACATTTCACCCCTTGCTTATGCAACCTAGCTGTTTCAACCAACTACATTTCTAGAAAGGTGTAAAAAAATGTTGCTCAAACCATTGCTGTTGTCAAGAACAAGAAACAATTGTGTCCTCTAGACACATTTATGATACTAAGCAAGTCAATTCGGGTGTGAATAAAGCACCTTTATGGCAGGGCATACCCGAGGGCTTGTAGGCAGGGCATACAGGCATGACATGACCGAAACACAAATATTTTATCAAACTATACATCAGAAGAGACCTGAAACCTGGCACATGTAGTTGAGTCATATTGGATTGATAATAGGTAGCCATGCTGAGCTCTATCTGCAGGCTATCAATGACCAAATACCTGGAATGATTTCAATGCCAGATTTTTATATCGTTCAAGAGATTACTCCATCTAGCCGCTAAATAGACAGCATGGTTAAGGGGAATGTCTTCATACACATGCAAGCTCACTGTCAGAGAACTTCAGAGCTTCTTCACAGATAAGTCTTCAAAAACACAGTCTTTTGATTAATAAATTATTTATTGTTGATGAAAAACATAAGGTACATCCAAACTTCTTCCGACTCGTTTCTATAATCTTCATCGAACTCCAGCCTATCGCTTTAAAAGTTAGAAAACTCCTTGTGTCTCCATTACACTCCACATGGTCCAAAGGGTAAACCTTCTCCATGTTGGTCCAAACTACACTAACAATTAAGCTTCTGCACAAGAATCTTTAGCTCCAAACACGCCCCAAAATATGTCGTAAATCTCACCCACAATATAACGGGCAGTCTCAAATTTAAAGACACATGCCATCATTAATGACACACAAAACAAGCCAAATGGCCACTACAGTCTGGAAAGACAAACCTCCCAGCAATGCTCACCAATCTGGACTGAGAATGCATAAAGTCCAACCTGAATCCCCCACAGTGATACAAATCTCTGTTCTCTTGCAGTGCCTGATCATTTCAAACGCATTTAAAGTCTGAACCAAGCAAATCTGCCAAATACACGCACAAGGTGATGATCATGGTGAAAGAAGGGGATAGGTGTGAGGTACCTCATTAAACTATCTACTTTTTATAGGGAAAATGATGGGACTTGAGGATTATGGGATGTAAGAAAGATAATTAAATTTAAACATACCCTCATCTTCCATGCTCTTTGGCCAGATAGATATCCACTAGCTCCTTGGCAACTGTGCCCATGAACCTTCAGCACACCATATTGCCATATTACCATTATTATCTTTTAATCCAACATTGGAGGCCACTTCAGCCCAGAGCATCTGTGCCAGTTTACAGAGCAATCCTATTCCCACTCCTGCTAATTTTCCCTGAAATTAATTCTCTCCACATTCCTATCAGTTCCACCTCAAAATTCTGCTATTCACTTGCACATGAGGGGCAGTTTACAATGACTAAATAACCTACCTTTGAAAGTGGTAAGAAACCAAAACACCTGGGATATATTCATAAAGAGGTTGTGCAGACTTCACAATGACAGCATCGGTGGTTGGGATTGAACCCACGTACTGGAGATGTGAGGCAACAGCTCTTTTACCTGCACCATTGGACTGTCTCTTATAATCAAATCAAATCAAATCAACCTTTATTGTCATCTTGCAAGCAACAGTTGTACAGTGCAAATGAAAAGACGTTTCCCAGGAATACCGGAGCATCGCACATGAAATTTAAAACATTTCACACATAATAACACTAAAAACAATCCAGTCCCTGATGGAACAGTATAAATAGTTAAAAGTAGGTAAAAACAACATTAAAATACAGTAAACCAATCATAAACATGTCGGGGAAGCTGATTTGAGTGGCAAGTGCCAGTTATTGAAGTGGCCTGTGCCAGTTATTTAAGTGTCCGTGCCAAGCCGCAGAATCAGGTGACTGTGAGTACAGAGTGGCTGTTTAGCAGCCTCACAGCATATGGCAGGAAGCTGTTTAGCAGTCTTGTAGTCCGTGCTTTGATGCTGCGATATCTCTTGCCTGATGGCAGGAGATCCAGGTGTATGTGGAGGGGGTGCAGTTTGTCCTTAGCAATTCTCTGAGCTTTTTTCAGACAGCGGCTCTGGAACAGTTCTTGTACCGAGGGTAGGGAGACGCCAATGATCCTCTCTGCTCCCCTCACTACCCTCTGCAGAGCCTTCCTGTCCGAGCAGTTGCAGGTGGAGTACCACGTATTTATGCAGTACGTGAGTACAGACTCCACCGTACCCCTGTAGAAAGTCCTGAGGATGTTGGTGGGGAGTGAGCTTGTTTTAGTTTCCTCAGGAAGTGCAGTCGCTGATGGGCCCGTTTGATGGTCCCAGTGGTGTTCCTGGACCAGGTGAGGCTGTCTGTAATTTGCACCCCGAGGAACTTTATGCTCTCCACTCAGTCTGCTGTAACATACCATGCAGTCTCAGTCTGCTGTAACATACCATGTTTACATTGAGGAGAGAGGGAAATATGCTGCAATATGTGTGTACACCATGTCTATCATGATTGCATATTGAGAAATGTATGTAGCATATGAGATGTGTACATGTATGAGCTGGAGTAGAGTTTGTTGGGAGATTAGCCACAGTTTCAATCTACTTTAACCAACTATTAAACAACCCTCATATTAGAGCTGTTTCTTCAGCTCTTTCCTACTGCTGCTTCATATCATCTTGTGGAAGTTTATTGGGTGTTCAAATGTGCAGAACTGTTGGTGAAATAAGGCACACTTGGATCTGTGTTGCCACTTTTGTCCAGTGCTCCTCATGCTGCACAATGAATTCCAGCAGTGATTGGTTGAGTGTTTTTATTATTTATGAACAATAAGCAGTAATGGCACTTCTTTCATTGAACAGAGGGAAGCCTTCTTCCCACAAAGACAGTGCAGATGAGCAGTCTCAGGAGATACCCGGACAAGCTTGGCAGAGCCAACCAATCTTCAGGTTGAAGATAGGTCAGTAATTTTATTAACCAACAGTTGTTTAAATGGTTGATTTTAATTAAGTTTTTCCTCCGGCTTACTTTTGAAAATGTACCTTTCCACCACTGTTCCAAGAAGTGAAGTTATCAAAAGGTGTCGACTGAAATAATATCAAAATGACAATTTTCTGATTCTCGATGATCGTGGGTTGCGACAATGTGCAGAGATCACAGCAAACCCAGGACATTCTAGGTGGCCTGAAATTTGCTTTATTGTTCCATTTAAGAGTTTGACAAGATTCACATGAAATTAGTGTGAAATCCTATCAGTGTTATTGTTAATAAGTATCTTAATGTATATTGGAAAGTATAGATGGTGGAAGATTTAACTCAGAAATGTAGTAATTGTGAAAGAGAGTAGGAAATGTATCCTCCTTACCTGGACTGATCGATATGTAACTCCAGACCCACCAGTGTTGTTGATTCTTAAGAATCTTCAGGTTAAGAGGGGGATAGGGCATCATAGATAAATGGCTTTAATCATTTACTCTTAACTTTTTTGTCCTTATTGCTTGAAACATGACTGGGTTTATACTAGCCAATCATACATATTTCTGACCAGCAGTCAAAAGTCTGTTTCTTGTCATGTGTACCAATTAAGGTACAGTGAAACTCGAATTAGCATACAGCCATACTAAAAAAGAGCAACAAGACGCACAACTACATAAAAGTTAACATAAACATCCACCACAGCGGATTCCCCACATTCCTCACTATGATGGAAGGCAATAAAGTCTAAACTTCTTCCTCTTTTTCTCTCCCGTGGTCGGGGCAGTCGAACCATCCGTAGTCGTGGCAATCGAAGCTCCCGCGTCGGGTCGGTTGAAGCTCCCGCGTTGGGGCGGTCGAAGTTCCTGCGGCCTGGAGCTCCCAAAGTCGGTCCCTAACCAGGGACCGCGAGCTCCACAATGTTAGTCCACAGGCTCCCGCAGTTGGAGCTCCAAGGTCGATCCCCGACAGGGATCGCCAGCTACGTGATCTTAAGTCCGCAGGCTCCCGTGGTTGGAGCTCCTGAAGAGACCACCAACTCCACAATGTTAGGCCGCAGTGCGGACAGAGATACGATACAGGAAAAAAAATCGCATCTCCGTCGAGGTAAGAGATTTTAAACAGTCTCCCCCAACCCCCCACATAAAACTAGCTAAAAAACACAAAAATATACATTTAACACATACTAAAAAAAGAACAATGAAGGAAGGGACGAGACAGACTGTTGGCGAGGCAGCCATTGCGGTCAGGCAGAGATTGAACATTATTCTGGTCACAGAAAAGGATCTACTATCATCCATTACAATCGTTCCATTCTTTTACTTGTATGTAGCTTGATTGTACTTATGTATGGTTTGATTTGACCAGATAGCAAGCAAAACATTTTTTTCATTGTATCTTGTTACATGTGACTATAATAACATTAATCTAACCTCTCTAGTTACTGATTGTTGATTTGACCCATTCATACCCACTTTTCTGCAGGTTATCCACTCCCTCAAACATTATCCCCCTAAACCAATGCTCTGTTACCTTGTGCAGGAACCTTTTATGTGGCAAATGCCTTCTGGAAATCCAATCATTCTGCATCTATTGATTCTCCTTTATCCGCACTATTTGTCACAGCCTCAAATAACTCTAGCTAATTTGAGAAATATGATTTAGTTTCATAAAACTATGTTGACTGAATTACAATTTTCTCAATGTCGTGTTATTTTCTGTTAATAATGGATTCCATGAATTTCCCAGAGTTCAGCAAACAGGCCTTTAATTTCCTGCTTTCTGTCTCTCTCCGTTCTTGAATAGAGGCCATCATGTAGGAGTTTTAATTGATACTAGACCAAGTGAAGACCCGTTGGGTGTGTCTCCCCAACGCGCGTTTGTGTGTGGGGGGGGGGGGGGGGGCTGCGGCGTTGGGTCTGTTCCTCCAAAGCACGGTTGCTGGGTTGGAATCTTGCACCCACAAACACACACACTCATCACACCCCTTTGATATTATTTTAATTTTATTAATTGGCTTCTTTTATCCCATCTCCACCCTATCCACTGACAAATAGCCCTCACCTCTCAGGTGCATCTAGAGGGGGGGGCGGTGGCAGAGAGAGTGTGCACAGACAGAGTGGAAGAGAGAGAGAGAGGGCAGAGAAAAAGATAAAGATCAAAGAGAGAGAGAGAGCAGAGAGATAGCGGCTGACAGGCGCTGCAAGTGGAAAAGTGATTTATTAAATCTTAAAATGTAAATAACTTAAAATACAACAATTTAAATGGTAAAGATAAAATGTATTCAGTTATGTTCATTTTTGTTGTGTCTCTTGCTCCATGTTTTGTGTTCTTTCTCGTTGATCCTCGACATATTCAGTTATTTCTTCTTGGGTCTCTCCTCTTTCTCCCTCCACACTCTTCCCCCTCCTCCACACTCTTCCCCCTCCCTCCCCTATCCCATCTCCCTAATCTCCTCCCTCCCCCCTCCCCCACACCTCTCTCCCCCTCCCCATCCAAGGGGTGGGGGGAGAGAGGGGAGGGAAGGGGAAGGGAGGGGGTGAGAGAGAGGTGAGGTAAGGGGGAGAGAAGTGGAAGAGTGGGGAGGGAGGGGTAGGGGGAGTGGTGGATGAAGGACAGGGGGTAGGGGGAAGGGGGCGGGGGGAGAGAGGGAAGGTGACGGGAGGAGAGAGGGATGGGGAGGGGGAGAGAGGTGTGGGGGAGGGGGGGAGGGATGCGGGAGGGAGGGGATTAGGGAGATGGGGTAGGGGGTAGAGGGGGAAGAGTGTGGAGGGAGGGGGAAGAGTGTGGAGGGAGAAGGGGGTGGGGGAGAGAGGGATGGGGTTGGGAGGAGGAGGGGAGGAGGAGGGGAGAGGGAGAGGGGTGAGGAGAGGGAGATGGAGAGGGGGAGAGAGAGAGGGGTGGGGGACAGGAGGAGAGAGGGATGGGGAGGGGGAGAGAAGTGTGGGGGAGGGATGGGGGAGGGAGGGGAGGAGGGAGATGGGGCAAGGGAGGGAGGAAGAAGAGTGTGGAGGGAGGGGGAGAGGGGTGGGGGAGAGAGTGGAAAGAGTGGGGAGGGAGAGTGGGAGGGGGAGGGGGAGAGAAGTGGAAGAGTGGGGAGGGAGGAGGGAGAGGGGTAGGGGGATTGGTGGAAGAGGGATAGGGGGAGTGGTGGAAGAGGGACAGAGGGGTAGGGGAAGGGGTGGGGGAGAGAGGGGAGGGAGGGGGAAGGGAGGAGGAGAGAGAGGAGTGGGAGAGGGAGAGGGAGAGGGGTGTGGTAAGGGGGAGAGAAGTGGAAGTGGGGAGGGAGGGGAGGGGGAGTGGTGGAAGAGGGACAGAGGGGTAGGGGGAAGGGGAAAGGGGCGGGGGAGAGAGGGAAGGGGGCGGGGTAGAGAGGGAAGGGGTGGGGGAGAGAGGGATGGGGGTGGGAGGAGGAGGCGGAGGAGAGGGAGAGGGGTGAAGAGAGGGAGATGGAGAGGGAGATGGAGAGGGGGAGGAGAGAGGGTGGGGAGGGGAGGAGAGAGGGGAGTGAGAGAGAGGTGTGGGGGAGGGGGAGGGAGGCGAGGAGGGAGATGGGGTAGGGGGTAGAGGGGGAAGAGTGTGGATGGAGGGGGAAGAGTGGGGAGGGGGAAGGGGGTGGGGGAGAGAGGGGTGGGGGAGGGATGGGGGACGGGGAGGGAAATGGGGTTGGGAAAAGAGGGAATGGGGTGGGGGAGGGAAGGGGGGAGGGAAGGGGGTGGGGGAGAGAGGGATGGGGGTGGGAGGAGGAGGGGAAGGAGAGGGAGATGGTGAGGAGAGGAAGATGGAGAGGGGGAGAGAGAGGGATGGGGAGGGAGAGAGAGGTGTGGGAGGGGGGGAGGGAGGGGAGGGGGTGCGGTGGGGGGAGAGAGGGGAAATAGTGGGTAGGGAGAGTGGAAGGAGGAGGGGTAGGGACAGTCCATCTGTTCCCCATTCCCTATCACCCCCAATCCTCTTTCTCTATTCCCACACACGTGATGACGCGCTTCGACACAGGCTGCGGGGGTGGGGGGGAGGGGCTGAGGCTGGGGCTGGGGCTGCTGCAAAGGCATATGTAAATGGATCCATTCCGATTGGACATCTGTGAGCATTGGGCATTGTGACATCACACGACGGAACCTTCACTAACATTCTATGGCTGAGAGCTGGTTTTTTTTTTTTTAATTTTGAAATTTTGGGGGTGGGAGGGGGGGGGGAGAAGGATTTTATTTTAAATGTGTACATAAACACGGCGAAATTTAATCTGGAGTGGCTACTCGTAAAGAAAAGTGAAATCTCTACCGAAATGGAAAAAATCTCGGCGTTTCTGCGTGCGGTGTTGGCGTAGCGAGGAATTAAAGGCTGCTGGCTGGCACAAGTCAAGCAGGCACACACACACACACACACACACACACACACACACACACAGAGAGTTTTAAATATATAGACCAAGTGCATACCCGTTGGGTCTGGACACCGAACGTGCGTTTGCGGAGGGGTGGGTGGGAGGGGGGCTGTGGCGTCACACTAACCACCCCTTTCCTCCAAAGCACGGAATCTGGCACCCACAAACACACACACTCAACACACCCCTTGATATTATCTTAATTTTTTAATTTGCTTCTTTTATCCCATCTCCACCCTATCCACTGACGAATAGCCCTCACCTCTCAGGTGCGTCTAGAGGGGGGGGCAGAGAGAGAAAATTTAATGTTAGAAAAAAAAATTTGAAGAGGGGGAGGAGGAGGGTGGAGAGGAAGGGGGAGAGAGGAGGGGGAGAGAGGAGGGCGTGGAGAGAGGAAGGAGAGGATGGGGGAGAGAGGTGAAGGGGGGGGGTTTGGAGCAGGCGTGCATGAGTCGAGCTGCGGGCTGTCAAGAGAGAAGGGCAGAGAGAGAGAGAGAGAGAGGGGAGAGACAGAGAGACTGGTACACAAAAAAAGCTGGAGAAACTCAGCATCTATTGCCAAAACCCATCTTCAGACATGTTTTGTCCCGAAACATTGCCTATTTCCTTCGATCCATAGATGCTGCTGCACCCGCTGAGTTTCTACAGCATTTTTTTGTGTACCTTCGATTTTCCAGCATCTGCAGTTCATTCTTAAAGACAGAGAGACTGTTGGCGGGCTGTTTCCCCAACGCGCGTTTGGGGTGGGGGGGCTGTGGCTGTGGCATCACACTCACACTAACCAACCCCCAAACACACAGGCGGGGGGAGGAGGGGAGAGGGAGATGGGGTGGGAAGAGAAGAGGGGAGGGGGGAGAGGGAGACAGGGTGGGAAGAGAAGAGGGGAGGGAGGGGAGAGGGGGAGGGAGGTGAGAGGGGGAGGAGGAAAGGGGAGAGATTGGGGAGGGAGAGGAGAGCAGGGTGGGGGAGAGGGAGGGGGAGTGGGAGGAGAGCGGGGAGGGCAGGGAGGGGGAGAGTGGTAGGGGGGTGAGAGAGGGGGGAGGGGATGTTAGAGGTGGAGAGAGGGGATGAGGGGAAGGGGAGAGAGGAGTAGGTGGAAGAGAGGGGGAGAGAGAGGGAGGGGGGAGGAGAGACGAAGAGTCGGGAGGAGAGAGGATTAGCAGGGAGTGGTGCAAGAGAGAGGGGAAGGGGATGGGGTGGAGATGGGGGTGAAGAGGGGAGGGTGGAGGAAGGGGAGGATGGAGATGGGGTAGGCGAGAGAGGGGGAAGAGTGTGGAGGGAGGGGGAAGAGAGGGATGGGAGGGGTGGGTGAGAGAGGGATGGGGTGGAAGGAGGAGGGGGGAGGAGAGGGAGATGGAGAGGGGGAGGAGAGAGGGGTGGGGGAGGGGAGGAGAGAGTGATGGGGATGGGAGAGAGGTGTGAAGGAGGAGAGGAGGAGATGGGGTAGGGGGGTGGGGGAGAGGGAAGGGTGGTGGGGGAGAGGGAAGGGTGGTGGGGGAGAGAGGGATAGGGGTGGGGGTAGGGGAGGGAGGGGGAAGAGTGGAGCGAGAGGGATGGGATGGGGGAGAGAGAGGGGTGGGGGAGGGAGATGGGGAAGAGTGTTGAGGGTAGGGGAGAGGGGTGGGGAGGGAGAGGGAAGGGAGGGGGGGAGAGGGGTGGGGGAGGGTAGTGGGGGAGGGAGATGGGGATGGGTTTGGGAGATAAGTGGAAGAATGGGGAGGGAGGGGGAGAGGTTGTAGGGGGAGTGGTGGAAGTGGGAGAGAGGGAGGGGAGAGGGGTAGGGGGAGTGGTGGAAGAGGGACAGTGGGGTAGGGGGAAGGGGACGGGGAGAGAGGGAAGGGGGTGGGGTAGAGAGTGAAGGGGGATGGGGAGAGAGTGATGGGGGTGGGAGGACGAGGGGGAGGAAAGGGAGAGGGGTGAGGTGAGGGGGATGGAGAGGGGAAGGAGAGAGGGGTGGGGGAGGCGAGGGGAGGGGTAGAGAGGTGTGGTGGAGGGTGTAGAGGTGTGGGGGAGGGTGGAGGGAGGCGAGGAGGGAGATGGGGTAGGGGGTAGAGGGGGAAGAGTGTGGTTGGAGGGGAAGAGTGGTGAGGGGGAAGGGGGTGGGGAGAGAGGGAAGGGGTGGGGGAGGGAAGGTGGGGGAGGGAAGGGGGGTGGGAGAGAGAGGGATGGGGGTGGGAGGAGGAGGGGGAGGAGAGGGAGCTGGTGAGGAGAGGGAGATGGAGAGGGGGAGGGAGAGGGATGGGGAGGGGGAGAGGGGGATGGGGTTGGAGAGACAGGTGTGGGGGATGGGCGAGGGATTGGGAGGGATGGGGGAGGGAGGGGAGGAGGGAGATGGGTTAGGGGAGTGAGGGGGAAGAGTGTGGAGGGAGGGGGAGAGCGGTGGGGGGAGAAAGGGGAAATAGTGTGGAGGGAGAGTGGAAGGGGGAGGTGTAGGGACAGTACATCTGTTCCCCATTCCCTATCAACCCCAATCCTCTTTCTCTATTCCCACACACGTGACAACGCGCTTCAACACAGCCTGCGGGGGTGGGGGGGAGGGGCTGAGGCTGGGGCTGCTGCAAAGGCATATGTAAATGGATCCATTCCGATTGGACATCTGTGAGCATTGGGCATTGTGACATCACACAACGGAACCTTTACTAACATTCTATGGCTGAGAGCTGTTTTTTAAAAACATTTTGAAATTTTTGGGGGGGGGGGAAGAAGGATTTTATTTTAAAAAGTGTACATAAACACGACGAAATTTAATCAGTAGTGGCTATTCGTAAATAAAAGTGTAACCTCTTCTGAAATTGAAAAAAATATCGGCGTTTCTGCGTGCGGTGTGGGCGTAGGGCGGTATCAAGGGGGCTGGGTGGCACAAGTCAAGCAGGCGGACGGACGGCGGACGGATGGCAGCCACAGAGTTTTAATATATTACCAGACCAAGTGCAGACCCATTGGGTCTGCCTCCCCAACGTGCGTTTGCGGGGGGGGCTGCGGCGTCACACTAACCACCCACCCGTTGGGTCTGTACCTCCAAAGCATGGTTGCGGGGTGTGAATCTGGCACCCACAAAATACACACACTCATCATACCCCTTGATATTATCTTAATATTTTAATTTGCTTCTTTTATCCCATCTCCACCCTATCCACTGATGAATAGCCCTCACCTCTCAGGTGCGTCTCGAGGGGGGGAGCAGAGAGAGTAAATGTAATGTTAGAAAAAAAAATTGTGAGGAGGTGGAGGAGGAGGGTGGAGAGGAATGGGGGAAAGGAAGGTGGGGAGAGAGGAGGGGGAGAGAGGAGGGGGTGGAGAGAGGAAGGAGAGGATGGGGGAGAGAGGTGAAGGGGGGGGTTGGAGCGGGCGTGCATGAGTCGAGCCGCGGGCTGTGAAGAGAGAAGGGCAGAGAGAGAGAGAGAGAGAGAGAGGGGAGAGACAGAGAGACTGGTACACAAAAAAAAGCTGGAGAAACTCAGCGGGTGCAGTAGCATCTATAGAGCGAAGGAAATAGGCAACGTTTCTTGCTGAAACCCATCTTCAGACGTGTTTTGTCCTGAAACGTTTCCTATTTCCTTCGATCCATAGATGCTGCTGCACCCTCTGAGGTTATACAGCTTTTTTTTTTGTGTACCTTCGATTTTCCAGCATCTGCAGTTCCGTCTTAAAGACAGAGAGACTGTTGGCGGGCTGTTTCCCCAATGCACGTTTGTGGGAGGGGGGGGGGGAGGGAGAGAGGGAGAGAGGGAGAGAGGAGAGAGGGAGAGAGGGAGAGAGGGAGAGAGGGAGAGAGGGAGAGAGGGAGAGAGGGAGAGAGGGAGAGAGGGAGAGAGGGAGAGAGGGAGAGAGGGAGAGAGGGAGAGAGGGAGAGAGGGAGAGAGGGAGAGAGGGAGAGAGGGAGAGAGAGAGAGAGAGAGATACGAAGGAGCGAACGAAATAGGCCCATCTTCAGACTTGTTTTGTCCCGAAACATTGCCTTTTCCTTTGATCCATAGATGATGCTGCATCCGCTGAGTTTCTACAGCATTTTTTTGTGTACCTTTGAATTTCCAGCATCTGCAGTTCCTTCTTAAAGACAGAGAGACTGTTGGGGGGCTGTTTCCCCAACGCGCGTTTGGGGGGGTGGGGGTGGGCTGCGGCTGCGGCATCACACTCACACTAACCACCCCCCAAACACACAGGAGGGGGGAGGGAGACGGGGTTGGGGAGAGAAGAGGGGAGGGGGGAGAGGGAGACGGGATGGGGAGAGAAGAGGGGAGGGAGGGGAGAAAGGGGAGAGGGGGAGGGAGGGGAGAGGGGGAGAGGAAAGGGGAGAGATTGGGGAGGGAGAGGAGACCAGGGTGGGGGAGAGGGAGGGGGAGGAGAGTGGGGAGTGGGAGGAGAGCGGGGAGGGCAGGAAGGGGGAGAGTGGTAGGGGGGTGAGAGAGGGGGGGAGGCGATGTTAGAGGTGGAGAGGGGATGAGGGGAAGGGGAGAGAGGAGTAGGTGGAAGAGAGGGGAAGAGAGAGGGAGAGACGAAGAGTGGGGAGGGAGGGGGAGAGGGGGAGAGGGGTAGCAGGGAGTGGTGCAAGAGAGAGGGGAAGGGATGGGGTGGAGATGGGGGTGAAGAGGGGTGGGGGAGGGTGGAGGGAGGGGAGGAGGGAGAATGGGGTAGGGGAGAGCATGGGAAGAGTGTGGAGGGAGGGGGAAGAGTGGGGTGGGAAGGGTGGGGGAGAGAGGGATGGGGTGGGAGGAGGAGAGGGAGAGGGAGATGGAGAGAGGGGTGGGGGAGGGGAGGAGAGTGATGGGGAGGGGAGAGAGGTGTGAAGGTGGAGAGGAGGGAGATGGGGTAGGGGGGTGGTGGAGAGATGGATAGGGGTGGGGGTAGGGGAGGTAGGGGGAAGAGTGTGGAGTGAGAGGGAAGGGAGGGGGAGAGAGGGGTGGGGGAGGGAGATGGGGAAGAGTGTTGAGGGTAAGGGGAGAAGGGTGGGGGGAGAGAGGGGGAAGAGTGGGGAGGGAGAGGGAAGGGAGGGGGCGAGGGGTGGGGGAGGGGGGTGGAGGAGGGAGATTGGGATGGGTTTGGGCGATAAGTGGAAGAATGGGGAGGGAGCGGGAGAGGTGTACGGGGAGTGGTGGAAGTGGCAGAGAGGGAGGGGGTGAGGGGTAGGGGGAGTGGTGGAAGAGGGACAGCAGGGTAGGGGGAAGGGGACGGGGAGAGAGGGAAGGGGGTGGGATAGAGAGGGAAGGGGGATGGGGGAGAGAGTGATGGGGGTGGGAGGAGGAGGGGGAGGAGAGGGAGAGGGGTGAGGAGAGGGGGATGGAGAGGGGTGTGAGGGAGGGTGGAGGGGGGCGAGGAGGGAGATGGGGTAGGGGTAGAGGGGGAAGAGTGTGGATGGAGGGGGAAGAGTGGTGAGGGGGAAGGGGGTGGGGGAGAGAGGGAAGGGTATGGGGGAGGGAAGGGGGGTGGGGGAGAGAGGGATGGGGCTGGGAGGAGGAGAGGGAGATGGTGAGGAGAGGGAGATGGAGAGGGGGACGGACAGGGATGGGGAGGGGGAGAGAGGGATGGGGATGGAGAGAGACGTGTGGGGAGGGGGGGAGGGATGGGAGGAGGGAGTTGGGTTAGGGGAGTGAGGGGGAAGAGTGTGGAGGGAGGGGGAGAGCGGTGGGGGTAGAGAGGGGAAATAGTGGGGAGGGAGAATGGAAGGGGAGGGGTAGGGACGGTCCATCTGTTCCCCATTCCCTATCAACCCCAATCCTCTTTCTCTATTCCCACACACGTGACGACGCCCTTCGACACAGGCTGCGAGGGTGGGGGGAGGGGCTGGGGCTGGGGCTGCTGCAAAGGCATATGTAAATGGATCCATTCCGATTGGACATGTGTGAGCATCGGGCATTGTGACATCACAGGGCAGTTTACTGTTCTGGATGTCAGATGTGGGAAGTCATGGAGTCTGATAGACCTCCAGACGTCCACATCTGCGCCAGGTGTATCAAGATGGGGCTCCTAAGGGACCGTATTAGGAACCTGGAGCAGCAGGTTCTGGTCAGGGAGAGCGAGGAAGTCATTGAGAGGAGTTACAGGGAGGTGGTCACTCCAAGACCACAGGAGGCAGGCAAGTGGATCACGGTTGGGAGAGGCAAGGGGCACAGGCAGGGACTCGAGAGTACCCCGGTGGCTGTACACCTTGACAATAAGTACTCCTGTTTGAGCACTGTTGGGGGGGACAGCCTACCTGGGGTAACGACAGCGGCCGGGCCTCCGGTACAGAGACCGGTCCTGTTGCTCAGAAGGGTAAGGAAAAGAAGAGGAGGGCAATACTAATAAGGGACTCAATAGTTAGGGGGTCAGACAGGCGATTCTGTGGACGCAGTCGGGAGACCCGGATGGTAGTTTGCCTCCCTGGTGCCAGGGTCTGTGATGTGTCTCAACGTGTCCAAGATATCCTGAAAGGGGAGGGAGAGGAGCCCGAGGTCGTGGTACATATAGGTACCAATGACATAGGTAAAAAAGAGAAGAGTTCCTGAAAGGAGAATTTAGGGAGTTAGGAGGGGAGTTAAAGAGTAGGACAGCAAAGGTAACAATCTCGGGATTACTGCCTGTGCCACGCGACAGTGAGAGTAGGAATGGAGTGAGGTGGAGGATAAATGCGTGGCTGAAGGACTGGTGCAGAGGGCAGGGATTCAAATTTCTGGATCATTGGGACCTCTTTTGTGGAAGGTGCGACCTGTACAAAAAGGATGGGTTGCACTTGAACCTGAGGGGGACCGATATCCTGGCGGGGAGATCTGCAAAGGCTACTGGGGAGACTTTAAACTAGAATGGTTGGGGGGAGGGACTCAAATAGAGAAAGCTATTAGACAGTGCGTGAGGCAGGAGGCAGAGAAGGAAAGCACTCAGACCCAACATGTAGGGGGGGAAAGAAGAAAACAATAATAAACAGAGAATAAGAGGTGGTGGGGTTCTTAAATGGGTGAGCAGAGAAACAGAGGGGTGTAAAATGCGGGCGGAAGCAATAGGTAGTAAGGTGAAAAGTAAAAGTGGCAGGCCGACAAATCCAGGGCAAAAATCAAAAAGGGCCACTTTTCAACATAATTGTATAAGGGGTAAGAGCGTTGTAAAAACAAGCCTGAAGGCTTTGTGTCTCAATGCAAGGAGCATTCGTAATAAGGTGGATGAGTTGAACGTGCAAATAGCTATTAAGGATTATGATATAGTTGAGATCACGGAGACATGGCTCCAGGGTGACCAAGGCTGGGAGCTGAACATCCAGGGATATTCAATATTCACGAGGGATAGAGAGAAAGGAAAAGGTGGTGGGGAAGCGTTGCTGGTTAGAGAGGAGATTAACGCAGTGGAAAGGAAGGACATTAGCTTGGAGGATGTGGAATCGGTACGGGTAGAGCTGCGAAACACTAAGGGGCAGAAAACGCTGGTGGGTGTTGTGTACAGGCCACCCAGCAGTAGTAGTGAAGTTGGGGATGGCATCAAACAGGAAATTATAAATGCGTGCAACAAAGGCAAAACAGTTATAATGGGTGACTTCAATCTACATATAGATTGGGTGAATCAAATTGGCAGGGGTGCTGAGGAAGAGGATTTCTTGGAATGTATGCGGGATAGTTATCTAAACCAACATGTAGAGGAACCAACGAGAGAGCAGGCTATTCTAGATTGGGTATTGAGTAATGAGGAAGGGTTAGTTAGCAGTCTTGTTGTGCGTGCCCCCTTGGGCAAGAGTGACCATAATATGGTTGAGTTCTTCATTAGGATGGAGAGTGACATTGTTAATTCAGAAACAACGGTTCTGAACTTAAAGAAAGGTAACTTTGAGGGTATGAGACGTGAATTGGCCAAGATTGACTGGCAATTAGTTCTAAAAGGGTTGACGGTGGATATGCAATGGAAGGCATTTAAAGACTGCATGGATGAACTAGAAAAATTGTTCATCCCAGTTTGGCAAAAGAATAAATCAGGGAAGGTAGTGCATCCGTGGATAACAAGGGAAATCAGGGATAGTATCAAAGCAAAAGATGATGCGTACAAATTAGCCAGAAAAAGCAGCATACCAGAGGACTGGGAGAAATTCAGAGACCTGCAGAGGAGGACAAAGGGCTTAATTAGGAAAGGGAAAATAGATTATGAAAGAAAACTGGCAGGGAACATAAAAACTGACTGCAAAAGTTTTTATAGATATGTGAAGAGAAAGAGATTAGTTAAAACAAATGTAGGTCCCTTGCAGTCAGAAACAGGTGAATTGATCATGGGGAACAAGGATATGGCGGACCAATTGAATAACTACTTTGGTTCCGTCTTCACTAAGGAAGACATAAATAATCTGCCGGAAATAGCAGGGGCGGGTCAAAGGAGATGGAGGAACTGAGTGAAATCCAGGTTAGTCGGGAAGTGGTGTTGGGTAAATTGAATAGATTAAAGGCCGATAAATCACCAGGGCCAGATAGGCTGCATCCCAGAGTACTTAAGGAAGTAGCTCCAGAAATAGTGGATGCATTAGTGATAATTTTTCAAAACTCTTTAGATTCTGGAGTAGTTCCTGAGGATTGGAGGGTAGCAAACGTAACCCCACTTTTTAAGAAGGGAGGGAGAGAGAAAACGGGGAATTACAGACCAGTTAGTCTAACATCGGTAGTGGGGAAACTGCTAGAGTCAGTTATTAAAGATGGGATAGCAGCACATTTGGAAAGTGGTGAAATCATTGGACAAAGTCAGCATGGATTTACGAAAGGTAAATCATGTCTGACGAATCTTATAGAATTTTTTGAGGATGTAACTAGTAGAGTGGATAGGGGAGAACCAGTGGATGTGTTGTATCTGGACTTTCAGAAGGCTTTCGACAAGGTCCCACATAAGAGATTAGTATACAAACTTAAAGCACACGGTATTGGGGGTTCAGTATTGATGTGGATAGAGAACTGGCTGGCAAACAGGAAGCAAAGAGTAGGAGTAAACGGGTCCTTTTCACAATGGCAGGCAGTGAGTGACTAGTGGGGTACCGCAAGGCTCAGTGCTGTGACCCCAGCTGTTTACAATTTATATTAATGACCTGGATGAGGGAATTGAAGGCAACATCTCCAAGTTTGCGGATGACACTAAGCTGGGGGGCAGTGTTAGCTGTGAGGAGGATGCTAGGAGACTGCAAGGTGACTTGGATAGGCTGGGTGAGTGGGCAAATGTTTGGCAGATGCAGTATAATGTGGATAAATGTGAGGTTATCCACTTTGGTGGCAAAAACAGGAAAGCAGACTATTATCTAAATGGTGGCCGATTAGGAAAAGGGGAGATGCAGCGAGACCTGGGTGTCATGGTACACCAGTCATTGAAAGTAGGCATGCAGGTGCAGCAGGCAGTGAAGAAAGCGAATGGTATGTTAGCTTCCATAGCAAAAGGATTTGAGTATAGGAACAGGGAGGTTCTACTGCAGTTGTACAGGGTCTTGGTGAGACTGCACCTGGAGTATTGCGTACAGTTTTGGTCTCCAAATCTGAGGAAGGACATTATTGCCATAGAGGGAGTGCAGAGAAGGTTCACCAGACTGATTCCTGGGATGTCAGGACTGTCTTATGAAGAAAGACTGGATAGACTTGGTTTATACTCTCTAGAATTTAGGAGATTGAGAGGGGATCTTATAGAAACTTACAAAATTCTTAAGGGGTTGGACAGGCTAGATGCAGGAAGATTGCTCCCGATGTTGGGGAAGTCCAGGACAAGGGGTCACAGCTTAAGGATAAGGGGGAAATCCTTTAAAACCGAGATGAGAAGAACTTTTTTCACACAGAGTGGTGAATCTCTGGAACTCTCTGCCACAGAGGGTAGTTGAGGCCAGTTCATTGGCTATATTTAAGAGGGATTTAGATGTGGCCCTTGTGGCTAAAGGGATCAGGGGGTATGGAGAGAAGGCAGGTACGGGATACTGAGTTGGATGATCAGCCATGATCATATTGAATGGCGGTGCAGGCTCGAAGGGCCGAATGGTCTACTCCTGCACCTATATTCTATGTATCTACACAACGGAACCTTCACTAACATTCTATGGCTGAGAGCTGTTTTTTAAACATTTTAAAAAGTTGGGGGATGGGGGGTGGGGAGAAGTATTTTATTTAAAAAAGTGTACATAAAAACGACAAAATTTAATCAGGAGTGGCTATTCGTAAAGAAAAGTGTAACCTCTTCTGAAATTGAAAAAAATATCGGCGTTTCTGCGTGTGGTGTGGGCATAGGGCGGTATCAAAGGGGATGGGTGGCACAGGTCAGGCAGCCGGCCGGACGGAAGGATGGCAGCCACAGAGTTTTAATATATTACTAGACCAAGTGCAGACCCGTTGGGTCTGGACACCGAACGTGTGTTTGTGGGGGGGCTGTGGCGTCACACTAACCACCCCCTTTCTTCCAAAGCATGGAATCCGGCACTCCCAAACACACACACTCATCACACCCCTTGATATTATCTTAATTTTTTTATTTACTTCTTTTATCCCATCTCCACCCTATCTACTGACGAATAGCCCTCACCTCTCAGGTGCGTCTAGAGGGGGGGGGGGGCAGAGAGAGAAAATTTAATGTAAGAAAAAAAAAATTTGAAGAGGGGGAGGTGGAGGGTGGAGAGGAAGGGGGGAGAGGAAGGTGGGGTGCATGAGTCAAGCCGCGGGCTGTGAGGAGGGAAGGGCAGAGAGAGAGAGAGAGGGGAGAGACAAAGCTTTTTTGAGTGTAGCAGTCTCTCTGTCTCTCCCCTCTCTCTCTCTCTCTCTCTCTGCCATTCTCTCTTCACAGCCCGTGGCTCGACTTATGCACGCCCGCTCCAACCCCCCCTTCACCTCTCTCCCCATCCTCTCCTTCCTCTCTCCACCCCTCTCCTCTCTCCCCCTCCTCTCTCCCCCTTCCTCTCCACCCTCCTCCTCCACCTCTTCAATTTTTTTTAAACATTAATTTTCCCTCTGTCCAAACCCCTCTAGACGCATCTGAGAGGCGAGGGCTATTCGTCATAGGGTGGAGATGGGATAAAAAAGCAAATTAAAAATTAAAACAATATCAAGGGGTGTGATGAGTGTGTGTGTTTGTGGGTGCCGGATTCCGTGCTTTGGAGGAAAGGGGGTGGTTAGTGTGACGCCACAGCCCCACCCCCACCCGCAAACGCACGTTCGGTGTCCAGACCCAACGTTTTAAATAAAATCCATCCCCCCCCACCCCCACTCACTCATTTTGTCTCCTCCTGCTGGTTACCCACCATAACGGCTGCTGTCGACCGCCTCTGCTCCGACGCCATCTTTTTTTCGACGATTTTCTCTGAAAAACGACGCCATCTTTTTTTCGCCGATTTTCTCCAAAAACTACGCCATCTTTTTTTCGCCTATTTTCACCCCGGGGCCTGAAGCATGTTCTGGATCTCACACCCCGGGGTCTTAAGTACGTTCGGTGTCCAGACCCAACGGGTCTGCACTTGGTCTAGTATTATATTAAAACTCTCCGGCTGCCTGACTTGTGTCACCAAGCCCCTTTGATACCGCCCTAGGCCCACACAGCATGTGGAAACGCCGATATTTTTTACCATTTCTAAAGAGATTTCATTTATCTTTACGAATAGCCATTCCTGATTAAATTTGGTCGTGTTTATGTACACTTTTTAAAATAAAATACTTCTCCACCCCCCCGCAACATTTCAAAATGTTTAAAAAAACAGCTCACAGACATAGAATGTTAGTGAAGTTTCCATTGTGTGATGTCACAATGCCCGATGCTCACACATGTCCAATCGGAATGGATCCATTTACATATGCCTTTGCAGCAGCCCCAGCACCCGCCCCTCCCCCCCAACCCCACAGCCTGTGTCGAAGGGCGTCGTCACGTGTGTGGGGGTGATAGGGAATGGAGAAATTTCAAAATGTTAAAAAAACAGCTCTCAGCAATAGAATGTTAATGAAGGTTCCGTTTTGTGATGTCACAATGCCCAATGCACACAGATGACAAATCGGAATGGATCCAATTACATATGCCTTTGCAGCAGCACCAGCCCCAGCCCCTCCCCCCCACCCCCGCAGCCTGTGTCGAAGGGCGTCGTCATGTGTGTGGGAATAGAGAAAGAGGATTGGGGGTGATAGAGAATGGGGAACAGATGGACTGTCCCTACCCCTCCTACTTCCACTCTCCCTCCCCACTCTTCCCCCTCTCTCCTCTCCCCCTCCCCTCCCACCCCCTCTCTTCCCCCTCCACCACCCCTCTTCACCCCCATCTCCCCACCACCCCCTTCCCCTCTCTCTTGCACCACTCCCCGCTACACCTCTGCCCCTCACTCCCCACTCTTCCCCTCTCCCTCCCCCACCTGTCTCCCTCCACCCTCTCTCCCTCTCTTCCCCCTACTCCTCTCCTCTTCCCCTCATCCCGTCTCTCCACCTCTAACATCCCCTCCCCCCCTCTCCCGCCTTCCTGCCCTCCCCGCTCTCCACCACTAACAGGCCTCTCCCCCCCTCCCCCTGCCTGTGTTTGGGGGGTGGTTAGTGTGAGTTTGATGCCGCAGCCACCCCCCCCCCCCCTCCCGCTGACGCGCGTTGGGAAAACAGCCCGCCAACAGTCCGCCAAAAATGTGGGACCAGCATTCTGGCAGGCAGGTTTGCCACTGCTACACGGGTGGTTTTAAACTGAATAAGGGGGGTGGGGTGTCGAATGGGATAGTGGAGGATGGAGTTAAAGGGAAAGGGTTTCTTAAATGTGTGAGCGTAGAGACAGAGGAGTGCAAAATGAGGGTAGAAGCAATAGGTAGCAAGGTGAAAAGTAAAAGTGGAAGACAGACAAAACCAGGGCAAAAATCAAAAAGGGCCACTTTTCAACATAATTGTATAAGGGGTAAGAGTGTTGTAAAAACAAGCCTGAAGGCTTTGTGTCTCAATGCAAGGAGCATTCGTAATAAGGTGGATGAGTTGAATGTGCAGATAGCTATTAATGACTATGATATAGTTGGGATCACGGAGACATGGCTCCAGGGTGACCAAGGCTGGGAGCTGAACATCCAGGGATATTCAATATTCAGGAGGGATAGAGAGAAAGGAAAAGGAGGTGGGGTAGCGTTGCTGATTAGAGAGGACATTAACGCAATGGAAAGGAAGGACATTAGGTTCGAGGATGTGGAATCGGTATGGGTAGAGCTGCGAAACACTAAGGGGCAGAAAACGCTGGTGGGTGTTGTGTACAGGCCACCTAACAGTAGTAGTGAAGTTGGAGATGGTATCAAACAGGAAATTAGAAATGCGTGCGACAAAGGCAAAACAGTTATAATGGGTGACTTCAATCTACATATAGATTGGGTGAATCAAATTGGCAGGGCTGCTGAGGAAGAGGATTTCTTGGAATGTATGCGGGATAGTTATCTAAATCAACATGTAGAGGAACCAACGAGAGAGCAGGCTATTTTAGACTGGGTATTGAGTAATGAGGAAGGGTTAGTTAGCCGTCTTGTTGTACGTGCCCCCTTGGGCAAGAGTGACCATAATATGGTTGAGTTCTTCATTAGGATGGAGAGTGACATTGTTAATTCAGAAACAATGGTTCTGAACTTAAAGAAAGGTAACTTTGAGGGTATGAGACGTGAATTGGCCAAGATTGACTGGCAATTAATTCTAAAAGGGTTGACGGTGGACATGCAATGGAAGACATTTAAAGACTGCATGGATGAACTACAAAAATTGTTCATCCCAGTTTGGCAAAAGAATAAATCAGGGAAGGTAGTGCATCCGTGGATAACAAGGGAAATCAGGGATGGTATCAAAGCGAAGGATGATGCGTACAAATTAGCCAGAAAAAGCAGCTTACCGGAGGACTGGGAGAAATTCAGAGACCAGCAGAGGAGGACAAAGGGCTTAATTAGGAAAGGAAAAATAGATTATGAAAGAAAACTGGCAGGGAACATAAAAACTGACTGCAAAAGTTTTTATAGATATGTAAAAAGAAAGAGATTAGTTAAAACAAATGTAGGTCCCTTGCAGTCAGAAACAGGTGAGTTGATCATGGGGAACAAGGATATGGCGGACCAATTGAATAACTACTTTGGTTCCGTCTTCACTAAGGAAGACATAAATAATCTGCCGGAAAAGGAGTTGGAGGAATTGAGTGAAATCCAGGTTAGTCGGGAAGTGGTGTTGGGTAAATTGAATGGATTAAAGGCCGATAAATCCCCAGGGCCATTTAGGCTGCATCCCAGAGTACTTAAGGAAGTAGCTCCAGAAATAGTGGATGCATTAGTAATAATCTTTCAAAACTCTTTAGATTCTGGAGTATTTCCTGAGGATTGGCGGGTAGCAAACGTAACCCCACTTTTTAAGAAGGGAGGGAGAGAGAAAACGGGGAATTA
>CM075978.1:181090733-181122449 GCA_038087875.1 Malacoraja senta
TTATACAATATTTTTGTGAAACGCAAATTGTTTATAACTAATTTGATTATGGAAGTATTGCAAGTGAGTCAGGAGATACTTTAAATACTAAATGTTGAGCTATGAAAACAAAGGTTGTGGTGGGAATATTTCTTAGAATATTTCAATTCAATTATGTACATTATGGGTAAGAGCTCATAAGTTGTAGCAGCAGAATTAGGCCATCCGGCCCATCGAAGACTACTCCGCCATACAATCATGGCTGATCTATCTTTCCCCCTCAACCCCTAATTTCTCCCGATAACCCCTGACACCTGTACGAATCGGGAAAGAGGGTGACTAGAGAGAGAATATTTCCATTTGAAACCAAAACGGTCATCTCTGTGCGGAGCCAAAGGAGATGTGCATGGGCCTTAATGAGTATTTCTCCTATGTGTTCATTGTGGGCAACGATATGAAGACTAGGGATTAGTCCATCAGTTAATGTAAGTGTTTTGAAAACAGTCAGTATTACAGTCGAGGAGGTGCTGAACATCTTGGGCTGAATGAAGGTGAATAACTTTCCTGGGAGAAATCAAATATATCTAAGGACACTGGGAAGTTAGAGAAGAAGTTGCAGGCACCCTGGCTGAGATATATGAATCATCATTAGATGCGGGTTAGGTGCTAGAAGACTGGGGGGTGTTTAATATTGTGCCTCTATTTAAAAATGGTTGCAAGGAAAAGCCCGATGACTATAAACCAGTGAGCTTAACGTGTGTGATAGGCAAGTTATTGGAGAGTATTCTGAATCATAATATACAGTGCCCTCCATAATGTTTGGGACAAAGACCCATCGTTTATTTATTTGCCTCTGTACTCCACAATTTGAGATTTGTCATAGAAAAAAAATCACACGTGGTTAAAGTACACGTTGTCAGATTTTAATAAAAGACATTTTTATACATTTTGGTTTTACCATGTAGAAATTACAGCAGTATTTATACATAGTTCCCCCCCCCCCCCCATTTTAGGACACCATAGGACACAGCAATGTCATGTAAATGAAAGTAGTTATGTTTAGTATTTGGTTGCATATCCTTTGCATGCAATGACTGCTTGAAGACTGTAATTCATGGGCATCACCAGTTGCTGGATGTCTTCTCTGGTGATGCTCTGCCAGGCCAGTATTGCAGCCATCTTCAGCTTATGCTTGCTTTGGGGGCAAGTCCCCTTCAGTTTTCTCTTCACCATATAAAAGGCATGCTCAATAGGGTGATTGACTTGGCCACACAAGAATTGACAATTGTTTTGCTTTGAAAACCTCCTTTGTTGCTTTAGCAGTATGTTTGGGATCATTGTCTTGTTGTAGAATGAACCGCCGGCCAATGAGTTTTGAGGCATTTGTTCGAACTTGAGCAGATAAGATGTGTCTATACACTTCAGAATTCATTATGCTACTACCACCAGCAATTGGATCATCAATGAAGATAAGTGAGCCAGTACCTTCAGCAGTCATACATGCCCAGGCCATGACACCCCTACCATCATGTTTCACAGATGAGGTGGTAACCTTTAGATCTTGGGCAGTTCCTTCTTTCCTCCATACTTTGCTCTTGCTATCACTCTGATATAAATTAATCTTCATCTGTCCATAAGACCTTTTCCCAGAACAGTGGTTGCTCTTTTAAGTACTTCTTGGCAAACTGTAACCTGGCCATCCTATTTTTGCAGCTAACCAATGGTTTGCATCTTGTAGTGTAGCCGCTGTATTTCTGTTCATGAAGTCTTCTGCGGACAGTGGTCATTGATAAATCCACATCTGACTCCTGAAGAGTGTTTCTGATCTGTCGGACAGGTGTTTGGGAATTTTTCTTTATTATAGAGAGAATTCTTCTGTCATCAGATGTGGAGGTCTTGCCTGACCTACCAGTCCCTTTGCGATTAGTAAGCTCACCAGTGCTCTCTTTCTTCATAATGATGTTCCAAACAGTTGATTTTGGTAAGCCTAAGGTTTGACTGATGTCTCTAACAGTTTTATTCTTGTTTCTCAGTCTCAAAATGGCTTCTTTGACTTTCATTGGCACAACTTTGGTCCTCATGTTGATAAACAGCAATAAACGTTTCCAAAGGTGATGGAAAGACTAGGTGCTGAGAGCTCTTTTCTACCTGTATTAAGGAGGCATTTAAACACACCTGAGCAACTACAAACATGTGTGAAGCCATGTGTCCCAAAACATTATGATGCCCTGAAATGGGGGGACTATGTATAAATACAGCTGTCATTTCTACATGGTGAAACCAAAATGTATAAAAAATACCCTTTAATAAAATTTAACAATGTGCACTTTAACCACGTGTGATTTTTGTTATTACAAATCTCAAATTGTGGGGTACTGAGGCAAATAAATAAATGATGGTTCTTTGTCCCAAACATTATGGAGGGTACTGTATATATGTATTTGGATAGACAGGGGCTGATTAGGGATAGTCAGCACGGTATTGTACGTGGGAGATCATGTCTTACGAATCTGACTGAGGAAGTAAATAATAGGGTTAATGGGGCAAAGTCGCCGACGTTGTCTAAATGGACTTCAGCAAGGCACTTGATAAGTTTCCAGATGGTAGGCTGCGCTGGAAGGTTAGATCACATGGGATCCAGGGAGAGCCATCCAACTCGATAGTGAATTGACTTCATTGAAGGAAGCAAGGGGTGATGATGGAAGGTTGTTTATCAAACTGGAGGCCTGTGACTAGTCGTGTGCCTCAGGGATCTTCATCTCTTTTGATCTCTTACACTTCTTTATCTCTGTAACTCCCTCTCCCCTGACGTTCAATCTGAAGAAGGGTCTCGACCTGAAACATCACCCATTCCTTCTATCCAGAGATGCTGCCTGTCCCACTGAGTTACTCCAGCATTTTGTGTCCATATTCAGGGATCATTAATGGTTGTTTGTGGTTTATATCAATGATTTGGATGAGAATACACAAGGCATGATTAGTAAGTTTGCAGATGACATTAATGTGGGTGGCATTGGAGATAGCGAAGATGATTATCAAAAACTGCAGCAGAATCTTGATTGGTTGGGCAGGTAGGTTGAGGAATGGTTATTGGAGGATGCTAGGAAAATGCACAAAATTGTTCTGCTCAGGGTAAGTCACTTACCAACTGCACATCACTTGAGTTACCAGACCATTTTGTTCCGTTCATCTCTTTTTTTTCATCATAAAAACAACAGGAATGCATTGGATAACAACAAAGGCTTGGAATTTAATAGGATTTAAGAGAATGGATTATCCTTACTTCTGTCATGAGAATTGTTGGGCTCTGTACCGGCTGACTTATAATATTAGTTGAGCTCCCATTTTATATTATCAGCCCAATAATCGGAGTTTATCAGTAGTACTTCACAGTATGGTGTCAATAGGACACTCATCACTATTTTAACATGTAATAAACAAACTCACCTGCTTCATTTTTAGATTTTTCAGGTTCCACCATTTTCTATTGGAAATTAAAAGACAACTGCTCAGAATCAAATTGAAATTTAAACCAATTTTAGACTGGTACTGTAATATTTAATTCTAAATCAACATTATACAGAGTTTACACACACAGCAAAAAATGAATTGCAGCACAAAGCAGGATTTAAAAACATATTAGACACAGAGATCTGTCACTTCTGACTGAGGTGGCCAGCATGTTCTCTTAGTAGAAGTATAGTCCTATCTGAAAATAGTTTGCATAATTTGTAATCTTATTTGAATTGAGTTGTCCTTCAATCTCATTCGAGAAAACAATCTAATTGTCTGGATGATGAATCACAGGAGCACTCCAAAAGGCCCTTTTCTAATTAAATTAAATACAAAATTGACTTTTTTTCCTGGTAACTAATCATATCTGTATGACAGCTCATGAAACCTCTTACCTGTCCCTCTTCAGATGGAGAGCCATCCTTAACGTCAGGCTGAGTCTGCAGATGTCTAACCAGCTGAGGGGGGTGGGGAGCAACCTTTGCTATCCAGGTGAGCATCCTGTTTGGGAGACAGAAAAAGGATGATAATCACAAATCCTAAAAATTACAGGGAACATTATGATGTTGTAACCATGCAAGCAAATTAGGATATTGTTACATAAATGTTTAGATATTGACTTTTATTTATGGTTATATTCTTATAGTGTAGAATCAGTACCTTTAGTTTAGAGATACAGCATGAAAACAGGCCCTTTGGTGCACCAGGTCCATGCCGACCATCAATCATCCGTTCACACTTCTATGTTATCCTACTTTTGCATCCATTTCCTATACACTCGGGGGTAATTTTCAGAGGCCAATTAACCTACATACCCGCATGTCTTTGGGTTGTGAGAGGAAACCAGAGTACCTGGAGGAAACCCATGTGGTCACAGGGAGAACATGCAAACTCTACACAGACAGCACCTGCGGTCAGGATCAAACCCGGGTCTCTGACGCTGCGAGGCAGCAGCTGTACCAGCTGCACCACTGTGCCGCCCCACCAAGTTTGCGCTGACCATCAAGCATCAATTGCACTAATCCCATTTCCCCCACTCTAACGACATACCATTCATGTCCACACCACCCCTCCCATACTCTCTGGCCCAGGTTCACCCACTGTAGTCAACTCCTGGTTTGTGTTCATTGCTGAGTGGAGCATAGCTCCCTCATCTGGTCATTAGCTGCATCAACAAGTGACCCATCATCACAAACACCTCCGACAGGGAAAGTGAGCTGTGGCTGCAGCGCATAGTCACAGGGAAAACATGCAAATTCCAAACAGACAGCACCCGAGGTTAGGATCAAACCGGGTCTCTGATACTGTAATGCAGCAGCTCTACCAGTTGCCACCATAGTGCAGAAAACATCACACACAAAAAAACATGATACAGGTGCAGTAAAAGAGGTTATGATTAGTGACCAAGAAGTCCAATCATTTCATGAGAAGTTAATTTAAATCCCAACAGCATAGAAACATAGAAAATAGGTGAAGGCGGAGGCCATTTGGCCCTTCGAGTCTGCACCGCCATTCATTGTGATCATGACTGATCATCCACAATCAGTAACCCGTGCCTGCCTTCTCCCCATATCCCTTGATTCTGCTAGCCCCTAGAGCTCTATCTAACTCTCTTTTAAATGCATCCAGTGAATTGGCTTCTACTGCCTTCTGTGGCAGAGAATTCCACAAATTCACAACTCTCTGGGTGAAAACGTTTTTTCTCATCTCAGTTTTAAATGGCCTCCCCTTTATTCTTAGACTGTGGCCCCTGGTTCTGGACTCCCCCAACATTGGGAAAAAATTTCCTGCATCTAGCTTGTCCAGTCCTTTTTATAATTTTATACGTTTCTATAAGAAACCCTCTCATCCTTCTAAATTGAATACAAGCCCAGTCTTTCTAATCTTTCCTCATATGACAGTCCCGCCATCCCTGGGATTAACCTCGAACCTACGCTGCACTGCCTCAATAGCAAGGATGTCCTTCCTCAAATTAGGAGACCAAAACTGCACACAATACTCCAGATGTGGTCTCACCGGGGCTCTGTACAACTGCAGAAGGAACTCTTTACTCCTATACTCGTACTCCTATACTCAAATCCTCTCGTTATGAACATGCCATTAGCTTTCTTCACTGCCTGCTGTACCTGCATGTTTACTTTCAGTGACTGGTGTACAAGGACACCCAGCTCTTGTTGCACTTCCCTTTTTCCTAATCTGACACCATTGAGATAATAATCTGCCTCTTGTTCTAGTCGCTAAAGTGGATAACCTCACATTTATATACATTACATGGACGTCCGAAGGGGGGGGCGCCCGGTCCAGCGATTCCATCCGCGGCGTTGGAGCCTCGCCAACGGCCAGTAAGGTGACCAGGAGACCGTCCTCCCGTCGCCGGGCGGGAGCGGCTGTAACCCCAACACCAGACGCCACTGCGGCGGGGCCCGCTACCCTCGCCTCCCCCCGCCGCCAGGGCCCAAGCCATCTTCTGCCCCCGCTGGCCCCAGCTGGGCCCACGCCACCTTCATCTCCCCCCCCCGCTGGGCCCATGCCACCTTCATCTCCCCCCCCCCCCCACTGGGCCCACACCACCTTCATCTCCCCCCACCCCGCTGGGCCCACGCCACTTTCATCCCCACCCCCCACTGGGCCCACACCACCTTCATCTCCCCCCCACCCCGCTGGGCCCATGCCACTTTCATCCCCCCCCCCCACTGGGCCCACACCACCTTCATCTCCCCCCACCCCACTGGGCCCACGCCACTTTCATCCCCCCCCCACTGGGCCCACACCACCTTCATCTCCCCCCCCCCCCCGCTGGGCCCACACCACCTTCATCTCCCCCCCACCCCGCTGGGCCCACGCCACTTTCATCCCCCCCCCCCGCTGGGCCCACACCACCTTCATCTCCCCCCCCCCTGCTGGGCCCACACCACCTTCATCTCCCCCCCCCCCGCTGGGCCCACACCACCTTCATCTCCCCCCCCCCCACTGGGCCCACGCCACCTTCATCTTCGCCCCCCTGCCAGAAAGAGGGGGGGGGGATGTGAGAGGGGGAGGGGGAGAAAGATGGTGGAGGGGAGAGGGTAAGGGGGAATATCGTTAATGAAATTGTAAAATTGAGGTCGTTTTAGACCTATTATATTTTTTCCTCATGAATAATATCAAATAATATCAAACAATTGGAACTGCTTTCTTTGCCTTGATAACAATACTGAAAAATATGAATTCCAAAGTTTGTGATTCTTTTTGCAGTATATTTTTAATATAATTTGAATATTACAAAAATCTGCATGTTTTCATGGCCATCATGGATCTGTCTGTCTGCAGTAATGCAGCAGTCTGTTGATGATGTTGCTGCTGTGGAAGCTAGGCAGAAGATGGAGTTGGAAGATCTCCTTGGTGCAGTAAAAACCAAACGTTTTATGATTCTATATCATGAGTTCTTACAAGAATTGTGAAAACTTTACATATATGCAGCCTATCAGTAAAATATATTTTGAATACATGTCATGTCTTAAGTCCTGTTAATGATAATATTGGCCAAATAAAATATGTCACAAAATGGAGAATCTCTGTATTTGCAAAGCCTGTTTGTCCACTTTCTGTGGAAGGTTGCAAGCTGTGAGTCACGCTCCAAGGAGTCTGGACCCTAGATGGAAGTTGAGGATAAGGCGAGGTCCAAATGTCTCTCCTTTTGTTTACATGTATGAGGGTTTTGTAGAAGAGCTAAGAGGTGTTGCATATGCATGATTAGGTCAGATAGGGGGATGTTGTAAAGTACTGTTAATTATGTTGCAGAGTGTTTGTGCTGTTATCTTGTGAAGTGTGAAGCCTTGTTCAAATTGTTTATACTACCTGGAGAAATGTTACTATTCTTTTGTAAACTGTCTTCCTGCTAGAACTTTCAGTAGAAACAATGTAATGGTGAATTTTGTGATTGGATTCAGGAACTGTCAATAGCTATAATCTAATCAAGATTCAAGAGTTTATTGTCATGTGTCCCAGATAGGACAATGAAATTCTTGCTCGAACTTCTCTCGAGCATGAAGGAGAGTTACATAGACCATATGCCCATATTATTTGATGTTGGTTTCTCCTGGGCTGCAGTTAAATCTGGCGCTCCTGTTCGGCGCTGTCGGACTTTTAACCCTTTTGCTGCCGGTCAGTTCTCTGCTGCTTTCGACCAGCTCTGTGCCCCCTCTGATTCCACTTCTCTTGATACGGAGGAGCTCAGTTCTTGGTTTCACTCTTCCTGCAGAACTATACAGGACTCTGTGGCTCCATTAAAAACCTTGCAGCCTAGAGCTAAACCCGAGCCCTGGTTCAGTGACGTAACTCGTACAGCTAGACGGGAGTGCCGCAAAGCTGAACGCAAGTGGAAGAAGGACAAGCTGCAGGTTTCATTTCAAATCCTAAAGGACTGCTGGCGTCATTACCAGAACACTGTTAAAGAGGCCAAAAGAGAATACCTGTCAAACATTATTGTGTCTAATCGTCACAACCCACGTGTGTTATTTAAAACCATTGACTCTGTTCTTAATGCCCCACAGCCTGTCTGTTTGGAAGCATCCTCCGAAATGTGTAATGACTTCCTGCACTTTTTCATTGATAAGGTTGTTACCATAAGGGCTCTCATTTCAGCTCCTGCCTCTGACCCCTCTGATTCTGTCCAATGCTTGGTGGTATTTGATAAGTTTGTGCCTGTGACATTGTCGCTTTTAGAGGATGTGGTTAGCCATATTAAGCCATCGGGTTCCCCTTGTGATGCTGTCCCTCCTCATCTTTTTAAAGAGGTTTTCCCCAGTATAGGGCAGTCGGTTCTTGCTATTATTAACAGCAGTCTGTGTTCTGGAGTTGTCCCCGTAAGTTTTAAACATGCAGTAGTGCAACCCCTGCTGAAGAAACCTGACCTGGATCAAACTGTATTGGCCAATTTTAGGCCCATCTCCAAGTTGCCTTTTATCTCTAAAATCTTGGAGAAAGTTGTTTATGCTCAGTTAAAACTTTTCTTGGACGAGCATAATATTCGGGAGGTTTTCCAGTCTGGGTTTAAAACTATGCATAGCACAGAGTCAGCATTGCTAAGGGTCTTTAATGACATCCTCCTAGCTAATGATTCTGGTGATTATGTGATTCTTGTCCTGCTGGACCTATCTGCTGCCTTTGATACAGTGGATCATGATATTTTAGTAACTCGGTTATGGCACCTAGTGGGCATTTGTGGTAGTGCCCTGGAATGGTTCAGATCTTATCTGGCAGACAGAACTATGTGTGTAAGCCTGTGTTAAAGAAGGAACTGCAGATGCTGGAAAATCGAAGGTACACAAAAATGCTGGAGAAACTCAGCGGGTGCAGCAGCATCTATGGAGCGAAGGAAATAGGTAACGTTTCGGGCCGAAACCCTTCTTCAGACGGTTTCGGCCCGAAACGTTACCTATTTCCTTCGCTCCATAGATGCTGCTGCACCCGCTGAGTTTCTCCAGCATTTTTGTGTACCTATGTGTGTAAGCCTTGCTGGTTTTGAATCCTCCTCCGCTCCTCTGTCATATGGGGTTCCACAGGGCTCAATTTTGGGGCCCCTGCTTTTCTCACTGTACTTACTTCCTCTGGGTTCCATTCTTAGAAAGCATGGCATCTCTTTTCATTGTTATGCTGATGATAGTCAGATCTATGTTCCGCTGAAGAAGAAAGATGCTTTCTCAGTCAAACCACTCCTGTTATGTCTTGATGACATTAAATCCTGGATGGCCCTAAACTTTTTAAATTTTAATGAAAAGAAAACAGAAGTGATAGTGTTTGGTCCCAATGGCCCCCGTGAACTTCCCCCCTGTTGACTTGGGTCCCTTGGCACTGTATGTGAAGCTAACAGTTTTGAACTTGGGTTTTAAGATGGACAGTGATTTAAATTAGATCATCAAATAGGCGCGGTAGTTAAGTCCAGCTTCTTTCATTTAAGGCAGCTGGCAAAGGTGAAGCCCTTTCTTGAATGACAGCATTTTGAAACAGTAATCCATGCCTTCATCACATCTCGGCTGGATTACTGTAACGCACTTTATTTTGGAGTTAGCCAATCATCCCTTGCACGTCTCCAGTTGGTTCAGAATGCTGCTGCTCGCCTTTTAACTGGAACACGTAAGAGGGAGCACATAACGCCTATTCTGGCCTCCCTCCACTGGCTGCCTGTGTACTTTAGAGTTCATTTTAAGATTCTTTTATTTGTTTTTAAATCTTTAAATGGTCTCGCCCCGCCTTACCTCTCTGAGCTGCTTCATCCCTACGCTCCTGCTCGGTGCCTCAGGTCAGCTGATCAGCTGCTCCTGGAGGTACCGAGGTCTAAGCGGAAGCTCAGAGGGGATAGAGCCTTCTCTGTTGTTGCTCCGACATTATGGAACTCTCTACCTTTGCACATTAGACAGGCCCCTTCACTGTCCATTTTCAAAACTAGTCTTAAAACCCTTTTCTATTCCTTGGCTTTTGACCCTGCATGAGACTTTGCTGCTGTTTTAGTATTTCTATTGGTTTTTTTTTGTTTTTACTGTCTTTTAATGTTTTTATTGTTTTGTTTTATGTTTATGATTAGTCATGTACAGCACTTTGTTGCAACAGTGGTTGTTTTTAAAGTGCTCTATAAATAAAGTTCAGTTCAGTTCAGTTCAGTTCCTAGGACCATGTGTCGATCATGCTGCAGGTTTGAGTCGAGTGCAAACGCTTCTAAACTCGCAAATTAGGTCCCCGCAGTGGGACAGGCCCTTTAGTTGATCCAGTGCTGGACTCGGTGTTTTACTGACATACATGCCCACCAATCGAGGCCCACCTGGCTCCTAGCCCCGCCCCCCGCTCAAGTACGCTCGCGCCACGCCGCCCGCAGCTGGACTCCCACGTCCACCCGCTCCAACCCCCCCCCCCCCCCCATACAAATGCGCAGAAAGAACGAGCGTTCTACAGATCGGGAAGTCACAGCAGGTTACAGCTGGTCACCGGAGGCCACCGGCTTCTGAATCCTTTCCGTATCCCCCGCCCGATGGTAGAACAAGGCTGCCGCTCCCTCCCTCCCGCTGCAAACCCAACGCTCTGCCAGTCACGCCGCTCGCAAGTCCTTTGATAAAAACCTTGCGACCCCCCCTCTCTCTCCCCCCTCTTCTCTCTCTCTCTCTCTCTCTCCCCCCTCTTCTCTCTCTATCTCCCTCCCCCACCTACCTCTCTCTCTCTCTCTCCCACACCTCTCTCTCCCCCTCCTCTCTCTCCCCCCTCCTCTCTCTCTCTCCTCTCTCTCTCTCCCTGCTCCTCTCTCTCTCTCTCCCCCTCCTCTCTCTCTCCCCCCTCCTCTCTCTCTCCCCCTCTCTCTCTCTCTCCCCTCCTCTCTCTCTCTCCCCCTCCTCTCTCTCTCTCCCCCACCTCACTCTCTCTCTCCCCCACCTCTCTCTCTCTCTCTCCCCCACCTCTCTCTCTCTCCCCCACCTCTCTCTCTCTCTCTCTCCCACCTCTCTCTTGTTCTCTCTTCCCCCCACCTCTCTCTCTCTCTCCCCCTACCTCTCTCTCTCTCCCCCACCTCTCTCTCTCTTTCCCCCACCTCTCTCTCTCCCCACCTCTCTCTCCCCCACCGCTCTCTCTCTCTCTCTCTCCCCCACATCCCTCTCTCTCCTCTCCCCCTCCCTATCCCCCCCTCCCTGTCCCCCCCTCCCTGTTCCTCCCCCTCCCTCCCCCTTCTCTCTTTGCCCTCACTCTCTATCCCCCCCCCTCTCTAGACGAGCCTGCTGGCTATGCGTCAGTAGATAGGGCGGTTATGGGGTAATAGGAGCAAATTAATAATATTAACATATTGACAAGGGGGGTAGTTAGCGCGTGTGTGGGGGTGGTTAATGTGTGTGACGCCACATGCCGCCCCCCCCCCCCCCCCGCAACCGCACGTTGGGGGAACAGACCCAATGGGTCTGCACTTGGTCTAGTTCTCCTTAATTCTACCACAAGCAATGAAGAAGCTGCTAAAGCTATTGCCAACCTCTCAGAAGCTGTACCTCATACAGAATCACTTTAAACTGGGTTCAACATACAAATATGGTGCCTTGTATAAGAATGGATGCTGCCGGATATTTAACCCTGACTGGTTTCGAGCATATCCCAGGCTTGTATATAGCGATCATGTGGATGGCGTCTTTTGCCTACCTTGTGCCTTGTTTGTGAACAACAGGAAATCACTTGTCGTCAAGTCAAGGTAAGTCAAGTCTATTTGTCACATATACATACAAGATGTGCAGTAAAATGAAAGTGGCAATGCTTGCGGATTGTGCAAAACAACGGATCAGGTGCTCTTGAATGTATATTGCCATTTACCACTACTGCTAATGCAAGGGCATTCGTTGGCCTTGCCCTGTAAACCAACCCTGGTTCTGCAAATCCTGTCATGCCACCCCCCTTTTTGTAAAGCTTCGTACGGGCCTGCATTACAGCAGCTGGGGAATTTCATTCTGTCCATTTTTTTGAAATTCTGAAATAAACCATTAGTAACATCAATGACAATGAAATTACCATTTTGTTATTAAAAACTTACTGGTTCGTGAATCTTCTTTATGGAAGGAATTCAACCATTTTTACCTGGTCTGAATATATGTAACATCCGACTCTAAGCCACACATCTTTTAACTGCATTCTGAAGTCCACCAGCAAAACACTAAGTTCAGGGTCAACCAAGGGTGGGCATTAAAAGTCAGCCTGACCAGCTCATGAAAGAGTAAAATAATCTACAGAAACACTGTATAATTAAAATGGATAGTAACTGTGATGAGACAATCCCATTTTTCCAAATTGTTGATTTTGATCTGTAATTTTTCATTTAAAATAAGTGAACATGATAATCCTTCCAAATATGTAATCATAAGCAGTGTTCAGTGGGTCAATAAGCACTGCACTCAATCTCGACTGATTATCTGCTTTAAGACTATAAGATGTAGCCATTACTGGCTGGGTTATGCAGTATTCACTCAACATACAAACAAGTATTGTGCATACCCAACACTGTTTAATGCTTTGATATTAAGTACAATTTACAGAATATTATAACCTACCCTTATTTATTTCTCATTGGCATGTACGTCAACTATGTTCAAACCTTTTTATAATTAAGAACAAGCAAAATATACATAAACGTAATATTTCAAAGATGCAGTTTGCAGATTTGGTGGACGCTTGTATTTTCTCCATCCCCAAAACATTGCAGTGCAGCATCTGAGCTGACAAGCATGAAAATCCACCCATCCCCAGACTTACCTGTGACTTCAGAGATGTCAGTGAGCAGGGTCCATTCCTAAAAGTCCCGGTTAGATGTGCATGAAGCTTGTGCGTGTGAATTACTGTCCGCAGGCACTCTGGGACCTCTGGGAAGATTAAGCAACCACCCTGCAAGGAAAAAGATTAAGGTCATGAAGGACACTGCTGCACAGTAAAGTCATCGAGAGAGAAAAAACAAACGAGAGAAAGAAAGCAAACAAAAGAAAAACTAATTGGATGAAAGGAAACAGGAAATTAAGAGAAACTAATCAAGGCAACAAATTGAATTGAAAGGCAGACAAAACTGGAAACTGAGGAAAGAGATCGGGTGGAAAAGGCAATACTCTTCAACATGCTGCTGGAGAAGACAGAGCCTGTTAGCCTGACAGTGAAAACATTTCCATAGCACAGATAAAGGCCATTAGGCTCATCATGCATTTGCTAAATCCATGTGTCCAAATGGTTGTGCCCACCGGCACTTTCTTCACAGTCCTAAGAAATATTCTGTTGTTGCCTATATTACCCATTCCAACAGAAAATCACCAACAGCCTGGAGTTGACAGTTATGTAGTTTAGTTTTGTTTATTGACACGTGTACCAAGATACAGTGAAAAGCTTTATAATCTCTCTCCATCATCCTTTCAGGCAGTCTTCTGGTTAACCTTTAGTGATATTCACTATTTTACTCTTCTACCCCTCTACTCTTAAGCTCTGTGCCAAACAGCTGGCATCTATACAGACATTTTTAACCAGTCCCTGCAACACGTACTGTCCCTGCCTGCTTCAAAGTCTCCACTATTGTCCCTGTACCCAAAAAGGCAAGGATTACTTGTCTTAATGACTACAGGCCTGTCGCACTGACCTCTATAGTCATGAAGACACTCGAAAGGCTTGTGCTTGCCAAGCTGAAAAATATCACAAACCCCCTGATGGCCCCTCTGCAGTTTGCATATCGGGCCAATAGATCTGTGGATGATGCCGTCAACCTGGGCCTGCACTTCATCCTACAGCACCTAGACCGCCAGGGGACCTATGCGAGGATCCTGTTTGTTGATTTTAGCTCTGCATTCAACACCATTGTGCCAGAGCTACTACACTCCAAACTTTCTGAGTTGACTGTGCCTGAACCCCTCTGTCGGTGGATTTATGGAGGACCAGGAAACCAGAAGCAAGAGTTACTCCAGGGAGTTACTCCAGATCCAGGGTCAGGGAGTGATTCTGCGTTGGTTTTCAGCGGTCGCGGCGAGGTGGCGACCGGACAGCAATGGCAGCCAGATCTCCCACAATTCAAAGCGAGGGAGAAAGTGCCCAGCGCCGACCAGTTGCCGTTGCAGTGCGCATGCGCAGGGCGGCCGATGATGTTCTGGCCGTGGTTGTGCGCATGTGCAGGGGAAGGATGTGCTGGCCGTAGCAGTGCGCATGTGCAAGGCGGCCTGCCGTGCTGGCGGATGAGAAGCGAGCGGAGACCCGGCGACATGGATGGCGGGCGGAGACGGAGAGTGACAGACAGAGAGAGATAGAGAGGGGGGCCCGCCCAGAGATGAACGGCAGGTGTCCTGCCTTGGCCAGAGGCCGCCTAGATTTCAAGGCCCTAGGCTTCAGCCTATGAAGCCTAGTGGTAAATCCGGCTCTGCGAGGCCCCCCTAGATCTCGAGGCCCTAAGCTTAAGCTTGTCAAGCTTATACGTAAATCCGGCCCTGCTTGGGTGGCTTACAACCTACCCAGGTCAGGGGAGTTGAATTCCCCAATTTTAGTTAACTACATAACCCTCCCCCTCTCCCCCCACTATGCATGTCTCTTGACTGCTGCCTGACTCGCTGACTTACTCCAGAACTGTCTTTTTTTGTAAACCAGCACCTGCAGGGGAACAAGAGAAGGAAATTGCATAAACAGGGAGCAGAGTACCATACAAGAAATATTACACAGGATGCCTGAAGGAACTGCATCCCTGGGCAAATATTGTTGTCATAGTCAGCATGGGACATGGCCCTTCAGCCCACTGAGTATCTGCTAGCCATCACGCAACTATTTAAAGTGATCTCTTTCTTATTCTCCCTACATTTCCATCAACCCCCCTGATTCTACCACTCAATCATATACCAGGGAAATTAACAATGCTAAATTAGCTTTCTTCCCCACCCGCCCCACCATAATCAGGCTAAATAATGGTCCTGTCCCTAAACGTCACATCCATGTTATCCATAGATGCTGTCTGGCCCACTGATGTACTCCAGCACATTGTGTCCTATTGTGTAAACCAGCATCCACAGTTCCTTGCTTCTACTAATTAACCTGCATATCTTTGGGCTGTTGAAGGGAACCGGAGCACAAGCAGCAAACAAATATCTAAACTCTGCACTGGAAGTCAGGAATGAACCTGGGTCACTGAAGATGTGACTCAGCAGCTCTACTAGTTGCACCACTATGACTGTCTGCATAAATAAACCTGATCAGAGATAGGATTTCTCATTGCAATCCTGATATATCTATTCTAATGGACCTACGGTCAGTGATATGATATTAATAAAAACATTCACATTATGAGCTAGGCTGTCGGTGTAGACATCCAGAAACAATAAAATAAAATCTCCTTCAAATCTCCTTGTGAATGATCCTGGTTCTGCTGACAGGCCAGTAGATTAATGATCTGATTATAATTCAGACACAGATTAACTGGTGCAGGTGCTGGAAATCTGGAAGACAACAGCGGCAGAAAAAAATAAAGATTTCTTATAACTGATTACCCTTACTTAAACATACAACAAACTAAGACACTCACATGACATTGATTTCATTTGCAGATTAATTTATTAATGATTAGTCATTTATAAACAAACTTATTTTCATTCACTCTGAAATAGAAACCTATTCTAAACTTGTTATTCAAGTGAGACAATTTGAGGCCTGTTAGAGCCGTGCCATAATACCATTGACAGGTGTTTATTTCTTCTGTAATGGTCCCAGTGCTTGGTTTCTCTTGATTTATGCAATCGGAAATGAATATTTATCACCGGGCTTCATCTCAATGAAAATGGAACGTTAATCTGCCTAATTTATTCTACTGGAACTGAATGGAAATTGTCCCCATTTATCATTAATTGCTTGTGAGCGAGAGATGCTTCTTTAGCAAGGACGGCTGATAATATCCATCCTTTACCGTCGAACAAATTCAGTGCATCTCATTAGCAGAGATTACTACTCCCAATCCTGCCCTATCCTGTTAACGGTTGCCGTAACCTTGAACTGCACTATGATTCTGATTTATTGTTGAGCTACTGCTAAAGTGGTGATTCACCATTTCTGGAGAAACTTTGGACATGAGACAAATCCCATTTTGTTGCAAATGAAACCTTCTCTCAGGTGATCTTTAAAACAAAACTGCTTGAGGTCACTTTGAGAATTCTTGACTGGTTGGCTCTGATATTTTTGGCACGGTCTAAGGGACAAGTCCTTTCTTGTAGCAAATCAGATGGCATTGAAAATCAGCAAAGATTTTAAGTCCTTCAAAACTTTTACTCAGCACATCAATATTTAAGTCTATGGCAATAAGAACAATTTCAGTAAGTGGAAGAGAACACGTGACAACGTCCATCACGTCAGGCAGTTAGTCCTCCACAGTTCAGGATGATTTCCTCAGTTTCACATTGTGGTACCCATATTGTGACCAAGGAAAATCCTGATGCGCATTGCAATTAACTGGGAAGCACCAGTAGTGGCAAAATGGGCAGTGCAACTATCAAGAGTGTTTTATTGTGACCAAGTGGGACCCGTTGGGTCCCTGTCACATGGGAGGGCTGGTCCGCTAACGGACAACCCTCCCCAACTGTGCCTCGCCATCCCTCTTCCTACCTCTATCCTCCTCCATTCCCCCTCATCCCCCAACACTCCCTCCCCCTCCTCTTCACCCTCCCTCTTCTCTCCCCTCTCCTCCTCCGCCTCCCTCACCTCTCCCTCCCTCTCCTTTCCCCAACCCTCAGTCACTCCCTCCCTCCCTCCATAACCCCTCTACCCTTCCTACCCCCTCCTCTCCCTCTATCTCCCTGCTCCCCCACTCCTCCCCCTCTCCTATCCCACTTCCCCACCAAACAAAATGTTAAAATAAAATTACTCCTCCTCCCCTCCCTCACCCACCCCCTCCCTACAACAATGTAACAAATCTCTAATTGCACTGGGTGGAACACTGTTGACAGGCAGTTTATGTCCAGCAATGGACATAAACTGCCAATTGCACTTCCCCTGGCCCCTCTCCCTCCTGTGTTGCCAGGACCATGACTAAGTGTTCTATGATGGCAACATTGTTGCAAATATCGGGTGGAGGACTGTGAGATTCCATTCAGGTGAAAACTTGGTGGAAGCACAGAGTGTTCCTGGATTGCAACTTTGTATGGAATTTTGTTGCAAGCTGGGGCAGTAAGGATTTAATAGTAAAAAATGTTTATAAAGTTGGCTTTTTTAAACCTTTAAATATCAATAACTTGTGAAATATAACAAGAAATCTAAAGGAAACTTGACAAGGGCGACGACAGGAAAAAGCTGAGTAACGTTGTGCACAAATTTTTGCGCTACCGTGTACCATTTTGGCGTAGATATGATCACACAGACAGACACACACATACACACATAGAAACAAGACAAGACTTTTAATAGTATACTAGACCAAGAGCAGACCCGTTGGGTCTGGACCCCGAACGTGCATCAGACCCCGGGGTCTGGTTCCCGAACGTGCTTCAGCGTCTTGACGGCATAGACACAGAGGACGGCGAAAAGCAGAAGGGGAAGAGCCGATGTTTGGCTTGAGCCAGCGTGAGAGAACCGGCTTAGGGGGGGGGGGTAGTGGAGGAGAGCCGGGCGGCAGCAGAGAAAATCGCCAGGGAAAAAATTAAAATGTTGGCGTTTTTGGAGGAGAGCCGGGCGCTTGAGCCAGCGTGAGAGCCGGCCCGGTGGGGGGTGGGGGATGGAGGGGTAGTGGAGGAGTGGTGGGCGGCAGTGGAGGAGAGGCGGGCGGCAGCAGCGAAAATCGCTAGCGAAAGAAAAAAAATGTAGGCGTTTTTGGAGCAGAGCCGGGTGGCAGCAGCCGTTATGGTGGCTGGCCAGCAGGAGGCGACAAAATGAGTGAGGGGGAGGGGGAGAGGATGGATTTTATTTTAAAATGTGTACATAAAAATGTCTAAATCTAATAAGGAGTGTGTTAGGGTATGTAAAAGTGTAATGTCTAGCGAAATGGAAAAAATCTCGGAGTTTTCGCGTGTGGTTTTGGCGGAGCAAGGAATCAAAGGCCAAATCTGACACAAACACACACACCCACACACCCACACATCCACACACACACAGAGTTTTAATAATATACTAGATCAAGTGCAGACCCGTTGGGTCTGGACAAGAACGTGCTTCAGACCCCGGGGTCTGGTTCCCGAACGTGCTTCTGGACGGCCGTACGCAGCGTCTCGACGTCGTACGCAGCGTCTTGACGGCGTACGCAGCGTGTTGACGGCGTAGGTGGCGTACGCCGTCAAGACGCTGCGTACGACGTCGAGACGCTGCATATGGCCGTCGAGACGCTGCGTACGCCCTCAATTGGGCTGCGGGCCGACAGGCCGTTGACGCGCCGGCTCTGTCACGCTGGCTAAAGGCAAAGATGGGTTGTTCTGCCGCTGCTTTTCGGCATCCTCGGACAGAGGACGGCGAAAAGCAGAGGGGGAAGAGCCGATGTTTGGCTTGAGCCAGCGTGAGAGAGCCGGCCCAGGGGGGGGAGGGGGGCGGGTAGTGGAGTAGAGCCGGGCGGCAGCAGCAAAAATCGCCAGGGAAAAAATTTAAATGTCGGCTTTTTGGAGGAGAGCCGTGCGCTTGAGCCAGCGTGAGAGAGCCGGCCCGGGGGGGGGGGGGGATACTGGAGGAGAGCTGGGCGGCAGCTGCGAAAATCGGCAGCGAAAGAAAAAAATGTCGCCGTTTTTGGAGCAGAGCCGGGCGGCAGCAGCCGTTATGGTGGCTGGCCAGCAGGAGGCGACAAAATGAGTGAGTGGGGGGGGGGAGGTGGATTTTATTTTAAAATGTGTACAGAAAAATGTCAAAGTCTAATAAGGAGTGTGTTAGGGTATGTAAAAGTATAATGTCTAGCGAAATGGAAAAAGTCGCGCAGTTTTCGCGTGTGGTTTTGGCGGAGCAAGGAATCAAAGACCAAATCTGACACCCACAAACACACACACACACCCACACACACACACACAGAGTTTTAATGATAGATAGATAGATAGATAGATAGATAGATAGATAGATGGATAGATAGATAGATAGATAGATAGATAGATAGATAGATAGATAGATAGATAGATAGATAGATAGATAGATAGATAGATAGATAGATAGATAGATAGATAGATAGAGAGATAGAGAGAGATAGAGAGATAGAGAGATAGAGAGATAGAGAGATAGAGAGATAGAGAGATAGAGAGATAGAGAGATAGAGAGATAGAGAGATAGAGAGATAGAGAGATAGAGAGATAGAGAGATAGATAGATAGATAGATAGATAGATAGATAGATAGATGTCCTAAAATACAACAATGAAATTCTTACTTGCAGCAGCACAACAGATAAGTAAACATAGTACTCTGTAAATGCCATAATAAACAACAAAAAGGAGTTCAGTATATAAAAAATAAACAATAATAGTGCAAAGAAAATTACAATGTTCACAAGTCTATGTGGTTCTGAGCTTATTTGGTTGTAGTGTTTAATAGCTTAATGTTGTTGGGAAGCTGTTCCTGAACATGGACGTCACAGTTTTCAGGCTCTTACACCTTCTTCCCGATGGCAGGAGTGAAATGTGAGTGTGGCCAGGGTGTTGTGGGTCTCTGATGATGCTGGCTGCCTTTTAGAGGCTGTAGATTCCTTTAGTGATGGGAAGGTCAGAACTCCTGATACACCATCCTTATGCAAAACGGAATTATCTCCATTTCTTTCTCTTTTTCTTCTGCTACTCAGCATTGAGGGGTTGGAGTTTTAATTACACTCATAATATCCTATTTAATAAACTGATACTTTAGTTAGTAGCAGTGACATAAGAGGGGAGATTGGTCAGTTAGATTGATATCTATTGGAGTAAAGAAGAATGAGAGGAAATTTCATTAAAATACTTACAACATTGGGCACTGACAGAAAGTGCCCTGACTCACATGGTTACATCGCTAAACAATGAGAACTGGGATTAAAGTGCAAGAATGTACAAATTATTCAAAGAATACACTTCTGACACCCTTTGGGGTAGGATGTTCTAAGGGCTCACAAGTGCCTGAGGAAACGTTTCACCTCACCTCAGTTTTAAATAGGCAAGCCATTGGTTTTAAATAGTTATTACTCTAGTTCTAGACTTGCTATTATATTGGGCTGAATGACTTTTAATTGCACCATAAAGTTCTACGATTCAACCTGCAACATAACAACCAGTAACTACATTTTGTGACCAAGTCAGTTCTATAGCTTGTAAAATATATTGAACGGGAAGAATTTAGAGTCATAGTCCTCTATGTTTTTCTGATCCTTGTGCTGCTGTGACATGTATCTCAAATGGCAACTGGAGGGCTGCTGGGCATCTTGGGAGGATATTGATAGTTTCCACGATGGACAACATTGAGCAGCTCTTGAGAGCCCATTGCTGCACTTGCCTTGAATAAGGCAGCCTGGTGGATGGCGGAGGAGAGGGGCAAGGAACCAGCCATTCATTAATTCATTCTGATGGACAATGGTAATTACCTCTCCTGTGAAACTCTGGGCCAAGGTTCTATTGTAGAAAATCGGGTGCTGATTTATCTAAGACAATTTTACCCCCTTGTCGTCAAAACACCATTGTGTAATGCAAGAGAAGATACAAAGAACTACAGAAGCTGGTTTACAAAATAAGACAAAGTGCTGGAGTAACTCAGTGGGTCAGGCAGTGTCTGTGGAGAATGTGGACAGGTGACATTTTCGAGTCAGGCCCTTCTCCGAGAAGTCACCTAACCATGTTCTCCACAGACACCGTGTAACACAACATGGGCAGCATTGTAGCCTTGCTCGTATAGCCATTGACTCACAGCTCCAGCAATCCAGGCTCAATCCTGATCTCTGACATTGTCAGCGTGACCTTTGCACATTCTCCGACTGATTGCACGGATTTTCTCTGGGTGCTTGAGTTTCCTCCCACATCCCAAAAGCATGTAGGATTGTGGTTTAATTGCCTTTGTTGTGTTGGTGTTGTAGAATTTGGAGAGATCTGATGTGAATATAGTGACAATTACATCTGATTCGTGTTAATTGGTTGACAGGAGGTGCCAACTTGGTGGGCTGAAAGGCCTGTTTCCATCATTGAAATGTCTAGATATCAGATGTCATCAGTAGGGGGAAGCAGAGGTGTACATACTGAGGCTGCCACCAACAGACAGCTGCAACAGTGTCCCACGCATGTGCTGTGCATTACCAGATCAAAAACAACCTCTTGGGGAAATTAAATCCATTGAAATGAAAACCACCAGAACAAATGACTTGCAGGAATGCCGCTCTGTGCTTTCCACGCTCAGAGATCTCAAGTGCTGTGGGTTTGACCTGTGAGTGGCAATGGAGGGCAGAGATATGGAAAATAACAGCATGAACAAAGTTCCAGAACATTAAACACATTTAAATCTGACATTAATATCTCCAAATCAAGATACATCTTTTGCCCGAAGAGAAAAAGAGACACAAAAGAAGACAGACAGCACCTGTGTGTGTTCCAGAAGGGGGGAATGTTTGTTTTCTATTAGTCTCGGAATTTCCAGACCTGAATAAGTCTTTATTACAGCATAAAGGCACATGAATCAAAGTTTACATTAGATAAGCCACCCAGAGCTTCCTGCAGGATAATTTCAAAGATTTGATAACACAGCAGCTTCAGCTATAAACATCAGATAAATGTTTGCAAGGCAGATAACCTCTTGCCTATCCGTACATTATGCATCAGTGCCGGTGTTCTGTTGGGCTCTGGTCCAGGCCCGTCTGCTCAATGTTATGATTATTTCTCTTGTCAGTCCTTAGGGCCCTTGACCTGCCTGCTTGATGTAACTACCGCGATTCAGCTGCAAAGAGCTGACCATGCAGCTGGAAGGAAAAAAATCAATAACCGTTGCCATGGATACAGGCTTTCCCGTCCCAGTGGGCCAAGGCTTGGGTCACATCCAGGGTTCGGGCCACACCTCAGGCAGCGAGGAAGCAGGCAAGTACTTTTCCTCTACGATGGAAACTGTGGTAGGAGAACAATAAAACTGTGTCAGCAAAATCCCAGCGCTCAGATTAGATGTGAAAAAATGCAGAATCACCAAGAAAGGAAACAATGGCAGAAGGGTCTGAGAGAGTGCGTTACACCAGCAAATCGTTAAATTTAAAGGGTCTGGGAGGAAGAGAGAGCCTGATAGATAAATTGCAGTTGTTGCCCTACTCGTACAAGGATTCGGCTCTCCCTATTCTTCTGCCCGTGCTGAATTTGCACATTTCTGCCTTCACATGGCAGCAGCATTAAAACATCCATTTTTACAGGAAGCAAGGTGGGCACAAACATAACAACCCCTACCCCACCGATGAGCAAGTAACAGAGTTCGGGTGCAGCCTGAAACATGAGTGTGTGCCTCAGTGTGGTGGACATGTCTGCTCATCACATTAAGGGAAATGTGGTCATGCTGCACTGGGAGGGGGAGGGATGAAAAATATGTTGCTGGAGATTGAAACAGAAAAAAGCCCTGGGAGACAAGGAGCGCCGCCCATGGGCTTTTAACATCAGCTCAGCTGCTTTTGTAATTATCCTGATTAAAAGCTGCCTGGTTCTGCCTGACATCACCACACTGGTCTCTTTCCTGTCTGTGGCTCAATGATCCTCTTGCTTCTGGAGGGGTAGTGAGATAAATAATGGGCTTTGCTGCTTCCAATGAAAACTAGTTGCAAACTAAACGTAAAATTCAGAATTTGGGTTTAGGCAAAAGTGCAAATGCCCTGAAAATAGGGGGTTCATAATGCATGTAAAATTCTTGCAGTTCCACATCATTTGGTCCAAATAGTGCAGCTGCTGCATGTGACATGGTGGTAAAAAAGTGGAATAGTTACAATAAAGAACACCCGGCTTCAAAACTTGACAGTCAACCTTTGTTTCTCTTATGCTAATCTTGGTTATGGCAGCTGTACTGAACATTCGCTTCCAGAATAAACTCCATAGAATAGAATCTAAGAATTATAGAAAGTGTACAACATGGAAGTAGGCCATTCAGCCCATTATGTCAGTGCCAGTCAAAAAAGGCTAATCCTACTCATATCCTTCAGCACCATTGCCCTGCAGGGCACTGCTCTTCTGAAACAAATACTTAAATGTGATGAAGGAATCTGCTTCTCCCAACCTTTCAAACAGTGAGTTTCAGACCATTGCCAGCCTCTGGGTGGAAATGTTTTTCTTTATCATCCTTCTTACACTTCTATCAATTATTTAAATCCAAGTCTCTTTGTTGGTTTTCACGACACAATTGTACATTTCCTCGGTCACAGTCTACTAGTCAACATTATTTCCTGCCTTCTTGCACACTTCTGATATATCGTCCATGTACAGCAAACATCTTAAAACACTGGAGAGGTGCCACTCCCCTGTTGAAATGTTGTCTCTGTAAAATCTACCATATCACCTGGCAGTATAAATAAATCAACATCCTCCCCCAGGCAAACTGTCCCAATCCTGAGGTTCTTTGCACTCATTTGGCTTTTATATGCAAGTCATGTCATTTGCATAAACATTACCAGACGCCATAAACAGTCTACTCCGTGCAGTGGAGCACTGAGATCCTGACTTGCAACTAATCCAAATGGAGGAGTACTGAGAATTTCAAATCACAACACAGAAGCCCAGTGAAAATGGTGAAAGGAAAGCACCCACCAAACTCATCAAGCATCTCCTCTCCCATTTGTGGCAGTCTGCAGAACTACAAGGACCTCAAAAACCACCTTGGATCCATTGAAGTGGAGATCAAATGTCTACAAATACGAGGGACGACTTTAGACGACTTCGCTCCATAGATGCTGCCTCACCCGCTGAGTTTCTCCAACATTTTTGTCTACCTTAGAACATTTTCTTGTCTTTTTACATCTTAATCAAATGCATCACCAGAGATATCCCTGGATTAAATTAATTTGGTGGTTTTATATCTTATTTGTCACTCTCTAGATCTGGAACTTTTACTCTTATGACCAGTCTGCCATGAGGAACTTGTCAAAAGGTTTTCTAAAATCCACACGACATACATTTAAATGCACTGTCCTCATTGATCCTCGTTATTGCCTCAAAAATTGAATCAAATTAGTTTATCATGAACTCCATTACCAATGCATTATGAATGTCCCTCATTTATCTATATCTTTAGAAATGGTTATATTATTTCTCAGAATTGATTACCTGATCTGTAATTAGTCATTTGATCTCTCCCCACTCTTTCAAACAATGACAGAACACTAGCAGCTGCCCAATCCTCTGTCACCACTCCTGTTGCCAGGGCAGATTGAGAAATTGCAGTCAGAGTCTCCACTGTTTCCTCCTTTGCTTCTTTCAATAGCCTTGGATACCACCTGAGTCTAGATATTTATTCACTTTCAAAGGGTCCTGAACTCCCTCATATTTACTCTTTTACTTTGTTTATCCCAGTAAAGGAATCATCTCCTTTTGTAAAAATAACTTCAAATTATTCACCGTTAATCACATACACCATTTCAAAATAAGTTACCTTTTCAGTCTCTAATGAGCCCTGACCTTTCCTTTGTTATCCTCTGGTCAACATTAATTTAATTGGCTAATATTATTTTCCTACCTTCTCTTTTCATTTGACTCCTTACATTTTCTTTGTTCTTCCATGCTTTTGCTCTCATCCTATCCTCTGTACATCTTGCCATCCAGGGGGTATTCTACAAAGTAGTCCTGTCCTTCTTTATGGGAATATATTTACCCTGAGGTCGTTGAATCTCCTTAAATGCCTCCGTTGCTCTGAGACTGATTTACTTTGAAGTAATTGTTTCCAGCCCACATTTGCAAACTCGCTTCTCTTGTTTAATAGAATTGGCTTTAACCTAATTTAGATCCTTCACTCTTATTTTATATTTTTCATAACTATGTTAGACTTAACTGAATTATGATCACTACCACAAAATTGCTCTCTCACTGATGTTCCCTGCACCCACCCAGCTTCATTCCCTAAAGCTAATTCCAGAATTGGCCCTCTTCCTGCTCCTCTCATGTTGAGCTTACTGCAGATTGGCTAAAAAAATGTTCTCCTGAATTTAATTTAGGAATTTTATGTCTGCTGCACATTCAACACTGACTAGATCAGTGGGCGGAAGGGCCTGTTTCCACGCTGTATCTCTAAACTAAGAACACAAGAAAATAGGAGCAGCAATCGATCCCTAACCAATGAAGTCTGCCCCAACCTTCAATATGATCACGGCTGATCTGCCCCAGGCCTCAATTCCTCTTATGTGTTCATTTCCCTCCCCATCCTTCCAAATTAAAACTACCTCCTCTTTAAATGCTTTTACATAATTCCTGGGATTTACCATCCTCTCTGAGAAAAGCTCCTCCACATCACCATTTTAAATGACAATCCTCTTATTTTCTAACTATGTCCCCTTATTCAAGACTATCTCATGAATGGAAATATCTCAACATTTACCCAGTCATGTCAGCTCAGGATTCTTCTTATGTTTCAATGAGATCACTGCCATTAAAAGCATGTACTTTTACACTTGTTTAAACTGTATTTGTAATCCTTTGTTTCGTTTGAGGCGTGTGCCCTTTATGCCCTTTGGCAAAAGCTATTAGATTTGCCCTGTCCCTGAACAACAACACCACTGAGCAAGAGAGCCTCCAGACAGTAAATTACATGGCCATGGAATGAGACACTCAAGGCCCCAATAACTTAAATCTCCAGCTTCTGGGAAAGACCACCATGGAAGTCACTTTTAAAAATAGAGCAGCTATTTGAAGCTCCAGACCCTAACAGCAGCAGATCACCTTCAAGGTAGGAAAAAAGGCAAAGTAAATCATGACAGGCTAGCACTTTGGCAATAAAAAGCCTGCAGATTTTGAGAAAAAAGCATGTTCAGGGGAAATAAAGAACCACAGATTGAAGAAGTTCGGTAAATCAGTTGAGTTGGAGACTTAAGTGGCTAAATATGATTCTGTAACTGATAACGACATTCTGACAAGTTTCTGAGCACAAGCTCTTGTACTGCTTTGACTTCCTTATTCTGAATTAGAAGCTGTTGTGCTTGCATTGATAGTTAACTGTCTTGTCTTTGAACCTATTTAGTATTCCATTTAGAATATTATGTCTCTCCTTTCCCTTTCACAGGGAGACAACCAACAGATTGCAACATGCCAGATGTTGCTTGAGTTCTTAAAAACCTCAGGTGTGAGAATTTGAGAGTTAAAGGTCTGAACCTAACAAAGCAATAGAATGCAAAGGAAGTAATTCAAGAGCAGCGGGAAAGAAGAGGTAATAAATTCCAACCAAGATGGGTAAATCAAAGGCTGGTCATGCTTGATTAGTTTAATAGAGTACTTTGAGGATACAATATTGCTGGATATCAGATTTTTATTTTTTCAGAAGAAATCTGCTATTATTCTTCACATGATGTATAACAATGAACATCATTGTTAAAATAAACAAAGATTAATGTCACACAAGGAATGTATTGTTGAAGTAGCAGAGAAAAGAAGCAAATGTTAGAAGCACATTGCACTGCAATCATTTACAAGGCAATGAAATTATTAATTGTGCAGTCAGGCTATCCTTACAGTGAAAGTTAAAGAGTGTTTGAGTGAAATATTAACAACCGCACCATGTAACTGACGGTGATAACATAAGGTTTTCAAACCAGGAATTTGTGAGAAAGCAATATTTAGCAGCTAGGCCTCTCGTGATAAAATCATCTTTTTACACTTCTTAGCAACTAACAAACCATTTAATCTGACCTCCTCCTCCTCCACTGCAATATAATGTTACCCATAATGTCGGGTAGAAATGGTATAAATCCCAGGAGTAAAATGAAAAGCCTTGGCCAGTGCAAATTCGACCCCTACCTGAGGACTTAAATCTTTTGATGTCCAACCTGATACCAACTTCGTCCTCCAGACTCCTATCCCACCCAACGCACAATGCTCAAGGCAAGTGCCCAGATTGCAGGCATCCCTCAATCTCCTGGGCCCCACTTTCACGCAATAGAGCATTTATTTATGCAGCAGCCCATTTAATTGTAATGTCCTGAGCATTGTTGCATTTATTTCTTAATAGTCAATGTGACCTAACCTGATCAGAACCTGAGGAATTTTCTTTTTCAAAGCCAACATATAGCTGGGTCCTCCTAGCCTTGGTTTGGATCTTTTGTTGTCAGAAAGCTATCTTGTGTCATTGTGCAACTTTGCAAGCTGCCTGTGTCTTGGCAGCAGCATGTGATCGGAAGTGAGATATTCACCTTTTGTTGTGCTTCAGATGCAGAACCTCACATAAGCACATTAATTAGTAAGCTAATTTCCTACCTTTTTCACTTAAAATGCTTGCGTTTTTTATCCCATCTCTTGAAGGGTAGAACAGTTCTGACCCTGGAAAAACATCGCACAATTATATTTTCTTCTCTCATTCCATTCCCCTTCAGTCGCTTGATTTTCCTTCAAGATTAGGTAATCCAGTTGTCTAAATGCCAGAAGTTGACTGGATGGTTATTGTCATTGGATCAGAAGTCTGGACCTCTCTAAACACACTGTGGGAGTATCTTTAACATATGAACACCAATGGTTCCAGAAGTCTTTTCAGCACCACATTCTCTAGGGTGACTGGGGAAGGGAAACAAATGCTGGTCTTGATAGCACAACAAATATCCTGAACATGAATGAACACACTTTGAACTCTCAGTGAGAATACAGTAAAGACCAGATGGTATTCTGCCTACATTATCAGACTTCCAAAACACCCAGCCACACATTGGAAAGATTGAAAGTAGGTTAGCATGAGCTGTAGTGGGTCTTAAATTAATGCGCTAAGAAATATTTTGTGATAAATATGACTGCGTCAAAGAACAAAAAGGTGAGGGAAACTTGAGGAGATCATATTTTTATAGTTACAATGGAAAACATTTCAGAAAGGCTGAGTGCTCAGTGCAACATAGTGCATAGTTACTTTATACCTAGATAGCTATTATTTTACAACCTAAATACTTAAACACATTGAGTATAAGCATGAATACAGGTTAAAAAAATAAGTGAGCCAATCCCTGGGGTGAAAGTATTGTACTGAATTGGCACCAAACTAAGAGCAAGATGGAAATCATGAGAGGCTAGCTGCAAGGCTTTCTCAATGCAGAGGTCACATGAAACCCAACCTTGCTTTATTCGAAAGTAAAACAAAGGAAGATAAATTTTGATCTCCAAATTTCTGATTTGATGATAGGTGGAAGATTAGGAATTTCTATATGGAGGTGTTAGGGATATTAGTGAGGGTGAAGATTGTGATGCAATAATCTCATTCTCAGTGGGTGAGTTAGTCATTAACATCTTTGAAGCAGATACATGCCTCCATTTTACCTGAATGAATTAATAAATACTTTATTGTCACATGTGACAAGACACAGTGAAATTCTCTTCTTGCATACCCAAGGTGGGCAAATAGTCTCCATATAAAGGGCGCTTACAAAGTTACAAAGTATCCACGCCAGGTCCTCCTCTGTTCTCCCCCTCCCTCACGGCGGTCCCCCCACGCTGGGTCCTCCATTGTTCATTATTCTTCCCCCTCCCTCACTGCAGCCCCCCCACACCAGGTCCTCCATTGTTCCTTCCCCGGCATCGGCGCCCTCACTTCCATATGGTCTGTGCTCGTCCGTCGGTCAGCACCATCATCGACCGTTGCACCGACCTCTCCAGTATCGCTGCCACGTCCTGTATGGACACCTCCGTGGCGCTGACCCAGGACCCAGCTGCTGGCTCTGTCGACCAAGGGTCATTATCTTTAATTTAATGATGGTTGGAATCCCCTCGTAAAAGGCTGTGGTATTGATATTCGTATTGCTTCATTATTGTGTCCCGAGGTAGAGTGAACAGCTTTTGTGTGCTCTTCAGTCAAATCAAATCACCCTATTCATGAGTACAATCAAGCCATGCACATGTACCACAGACTGCAAAGAAAAAAATACCAAGATTCAAGATTCAATTTAATTGTCACGTGTACCAATTAAGGTACAGTGAAATTTGAATCACCATACAGCCATACTAAGTAAAAAGCAAAAATACACACAGCACATAAAATAAAGTTTAACATAAACACCCACCACAGTGGAATCAACATTTCTCACTGTAATGGAAGGCAATAAGGTTCAGTCATCTTCCTCCTTTGTTCATCCGTGGTCGGGGCCTTTGAACGGGGCCGTTGCCCACGGTCCGCTGTTCAAGCCCTCTCGTCGGGATGATTGAAACTCCGGCGTTGGGACGGATCGGAACAGGGGTGGAAAACCCAGGGGGCCAGAGGGGACACGCCCCCCCCCCCCATGTTTTGAGAGGTGGGGGACATCCCCCCCAAATTTTTGTGATCCGTACTTTAAAATCTCCGCTTTCCGCGAGACAGTGGGGGTGGGACTGCTGATCGAGGGCGCGATGATTGGAGGAGGGAGGAGTGGGGGGGGGGGACTGATGATAGAGTGCAGTGATTGGAGGAGGGAGACGTGGCACAGACCTGCGCCTCATCCGCAGGCAGGATTGATCCTGGCCGGGTCTCTGGCGCTGTCTCTTCCCCACCCGAGTGTGCCCTTCCCCCCCCCCCCACGGGTGGCCAGAGACGTCGGGAGTTAGATGCGAGCTGTGCCCCCAGGCCCACAGCCAGCGCAGAGAAGCAGTGCTAAACCCAGCTCACTCTGCCTGTCCCGCCTGGGCTTGCGGGAAATATGGCCAGCGTGGAGAAGCAGCGCTGATGTCCCGTCAGTCCACGCAGGGCTGTAGTTAACCCGGCAAGACAGGCAGTGTTGAGCTGCATCTAGCGCTGGATTGAGCCTCCGAAGTCTCGCGCGCGTGTGTGTGAATGTGCGCATGCGCGCGCGGTCACCAAAAAATTGCGTCCCCCGTCCCCTCCATGTTTTGATAGCGAGTTCCGCTCTTGAATCGGAACACTCCGTGGCATAGAGCTCCCGAATCGGCCTCTTCTTCCCTGAAACCGCTGCTTCACGGTGTTAAAGTCCACAGGCCCCGCGGTAGGAGCTCCAACACTGGCGATCCTCGACAAAAGATCCCAGGCTCCGCAATGGTAAGTCCACGCCGCAGTTCACCTGCAGTCCCCACACATGTCCCAATTTCTGTAATCCTCTCCAACTCATACACTCCTCCCTATTTCTGTAATCCGTCTACAAGCCCTGCACTCCTCATTATACTGTTACCCCATCCAGTGTCTATACCCGTCCCTATCTCTTTAACCCTCTTCAGCCCCTGCAACCTTCATAGAACATAGAACAGTACAGCACAGGAACAGGCACCCAACTCCACAATGTCCATGCCGAACATCATGCCAAGTTGAGTTAATCTGCTTTTCTTGTACATGATCAATACCCCTAACATGAGCTTATTCAAAAGCCTCTTAAACGCCACTACTATATCTGCAACCACTACCACTGCTGGCATCAGTCACACATCTCCTTTAAACGTTGCCCCTCTCATCTTAAAACCATGCCCTTTATTCTTTGACATTTCCACCCTGGTAAAAAGGTTCTGACTGCCCAACCTAAGTAATGTCTCTCAGAATTCTATATTAGATCAGGTCTCCCCTCAAATCCCAATGCTTCAGAGAAAACAATCCAAGTGTGTCTAACCTCTCCCTCCAGCTAATACCCTCTAATCCAGGCAGTATTTTGGTATACCTCCTCTGCAAATCCTTCAAAATCTACTCCCTTCCTGTAATAGGGCGACCAGAACAGCACAAAATATTCCAAATGCAGCCTAACCAAAGTTCTATAAATCTGCACATGACTTCTTGTCTGTTATCCGCAATGCCATGACCAATGAAGGCAAGCATACCATACACCTTCTTTACCACTCTATGTACTTGTGTTGCCACTTTTATGGAGTTATGGACTCCAAGATCTCCTCCATATATCAGATTAAATTCTACCTGCCATTTGCCTGTCCATTTCTGTAACTGAAAAGCAGAACAAGTACCCTCACCATTTTCGCCATCTATCTATATATCCTTTTGTATACTGACAGCCCTTCTAATTATTCACAACTCCAGCAATTATAGTGTTGTCTGCAAACTCGAAGTGTTAACTCCCTAATACTTTCCGTTCTGCTAAGCTCAGTAGGATGTTTAAATTCCAGATTCAGAACATGTGTAATATCCCAACCTCATCTTGATATTTCACACCTCTCTAAACTATCTGTCTTGAATTAATCTTCTTACAAAACAGCCATTACTGTCAGGCACCCCGCTTCAATGGTCCTATTCCCAAATTTGCAAGATCTGGATTGCACGACCAAAAGCTCAGTCAGCGGATCTGTAAAGAATTTATCTCAGCCCATTACAGTATAAATCTTAATATACAAGTTAACTGCAATGAAAGTAAGTGTCTTCCTGGCAATCCAACCATATGCCTGATTAATTGCCCCCTTTAAATGCAAAGTAAATATACATATCACAAGAATACTAATACAATTTTATAACAACTTTTCCACATGTTTATCTCCCAGTGTCCAAATATCAAATTAATTGACCAAATTTAAATGAGAGCCTACTTTTTTAATGCTTAGCAATGTGTTGCCAGTCCATTAAAATGGATGGTGCAACAGCATTTGATGATATGCTGAAATTTATGATTTGACATTTTTCATTTTATCAAAGGCATGATACAAGTTGGAACTAAATTGGTTTTTCTTTCAAAGGAAATAAGTGTGTGCTTAACCACATCCAAGAAAATTAACATG